>JAYESD010000004.1:131559200-132027552 GCA_036927565.1 Tuctoria greenei
GGAGAAAGTGAAATACATGGTACACCTTGACTTCAAGGCAACCAACAACATGGCAGAGTATGAAGCACTCATCTACGGACTAAAGGTGGCACTGTCATATGGTGTCAAGCAATTGCTGGTCAAGGGAGATTCACAGCTCATCATTAAGCAGGTGAAGGGTGAATGCTCTTGCAATAATCTCCAGTTAGCTGCTTACCTCCTTGAAGTCCAGAGGCTTCAAAAGGACTTTGAAGTCCTAGATCTCCACCATGTTCAGCGTCCTCACAACGCTGAAGCCGACGAACTCTCGATGAAAGCGTCAACCGGAGCTTCGGCTCCTGACAGAACTTTTGTCCGGAGATTGTCGAAACCCACAACTCAGCCTGCCGAACTGAGCGAAGGGGGCGAGATCAGCATCCCGAAGCTGACAGTCCCGATGGCCCTGTTACCATGGCAGCCATCAAGGGTCGTAGGTGCTGCCGGAAGCTCCGAGCAACCCAGCACGCAAGACTCAAATGCTCAAGTTAGTTCCGATGCATGGGTCTCGGAGATCCGGAACTACTTGAAAGACAACATCCTTCTTGATGATGATGTATCCGCTGATCGGGTAGTCAGATTGGCTAAAAGATAGACGTTGGTAGAAGGGAATCTCTACCGACGCGGTGCCAACGGCATCCTAATGCGGTGCATCACAAGGGAAGAAGGATGCGAGCTCTTCGCAGAAATCCATGGAGGCGAGTGTGGGAACCACGCGTCTTCCCGCACGTTGGTTGGTAAAGCCTTTCGGCAGGGCTTCTACTGGCCTACAGCACTCCAGGATGCAACTGAGCTGGTGAAGAAATGTGAAGCTTGCCAATTTCATGCAAAGCAAATTCACACACCAGCTCAGCCCTTACAAATGATACCTCCTACATGGCCCTTCGCTGTATGGGGGATGGACATCTTGGGACCTTTCCCAAGAGCCGTCGGAGGTTACAAGTTCTTGTACGTCGCCATTGACAAGTTCACCAAGTGGCCGGAAGCAACTCCAGTTGTGACAATCAACAAGCAATCTGCTATCAACTTTCTGCACTCCATTGTATGCAGATTTGGAGTCCCAAACAAAATCATCACTGATAATGGGACCCAATTCACAAGCTCTGCATTCCAAGGATATTGCAAAGACCTCGGCATACAGGTTTGCTACGCCTCCGTAGCTCACCCAGCCAGCAATGGCCAAGCCGAGAGAGCAAATGCTGAAATCCTTAAAGGACTTAAAACGCGCACTTATGAGCGCTTGAAAAAACATGGAGCCAACTGGATCGAAGAGCTTCCGCCCACTCTATGGGCCAACAGGACATCTCCAAATCGGTCAACCGGAGAGACACCCTTCTTTCTGGTGTACGGAGCTGAAGCAATCCTTTCTCCGGAAATCACCTTGGGTTCACTCCGAGTCCGGACCTTCGACGAAGCCGCGCAGGACCAGCTCCGGCGTGAAGACCTAGACCTCCTTGAGGAGGGAAGGTGCCAAGCAGCTGTTTGGAATGCCCGATATCGCCAAGATCTACGGCATTATCACCAGCGGCATGTACACAACCGATAGCTCGAGGAAGGCGATCTGGTGCTATGGAGAATACAATCTAGAGAAGGGTTAAACAAACTCTCCCCCGGCTGGGAGGGACCCTTCCGAGTGATTAAAGTATCCCGTCCCGGAAGCGTTCGCTTGGCTACCGAGGATGGGACACCTCTCCCAAATCCTTGGAACATCGAGCACCTCCGTAAGTTCTACACTTAATACCACGGAGGTGAGTCTTGAGTAACTTGAGATATATGTTATAGAGTCATTGTACAGAGTCAGGTAGTTCCTCCGGGAGAGCAGCCCGACCTTTCCCGAAAGGTCCGCAAAGCTCATGCAACGCTTGTCACAGTCTCAGGACTAAAAGTGTCGCTAACTACCCTGGGTCAAACGAGAAATGAAACACCCTTAGCCTGGTTCCGTACCCTAAGAGTGTACTTGTTTCCCCTGTACCCCGGACCTATAATGAAAGACATTTTCATGTGAAATAGACTCCACATGCATTTATTTTGTACAGGCTCAACATTTTTATTTTTCTCTTTCTTGTCTATAACAAAGACGTGCAGTTCTTAAGAAATTTTAGTTCGACCGGTTTATATACGATTCGAATTGTATTGTCAATTCTTTTGGATTCAAATATTGTTCATGGCCTACTCGCCTGAAAGCCGCCAAGCCAATCTAGGGCTGGAGTGTGCTATCGACTTAGCCTGGTCAAGCACCCTAAGTACGCCACTCTACCTACACCCCGGCAGGCCGAAGTAAGGCGGGTCCGTGTACAGTTGGATCTAGAAGAAAAGACAACATATTCGGTTGTATTTAGAATCGCGTTTGACTTAAAATCTTCTTGAGAGTCATAAGCCGCGACGAAGTTATAGACAAGAAACAAATTTTACTATTTTTCTTGGCTTAAGTGTGCTGGAAAAATAAAATCTACGTTGATGGAGAAAAGCCGGAGCTAACTAAGCTCCGACTCCCCTAGGGGGGCCAGCCGTCGACGCTGAATAAAAGATGGTGAGAAGACCCCGTAAATGGAGTCTGCTGCCAACAAACTGAGTGTTGGCAAAGGTCACTGCCGGAGCTACTAAGCTCCGACACCCCGGAGGATTAACTATCGATGCTCTACGCGTTGATAGAGACTATTGCCGGAGCTACTATGCTCCAGCGATAGACAATGTCGGAGCTTCTAAGCTCCGACAATCTCAGGGGGCTTTCACTATCGAAGACTTCAAACCTAAATTCTACAAGTTCGGAGCAAAAGAGTCTTCAACAATGCACAATATCCTCTTGGTACATGCTCACAATCAAATTGTGTACATCTACCAGGGGGCCAAGTGAAGATAAAAGTGAGTGTTGAAGACAAAAATTGAAATTCACAAAAATTTTGGGGATTTCATTTATCTGGAGACAAGGGATTACATCTGGAGACAAGGGATTACAAAATTGAGGAAGAAGAAGAGAAAATACAAGTGAGAACTACAGAGATGGTCCTAGACCCTATGGAAGAATTGGGCATCATTGGCCTTGCTCAAGAACTCCCAAATCTGTACGGAGTCCTCAGCCCTCAAGCCCTTCATCTCTTCCAGTGATCTTCTGGCCGCAACCAGTTCAGAATTCTCACGGGCAAGGCGCTCAACTTCTTTGGCGTTTTGCTGAATCTTTTTAGCAACCCGCCTTTCGAGTTTTCCGAGCTCCTCCTCCCGGAGGTGGATCTTGTTCCGGCGGTAACCAGGTCCTTCTCTCTACCCCTCACTTTCTTCTCCCTGGCAGTAAGGGCACACTCTTGTTCGTAGAGTTCCTGCCCTCGCACCCAGGTCTTCTCCTCTTCCTCTTGGCAGCGTTCTTCCAATTTCTTGGCGCGCTCCTCGAGACCCTTGTCAGCCAGAGCCACCTTCTTGGTGAGCTCCTCCTCCCTCCTCAGGACGTCATCCCGCAGCTCTAGGAGTTTCTGTTCTTCATCCTCGAGATGTTTCTCCCTCTCTTCAAGTGCCTCTCAGCGCTTGATGAGTGCAGTGTTAATGGCCTCAAGCTGTTCGTGGCGTGCATCGGCCGCATTATTGGCAGCTTTGGCCTGATCGTAGATCTCCCGAGATTGAGCGTCGAGGGCACGAGTCATACTCTCCCTGTCATCCAGTAACTTGCCCCAGTACTCCAGGCGGATCTTCTCCCGCTTAATCCATTCCTTGTCATCCGCTAGCCTTGACTGCACCAGCTTGGTCTCGAAGTAGAGCCGATTACGCCACCGCCTAAGGGTTTGGCGCTCCTCTTCAAGAGCCTTGTTGTCGTGGAAGAAGGCCAGTTGGACTTGACGCAGACTAGAACATGCGTTGTCAATGGACAGCGACAACGGGATGGGTTCCGGACCTACTGGGGTCTCCTCCGCTGGTTCCAGCGGGTCTTCGGATACAAAAATTGGGTCCCACTCTACAAGAGTGGTCCCCTGGGTCTCCATGGCACTAGGGCCGTCCTCCGAGATGGCCTCAGACGCCATCGAGGAAGGCCCCGCTGCCAAATCTTCGTTCACCCCCTCACGTTGGGGGCCAGCGACTTCGCTGGGGCACTCCGGCTCGGCCACAGGTACCTCCGACGTCGTCGCTTCCGGAGCAGGAGCCGCTACTGGCATCGGTCTGGGCACCTCTTTCGATGAGGGCTCAAGCTCCGTAACCTCTTCAACAACCGGCTCAGGAGCCGGAAGATCTTCAACATCGACCGGCCCTGTGGCCGGAGCTCCAACAATGACTGGCTCAGCGGCCGGTGCTTCGGAGGTAGCCGGCCCAACTGCCGAAACTACCTCAGTTTCCGGCGCGCACGCCGGAGCTTCAATCACCTCCGGCTCAACCGCCGGGGCTTCGACAATTTCTGGCTCAGAGGCCGGGATTACTGCTTCCTCCGGCTCAACAGCCGGAGCTTCCATCATCGCAGCACCAGGACCCGGAGCTTCAACCTCCGGGACAGGTGCCGCTGGCGCATCTTCACTCCCGCGGTCCGGCGCTACCACCGGAACTTCTGGGGATGAGTCGAGGTCCATGACCACGACAGCCGGCGCCGGAGCTGTCGCAGCTTCGGCCACCACTTGGGGCGGCACCGGGAGAGGAGCAGAAGATCCCGCTCTCACGGCTTCAGCCACTGTGGCCGAGGGTGGAGCCTCACTCCCCTTCTTGGAGACGCTGCAGATGATGAACGAAGAAAATTAAAAAATAGTTGCTACAATAAAAACAACTATCCAAGGTAGAAATCAAAAATTACCTTGGGAGGCTTCCGCGCCAGCTTGCGCGGAACCTTTTTCCCGGGCGTTCTGGGCTAGCCATAGCCGGCGCAGAAGCTCCGGAAGGCCCCACGGAACTCGTTGCGGCCACGGGTGTTTCCCGGGTCGAGGCTCCCCTCGATCGGGAAGAACCCCCGGACCTGGAGGCCTCCACCGGCCCAGGAGCTGGAGTTGCACGCCCGGAGCTAACACCCTGGGAGGACCCTACTGCGGGGACAGCCGCGCTCCGAGAGGACCCCATCGCGGGAACAGTCACGTTCCGGGATGACACCACTATGGGAACATTCGCCGCAGGTGCAGAGGACCTTCCCCTCCGGGGAGAAGGAGCCGACGCAGAAGTAGCGGGCCCGACGGACCTTCCGTCGGCGTACTGCAACTTCCTCTTCCGGCTCACTGGTTCATCCGCCAGCTCCTTGCCCTTGCCGACGACTTCTCCTCTCGGCTTAGGAACAGAGCCGGAGCTATCCTTGTACTCCGGGGATCGCTACCCCAGAGGTTGGTCTTCTCTCGACGACACCAAGGTCGTCAAGCATGGGCATCTTCCGCCGGAGCTCCCTACTGAACTCCACTTCACCGTTCAGAGGAAGAAAAGCTGATGGCGGAGTCAAGTCGTCGCCTTCGACGTCGATGCCGTGCTGGAACTTCTTAAGGTGGAATTCCAAGGTTTTCCCCACCATGTTGGACTTCAACCCGGTCTCAACCCGGTCGTCGTCCATCACGCTGTTGAGGGCCCAAGCAAGTTTCTCCCTCCTCTTCAGTGGCGCCCACCTGTTGACCAAGAAATTGCAAAATACCGCCTGAGGAGTCAATCCTCCTTCCACGCATTGGCGGATCCTGGTCAAAGCAGGGTTGAAAGCTTCTGCCAGCACCAGAGCTTCACTCCAGATCGTCGTGTCGATGCCGGGAAGACCATCGGGCAGCTCCAACCTCTCATGCTCCTCCACCCTGACGACTATCCAGTCTTTATTCCAGTCATCCCACTTCCCAGAGGGAAATGACCGGAGGTACTTGAATGGGCACTTCTTGCGCTTCACGAAGTAGTAGAAGCCAAGGTACTCATTGCTCCGGCCAGTGGTGTGGACGGTGAAGAAGGTCCGGAAGAGTTCAATGCAGGGGGGGATGCCCACCCACATCTCACAGAAGTGGACGAAGATAGACACGAGGAGAATGGAGTGAGGGCCAAGGTGATACAACTGCAGACCATAGAAGTCTAGCAGCATCAAGAAAAAGGAAGAAAAAGGTGGGATCAACCCCACCATGGCGTACGAGGAGAAGTACACCATTTCGCTGGAGTGCTCCTTCTCGAACGGGAGCTCTCCACCGGCGCGGACCGAGCGGTTGAAGAAGTCCGAGGACCACCCCATGAGGGCCCGGACCTTCTTCAGGTTGCCATCGGTCTTCAAGCGACTCTCGTGGAGACCCAACTCCATCGCAGCACAGCTAGGCAAGAGAAGAAAAGTGAAGCACAAGTTGGGAGTTTGATCGCAAGAACAGATGAGAGGCGTAAAGAACTCCCGACGGTGCGCACTTTCCTTCTTAAGTAAGCCCTCGCAACGCTTGGATGGAAACCGCAAGGAAGTCGAAGGTACCACCCAAAAATTCCACCCAGCCGATGACAAGCGGGCCCGGGACCACCCCGACGATCAAGTTGAGGTTCTTACCCAGGTGAACGGTTGTCATCAAGAGGCGGGAAGCCCAAAGGCGGCGGCCTGACAAGGCGCGCGGAACCGATACGGTTTTCGTATCGGGAACCGGCGACCTTCAATTGCGTGAGATCCGCACGCTAAAGATCTCATCTGTCGCACGCGGGATACGCCACGCGGCGAGGATTTAATTCCAAGTCCTTGCCAATGGCACCCTCAAAGACCCTTGAAGACTCAGTTCAAAGGTCGCGAGGATGGACCCACCTTCGGCGGAATGACTTCCCCGGAGGTAGGTCCAGGGGACCACTGTCGGTACCCTAGAAACCGTACACCCCTTGAGGTTATAAAGATCTCAAAGGAAAATCATCTACTTGGTTTGAAGACCCTCGAAGGCCCACATGTCAGACATAACCGGAACCGCTTCTCCAACATGGTTAATCCCTGGTTCGCCACATGTACTACCAAACCGGAGCTAACGCCCACAAGGGGGAAGCTCCGGGCCATGTACCGAAATGGCACCTCCGGACTTAGCCCCAGACCGAGAGAAGCTCCGGACCTGACACGTGTCGGGTAGCCCCGGAGCTACCTGTTTCCACAGTATGCTCCAGAGCTGCCACGTGTCCAACCGTCGGATCTTCAGCCTCTAACCTCCGGAAGACCCCACAACGGCTCTGGATCTTCAAAGGGGAATCAAGGACTTCAAGACCCGATTAAGTGTCATTAATACCATATTAATGACACTTAAACGGACGATCTTAACACCAATAACGGTGCTGTCAAAGCCCGTTACAGGGTCATTAAGAGCAATTAAATGTGTTAAATAAGTGTCAATACTAGTAACCATCGGGGCCACATGTCGGGCCAGGCTAACTTGTAACGGCCTGCCCTTGTACTATAAAAGGACAGGCCGACGACACGTTCAGGGAGAGGGAGACACACACGCCATTGACGCTAAACACAAGCTCATATAGCTAATACAACAGCAACACATCCGTGGAGTAGGGTATTACGCTCAGGCGGCCCGAACCACGTAAACTCTTGTGTCTCCTGTGTCAATTCCTACTCACCTTCTTGAATCTCCGCGCGCCCATACCGAACATCAAACTCCCCTATCACTTTAGCAGTTTAGGGAGATCTGCCGATTCCAAATCACCGACAGTTTTCTTAGGAGAAAAAGAGGTGAGGGGCAGTATTAGCAATAAAGTGTAACATTTGAAGTTTCAACCAGGTGTGCAACGTTTCAAGCCACATTTCGAGAGTCGAGAATATTAAGTTCATTCCTAAGTTCACAAAACCTTTTCTCATCCAATGGTTTGGTAAAAATATCCGCAAGTTGTTTTTCAGTTCTAACATGAGAAATAGCAATGTCACCTTTTTAATGAATGATCTCTAAGAAAATGATGACGAATATCTATGTGCTTAGTTCTTGAGTGCTCTACTGGTTTGTGTGCAATTTTTATAGCACTTTCATTGTCACATAGAAGTGGGATATGGTTAAGATTGTAGTCGTAGTCCCTAAGGGTTTGCCGCATCCAAAGTAATTGGGCGCAACAGCTACCGCCTGCAATATATTCTGCTTCTGCTGTGGAAAGGGCAATGGAGTTTTTCTTTTTAGATGACCAAGATACCAGGGACCTACCAAGAAACTGACAAGTCCCTGACGTGCTCTTTCTATTGACTTTGCAACCTGCATAGTCGGCATCGGAATACCCTATCAAGTTAAATTTGGATCCTTTGGGATACCAAAGGCCCAAGTTGGGTGTGTGCACAAGGTACCTTAGGACTCTTTTTACAGCGACTAGATGACACTCTTTAGGTGCAGCTTGAAACCTTGCACACAAGCAAACACTAAGCATAATGTCTGGCCTAGATGCACATAAATAAAGTAAAGAGCCAACCATGGACCGATATACCTTTTGGTCCACATTTGGACCATCTTCATTGAGGTCGAGGTGTCCATTAGTGGCCATGGGTGTCTTGATGGGCTTGGCTTTGTCCATATTGAATTTCTTGAGAATGTCTTGTGTATATTTGGTTTGGCTTATAAATGTACCTTCTCTTAGTTGCTTCACTTGGAATCCCAAGAAGAACTTTAATTCGCCCATCATTGACATCTCGAACCTGTCTGTCATAATTTTGCTAAACTCTTCACAGAAAGATTTGTTAGTGGATCCAAAAATGATGTCATCAACGTAAATTTGACATGCAAATAAATGATCATCACAATGTTTAGTGAAAAGTGTATAGTCAGCTTTACCAATTTTGAATCCATTCTAAATTAGAAAATCTCTAAGACACTCATACCAAGCTCGAGGAGCTTGTTTGAGGCCATAGAGAGCCTTACGCAGTTTGTAGACATGGTTTGGATATTTCTGGTCTTCAAATCTTGGTGGCTGCTCCACATAAACTTCCTCCTTGATTGGGCTGTTTAAGAAAGCGCTCTTGACGTCCATTTAATACAGCTTAAAATTATGGTGAGTAGCATATGCCAATAAAATACGAATGGACTCAAGTCTAGCTACAGGAGCGAAACTTTCATCGAAGTCCAAACCTTCGACTTGAGAATAACCTTTGGCCACCAGTCTTGCCTTATTTCTTGTTACTACTCCATGTTCATCTTGCTTGTTCCGAAAGACCCATTTGGTTCCAACTATGTTCGCCTTTGGTCTTGCATTGCAATCACCCAGTCTGGATACCTTAAGGCTTCTTCTACCCTGTATGGTTCCAGAAAAGACACAAAAGAATAGGATTCATAGAAATTTGCAACTCGAGATATAGTAGTTACTCCCTTAGCAATATCTCCAATGATATTGTTGACAGGGTGGTCTCTTTGCACGCTCTGGTGTACTCTTGGGTGTGGAGCTTGTGTAGTTGCTTGTTCTTCATTATCTTCATGTGCATTGTCTCCCCCTAGATCATTGTTTCCATGATTTTCCTGATCTTCTTGATCTACCTCCTCTTGATCTTGGGTAAGAGCTCCCCCTTGATCATTGCCTCCGTGTTGAGGTTCATCTTGTGCATTTGAGTCGAATGTTTGCTCTTGTGGTAAGATATCACCAAGTCCCATTTTCTTTAGTGCTTCATATGGAGCTTCCTCTTTATCGGTAAGGAGCTCATATGGAGTTTTCTTCAGTAGTCGATGAAGATACAGTCGATTTGTGGCATGGCAAGCGGTGTTCACTACTTCTGCCCAAAAACGATCTGATGTCTTGTATTCATCCAACATAGTTCTCGCCATTTCGATTAATGTTATGTTCTTCCTTTCGGCCACTCCATTTTGTTGAGGGGAGTAGAGTGTCGAGAATTCATGCTTTATCCCTTCTTCATCGAGAAACTCTCCAACTTGGAGATTCTTGAATTCTGTCCCGTTGTCACTTCGGA
Organism: Tuctoria greenei; assembly: GCA_036927565.1. Taxonomy (NCBI): domain Eukaryota; kingdom Viridiplantae; phylum Streptophyta; class Magnoliopsida; order Poales; family Poaceae; genus Tuctoria; species Tuctoria greenei. The sequence continues at coordinate 131,569,021 of JAYESD010000004.1, forward strand.
TGTTCTTTATGGTTGATGAGAATTCGTTTTGAGCTCTTTTCAAGAACTTCTTGAGGATCCCTTGAGTTTCTGATTTATCATACAAGAAAAATACCCAGGTAAATATTGAAAAATCATCAACAATTACTAAACCGTATTTGTTACCGCCGATGTTGATGTACGAAACTGGACCAAAGAGATCCATGTGGAGAAGTTCCAGCGGTCTTGCGGTAGTCATCACATTCTTGGTGGGGTGTGGTGCTCCGACTTGTTTTCCTGCTTGACACGCATTGCACGGCCTGTCTTTTTCAAAAACCACATCCTTAAGATCACGGATGTGACCACCTTTTAGAAGTTTCTGCAGATTTCTCATCCCAACATGGGCTAGCCGTCTATGCCACAGCCATCCCATGTTGGTCTTAGCAACCAAGCAAGTGTTGAGTTCGGCTTTATCTTTGTTGAAGTCAACTAGATAAAGCTTGCCCTTCAACATTCCCTTGAATGCAATCGAGCCATCGCTTCTTCTAAAAACAGTCACACCCTCATTAGTGAATAAACAGTTGTAACCTTTGTCGCATAGTTGGGATATTGACAAAAGGTTATAATCTAGAGAATCTACATGTAAAACATTTGATAAGGTATGTTGAGAGGATATTTCAATGTTACCGCTACCAAGGACCTTTCCTTGGCTGTTGTCTCCGAAGTATACGCCTTCACCTGGATTCTTGTTGTACTCGTACTCTATAAACATACCTCTCTCTCCAGTCATGTGATTTGTGCATCCGCTATCAAGTACACATTTTGTTCCACCGGAGGAGTAAGCCTGCAAAAAGAAATATTCCTTGGTTTTAGGTACCCAAGCTTGCTTGGGTCCTCTCAGGTTAGTCACAAGAGTCTTGGGCACCCACACACAAGTTTTCAAGTTCTTGTAGCGTGGCCCTGTATATTTGGCAATTACTTTTCCATATTTGGCTTTCATAAGAACATAAGAAGCGTTAAATGTATGAAACAATATTTGTGGTTCGGATTCATGGGATTTTTCCTTAACAAAGACAATTCTATTTTTAGCATGATTAGAAGTAGACATGTGTTTGCTCTTATCAAAACCAAGGCCATCTTTGACATTAGGAGGTCTAGTGACCATATATGCACTGCGTGCATATTTGATCTTCTCCTTATCAAAGATGCCGCTTGGAGGGGCATGTATATTATGAGAAGTTGAAGTATTAGAAATAATATTCTTCTTACTAGAGCAAGTGCAAGTTCCGATTGTTGTCGAACTTATATCTTTGGAGGGAGAGCTCTTGGAGGAAGAGGAGTCACTTTGCTTGAGCGACTCGACTTGCACCTCAAGGATCTTGTTAGCTTTTGACAAGTTAGCAAGTTCTTCCTTGATTGCAATATGCGAGTCTTCTAGCTTTGAGTAAGTTTCCTTACTCAAGGCTAGCTCAACTTCAAGCGACTCGTTCTTATCTCTTTCAAGCTCGAGAAGCTTTTCAACTTCTTGATATCTCTTCCTTTCACGGATGAGCATATCTTCTTGTCGGTCAAGAAGTTCCTCCTTTTCAAAGATTTTGTTCGACAACATTTCCATTATCTTTAGAGCAATTTTACTTATTCCTCTAAACATTTCTTCATTACCACTAGAGCTGTCAAAGTCATCAATAGAGGAATTTAGCGTAGGAGGAGTGAGCCGTACCTTTTTCTTGCCTTTCTTAGCCATAAGGCAAGTATGGTTGTTCATGTCCCATCCTCCCATGTTTGGAAAGAGTGTGGCCTTCATAGTAGATTTCTTCATCGGAGGAGGACTCGTCGTTTGAGTCCCACTCTTTGCCAATGTGAGCTTGATGGGTTTGTCTTCTTTTTCTGAAATTTTTCTTTTCTTGAGATCTTGTTTCCTTCTTCTTTTTGTTTTCTTCATAAGGGCAGTCCACCATGAAGTGTCCATACTCTCTGCAGTTGTAGCAAGTGCGTCGAGCCTTGGATTTTCCTTTATCCTTGCTTTTGCCTTCATTTGAGTTGTTGTCGTGTCTTCTTTTCATCATTTGCTTGAACTTCTTGATAAAGAGTACCATTTCTTCATCATCAAGATCGGTGCTCTCGTCACTTGTATGCCCATCGTCTTGATCTTCACGAGCATCTTTGAGTTTGGGTCGGCATGTTTCTTTGAGAGCAACCTCCTTCTTTTTGGAGGAAGTGAGTTCGGCCAAGTCTTTGACGTATTGTGCCTCTTTCTCCATCATTTCATGGTTTATGATCTTTCCCAACAACTCATCGGGAGTCATTTTGTGAAACCCGGGGCTTTCTCTAATCATTGAGCAAAGTGTCACATTTCTAGACATGAAGGCTCTAATCATTCTCTTGACTACCTCGTGATCCGTCCATTTCTTACTTCCATAGGCACGTATTTTGTTGATGAGTGCCTTCATCCGGTTGTACATGTCTTGAGGTGATTCGCCTTCTTCAATAGCGAATCTCCCCAACTCTCCTTCAAGCATTTTGATTTTTGCTTCATGAACCGATCTATTTCCTTCATGAGCTGTCTTGAGTGTATCCCAGATTTCCTTAGCACTTTCTAAGCCATCAATCTTGGTGAATTCCTCTCTGCTGAGTGATGGTGTGATCACGGCGACGGCTTGTGCATTTCTGTGAATCTCTTGTTCTTGTTCTGGGATGAGTTCTTCATCCGTGTCCAGGATGTCTATCCCAGTGCAAACAATGTGCCATAGACTAGGATTTAGAGATATTAGATGCATCTTCATGTTGTACTTCCACATTGTATAGTCGCTTCCGTCAAACTGTGGAGGTTTTCCCATAGGAATGGAAAGATAACGGTTGTTTGAACTGAGATGGTTGTAGTTGTAAGGCTGTCGGGAGTAGTCGTGATGACCACTCCCCGTCGTCTTGTCTTCTTCTTTTCCCTTTTGTCCTAGCAGTTTCTTCCTCAGAAGTGCCTAAAATTGTTGCACTTCTTCATCATCGTGTGGGCTCTCTTTCAGCACATCAAAGGTTTTAGTTTCTTGTTCCTCCTCATTAATGTTCATCTTCGGAATATTGTTGTTCTTCTCAGAGGCCATTGATCACTCCGAGATGTGAGTCTCGTTGGTGGAGAACCTTGCTCTGATACCAATTGAATGTGGCCTAGAGGGGGGGTGAATAGGCCTTTTGAATCTGTCGGTGGTTTGGATCCGGCAGATCTCCTGACACTACTAAAGTGTTAGAGGAGTTTGATGTTCGGTGTGGGTGCGCGGAGATTCAAGAAGGTGATTTGCAACACAGGGGACACGGAGATTTACGTGGTTCAGGCCGCCTGAGCATAATATCCTACTCCACGGGTGTGTTGGTGTTGTATTAGCTGTATGAGCTTGCGTCGAGCGTATATGAGCCTGTGTAGAACGTGTCCTGTCAACTGTCATCGGCCTGCCCTTTTATAGTACAAGGGCAGGCCGTTACAAGTTAGCCTGGCCCGACAAGTGGCCCCGGCGGTTACTAGTATTGATACTCATTCAACACGTTTAATTGCCCTTAATGACCGGGTAATGGGCTTTGACAGCACCATTACTGGTAATTAAGGTTGTCCGATCGTGTGTCATTAATATGGTATTAATGACACTTAATCGGGTCTTGAAGTCCTTGATTCCTCTTTGAAGATCCGGAACCGTTGTGGAGTCTTCCGGAGGTTAGAGGCTGAAGATCCGACGGTTGGACATGTGGCAGCTTCGGAGCATACTGTGGGAAACAGGTAGCTCCGGAGCTACCTGACATGTGTCAGATCCGGAGCTTCCCTCGGTCTGGGGTTAGGTCCGGGGGTTCCATTTCGGTACATAGCTCGGAGCTTCCCCCTTGTGGGCGGTAGCTCCGGTTTGATAGTACACGTGGCGACCCTGGGATCAACCATGTTGGAGAAGCGGGTCCGGTTATATCTGACATGTGGGCCTCCGAGGGTATTCAAATCAAGTAGATGACTTTCCTTTGAGATCTTTGTAACCTCAAGGGGTGTACTGTTTCCAAGGTACCGACAGTGGCCCCCTGGGCCCACCTCTGGGGAAGACCCCTGGGGTGTAGTCATTCCGCTGGAGGTGGGTCCATCCTCGCGACTTTTGAACTGATTCTTCAAAGGTCTTCGGATGTGCCGTTGGCGATGGTTTGAAGTTAAATCCTCGCCGTGTGGCGTATCCCGCGTGCGGCAGATGAGATCTTTGGTGTGCGGATCTCACGCAATTGAAGGTGACGGTTCCCGATACAAAAACTGTATCGGTTCCGCGCGCCTTGTCAGGCCGCCGCCTTCGGGTTTCCCGCCTCATGATGACAACCGTTCGCCTGGGTAAGAACCTCGACTTGGTCGTCGGGTGGTCCTGGGCCCCCTTATCATCAGCTGGGTGGAATTTTTGAGAGGTATCTTCGGCTTCCTTGCGGTTTCCATCCAAGCGTTGCGAGGGCTTACTTAAGAAGGAAAGCGCGCACCGTCTGGAGTTCTTTACGCCTCTCATCTGTTTTTGCGCTCAAACTCCCAACTTGTGCTTCGCTTTTCCTCTCTTGCCTTGCTGTGCCGCGATGGAGTTGGGTCTCCGCGAGAGTCGTTTGAAGACCGACGGCGACCTGAAGAAGGTCCGGACCCTCATGGGATGGTCCTCGTACTTCTTCAACCGCTCAGTCTGTGCCGGGGGAGAGCTCTCGTTTGAGAAGGAGCACGCCGGCGAAATGGTGTACTTCTCCTCGTACGACATGGTGGGGTTGATCCCACCTTTTTCCTCCTTTTTCTTGATGCTGCTGGACTTTTATGGTCTGCAGCTATACCAACTTGGACCTCACTCCATTCTCCTCGTGTCTATCTTCGTCCACTTCTGTGAGATGTAGGTGGGCATCCCCCCCTGCATTGAACTCTTTCGGACCTTCTTCACCGTCCATACCACCGGTAGGAGCAATGAGTACCTTGGCTTCTACTACTTCGTGAAGCGCAAGAAGTGCCCATTCAAGTACCTCCGGTCGTTTCCCTCTGGGAAGTGGGACGACTGGAAGAAGGATTGGATAGTCATCCGGGTGGAGGAGCACGAGAGGCTGGAGCTGCCCGAAGGCCTCCCCAACATTGACACGACTATCTGGAGTGAAGCTTCGGTGCTGGCGGACGCCTTCAACCCTGTTCTGACCAGGATCTGCCAGTGCGTGGAGGGAGGATTAACTCCTCAGGCGGTGTTTTGTAACTTCCTGGTCAACAGGTGGGCACCGCTGAAGAGGAGAGAAAAACTCGCCTGGGCCCTCAACAGCGTGATGGACGACGACCGGGTCGAGACCGGGCTGAAGTCCAACATGGTGGGGACAACCTTGGAGTTCCACCTCAAGAAATTCCAGCACGGCATCGACGTTGAGGGTGAAGACTTGACTCTGCCATCAGCTTTTCTTCCTCTGAACGTGGAAGTTGAGTTTAGTAGGGAGCTTCGGCGGAAGATGCCCGTGCTTGATGACCTTGGTGTCGTCGAGAGAAGATCAACCACCAGGGTGGCGATCCCTGGAGTGTCCGAGGGTGGCTCTGACCCTGCCCTGAAGCCAAGGGTTGAGGTCGTCGGCAAGGGCAAGGAGCCGGCAGACGAGCCCTTGAGCCGGAAGAGGAAGCTGCAGCATGCCGACGGAAGGTCCGTCAGGCCTGCCACCTCTGCATCGGCTCCTTCTCCACAGAGGGGGAGGTCTTCTGCAACCGCGGTGACTGTACCCGCAGTGGGATCCTCCCGGGGAGCTAGCTCTGGGCATGCGACTCCAGCACCGGGGCCGATTGAGGCCTCCAGGTCCAGAAGTTTTTCCCGATCGAGGGGAGCCTCGACCAGGGAAATGCCCGTGGCTGATACGAGTTCCGGGGGGCCTTCCGGAGCTTCCACGCCGGCTATGACCAGCCCAGAATGCCCGGGAAAGAGGTTCCGCGCAAGCTGGTGCGGAAGCCTCCCAAGGTAACTTTTAATCTTTACCTTGGGCAGTTGTTTTGTTGTAGTAACTGTTTTTTTTTTAAGTTTCTTCGTCCATCATCTGCAGCGTTCCCAAGAAGAGGAGTGAGACTCCACCCTTAGCCACAGCAGCTGAAGCTGTGAGGGCGGGGGCTTCTGCTCCTGTACCGGTGCCGCCCCAAGTGGTGGCTGAAGCCGTGACAGCTCAGGCGCCAGCTGTCGTGGTCATGGACCTCGACTCATCCCCAGAGACTCCCGTCGTAGCGCCGGACCGCGGCAAAGAAGATGCGCCAGCAGCACCTGTCCCAGAGGTTGAAGCTCCGGGTCCTGGTGCTGAGATGATGGAAGCTCCGGCTGTTGAGCCGGAGGAAGCAGTAATTCCAGCCTCAGAGCCGGAAATTGTCGAAGCCCCGGCGGTTGAATCGGAGGTGATTGAAGTCCCGGCGTGCGCGCCGGAAGCTGAGGAAGTTTCGGCAGTTGAGCCGGCTACCTCTGAAGCACTGGCCGCAGAGCCGGTCATTGTTGGAGCTCCGGCCGCAGGGCCGGTTGATGTTGAAGATCTTCCGGCTCTCGAGCCGGTTATTGAAGAGGCGTCGGAGCCCGAGCCCCCATCGGAGGAGGTGCCCAGACCGGAACCAGCAGCGGCCCCTGCTCCGGAAGTGACGACGTCGGAGGTACCCGCGGCTGAGCCGGAGTGCCCTGGCGAAGTCGCTGGCCCCCTGCCTGAGGGGGTGAATGAAGACCTGGCAGCAGGGCCTTCCTCGATGGCGACTGAGGCTATCCCGGAGGACGGCCCTAATGCCATGGAGACCCAAGGGACCACTCTTGTGGAGTGGGACCCAATTTTTGTATCTGAAAACCCGCTGGAACCAGCGGAGGAGACCCCAGCAGGTCCGGAACCTATCCCGTTGTCACTGTCTATTGACAACGCATGTTCTAGTCTGCGTCAAGTTCAACTGGCCTTCTTCCACGACAGCAAGGCTCTTGAAGAGGAGCGCCAAACCCTTAGGAGGTGGCGTAACCGGCTCTACTTCAAGACCAAGCTGGCGCAGTCGAGGCTAGCGGATGACAAAGAGTGGATCAAGCGGGAGAAGATCCGCCTGGAGTACTGGGGCAAGTTACTGGATGACAGGGAGAGTATGACTCGTGCCCTTGACGCTCAATCCCGGGAGATTTATGAGCAGACCAAAGCAGCTCATAGTGCGGCCGATGAACGCCAAGAAAGGCTTGAGGCCATTAACACTACACTCATCAAGCGCCGGGAGGCACTTGAGGAGAGGGAGAAACGGCTCGAAGATGAAGAGCAGAAACTCCTTGAGCTATGGGATGACGTCCTGAGGAGGGAGGAGGAGCTCACCGAGAAGGTGGCTCTGGCTGACAAGGGCCTGGAGGAGCGCGCCAAGAAATTGGAAGAGCGCTGCCATGAGGAAGAGGAGAAGGCCTGGGTGCGAGGGCAGGAACTCTACGAGCAAGAGTGTGCCCTTGCTGCCAGGGAGAAGAAAGTGAGGGGCAGGGAGAAGGACCTGGTCGACCGCCGGAACAAGATCCACCTCCGGGAGGAGGAGCTCGGAAAACTCGAAAAGCAGGTTGCTGAAAAGATTCAGCAAAACGCCAAAGAAGTTGAGCGCCTCGCTCGTTAGAATTCTGAACTGGTGGTAGCCAGGAGATCCTTGGAAGAAATAAAGGGCTTGAGGACTGCGGACTCCCTACAGATTTGGGAGTTCCTGGGCAAGGCCAACGACACGCTGACATCGATGGGCTTCAGCCCCGTGCGCTCGGATGATCCAGAGCCGGAGCCGGACCTGGCGTTGCAAGCATTGAGCTTGGTAGGCAGCAAACACTCCAAGGTGGGCGATGTCATCGCGGACCAATTGGAGGTTGAGGGGCAATCCCTGGCGAAGAACGTCGCAGAATATGTGCTGACGTGCTACACCAGCCGGAACTCCCAATTTCCTCTAGACCTAGTGCTTGAAGGTCCCGTTGAAGGAGAAGGCGAAGCTGCGCGAGCCAACATATCGGAGGTTGCCCAGAAGGTCGCCCAATTCTTCCATAGGGTCTAGGACCATCTCTGTAGTTCTCACTTGTATTTTCTCTTCTTCTTCCTCAATTTTGTAATCCCTTGTCTCCAGATGTAATCCCTTGTCTCAGATGAATGAAATCCCAAAATTTTTGTGAATTTCACTTTTTGTCTTCAACACTTTTGTCTTCACTTGGCCCCCTGGTAGATGTACACAATTTGATTGTGAACATGTACCAAGAGGTTATTGCGTTTTATTGAAGACTCATTTGCTCCAAACTTGTAGAATGTAGGTCCGAAGTCTTCGATAGTGAAGGCCCCCTGAGGTTGTCGGAGCTTAGAAGCTCCAGCATTGTCTATCGTCGGAGCTTAGTAGCTCCGGCAATAGTCTCTATCAACGCGTAGAGCATCGATATTTAGTCCTCCGAGGTGTCGGCGCTTAGTAGCTCCGGCAGTGACCTTTGCCAACACTTAGTTTGTTGGCAGCAGACTCCGTTTGCGGGGTCTTCTCACCATCTTTTATTTAGCATCGACGGTTGGCCCCCCTAGCTTTAGCGGAGCTTACTCCGGTGATGCTCGTTTTCAATGTGTAACATCGATTACAAGCCACCTAGGGGAGTTGGAGCTTTGTTAGCTCCGGCTTTTCTCCATCAACGTTGATTTTATTTTTCCTGCACACTTAAGCCAAGAAAAATAGTAAAATTCGTTTCTTGTCTATAACTTCGTCGCGGCTTACGATTCTCAAGAAGATTTTAAGTCAAATGCGATTCTAAATACAACCGAATGCATTGTCTTTTCTTCCAGATCCAACTGTACATGGACCCGCCTTACTTCGGCCTGACGGGGTGTAGGTAGAGTGGTGTACTTAGGGTGCTTGACCAGGCTAAGTCGATAGCACACTCCAGCCCTAGATTGGCTTGGCGGCTTTCAGGCGAGTTGGCCATGAACAATATTTGAATCCAAAAGAATCGACAATAAAACTCGTATCGTATATGAACCGGTCGACTAAAATTTCTTAAGAATTGCACGTCTTTGTTATAGACAAGAAAGAGAAAAATGTTGAGCCTGTACAAAATAAATGCACGTGGAATATGTTTCACCTGAAGATGTCTTTCATTATAGGTCCGGGGTACAGGGGAAACAAGTACACTCTTAGGGTACGGAACCAGGCTAAGCGTGTTTCATTTCTCGTTTGACCCAGGGTAGCTAGCCACACTTTTAGTCCTGAGACTGTGACAAGTGTTGCATGAACTTTGCGGACCTTCCGGGAAAGGTTCGGCTGTTCTCCCGGAGGAACTACCCGACTCTGTACAATGACTCTATAACATACACCCCAAGTTATTATAGACTCACCTCCGTGATATTAAGTGTAGAACTTACGGAGATGCTCAATGTTCCAAGGATTTGGGAGAGGTGTCCCATCCTCGGTAGCCAAGCGAACGCTCCCGGGACGGGATACTTTAATCACTCGGAAGGGTCCCTCCCAACTGGGGGAGAGTTTGTTTAACCCTTCTCTGGATTGTATTCTCCGTAGCACCAGGTCGCCTTCCTCGAGCTGTCGGTTGTGTACATGCCGCTGATGATAGCGCCGAAGGGCTTGGCGGTATCGGGCATTCCGAATAGCTGCTTGGCACCTTCCCTCCTCAAGGAGGTCTAGGTCTTCATGTCGGAGCTGGTCCTGCGTGGCTTCGTCAAAGGTCCGGACCCGGAGTGACCCCAAGGTGATTTCTGGAGGAAGGATTGCTTCAGCTCCATACACCAGGAAGAAGGGTGTCTCTCCAGTTGTCCGGTTTGGAGATGTCATGTTGGCCCAGAGAGTGGGCGGAAGCTCTTCAATCCAGTTGGCACCATGTTTTTTCAAGCGCTCATAGGTACGCATTTTGAGTCCTTTAAGGATTTTAGCATTTGCTCTCTCGGCTTGGCCATTGCTTGCTGGGTGAGCTACGGAGGCGTAGGAAACTTGAATTCCAAGGTCTTTGCAATATCCTTGGAATGCAGAGCTTGTGAATTGGGTCCCATTATCAGTGATGATTTTGTTTGGGACTCCAAATCTGCATACAATGGACTGCAAAAAGTTGATAGCAGATTGCTTGTTGATTGTCACAACTGGAGTTGCTTCTGGCCACTTGGTGAACTTGTCAATGGCAACATACAGGAACTTGTAACCTCTGACGGCTCTTGGGAAAGGTCCCAAGATGTCCATCCCCCACACAGCGAAGGGCCATGTAGGAGGTATCATTTGTAGGGGCTGAGCCTGTGTATGAATTTGCTTTGCATGAAAATGACATGCTTCGCATTTCTTCACTAGCTCAGTTGCATCCTGGAGTGCTGTAGGCCAGTAGAAACCATGCCGAAAGGCTTTACCAACCAGCGTGCGGGAAGACGCGTGGTTCCCACACTCGCCTCCATGGATTTCTGCGAGGAGCTCGCAGCCTTCTTCCCTTGTGATGCACCGCATTAGGATGTCGTTGGCACCGCGTCGGTAGAGATCCCCTTCTACCAACGTGTATCTTTTAGCCAATCTGACTACCCGACCAGCGGATACATTATCGTCAGGAAGGATGTTGTCTTTCAAGTAATTCTGGATCTTCGAGATCCATGCACCGGAACTAACTTGAGCATTTGAGTCTTGTGTGCTGGGTTGCTCAGAGCTTCCGGCAGCACCTACGACTCTTGATGGCTGCGATGGTAACAGGGCCATCGGGACCGTCAGCTTCGGGATGCTGATCTTGCCCCCTTCGCTCAGTTCGACAGGCTGAGCTGTGGGTTTTGACAACCTCCGGACAAAAGTTCCGTCAGGAGCTGGAGCTCCAGTTGACGCTTTTGTCGAGAGTTCGTCGGCTTTAGCATTGTGGGCACGCTGGACATGGTGGAGATCTAGGACTTCAAAATCCTTCTGAAGCCTCTGGACTTCAAGGAGGTAAGCAGCTAGATGGAGATTGTTGCAGGAGCATTCACCCTTCACTTGCTTAATGATCAGCTAGCAGGAGACAGCCTGTAAGGTGTCAAGAAGTGACTCCTTGTTCTTGACCTTGACCACGATGTCATCAACATACACTTCCACTATGTCTCTAATGAGGTCTTCAAAGGTTTTGTACATAGCTCGTACAAAGGTTGAAGCTGCATTCTTGAGACCAAATGGCATGGTTGTATAACAGTACAATCCATCTACTGTGATGAAAGAGGTATGCTCTTCATCTTCCCTTGTCATTCTGATTTGATGATACCCAGAATATGCATCTAGGAAACACAGTAATTCACACCCGGAGGTGGAATCCACTATCTGATCTATTCTAGGTAGTGGGAATGGATCTTTTGGACATGCCTTATTTAGTGTTGTGTGGTCGATACACATCCGAAGCTTCCCACCGGCCTTGGGCACAACGACTGGGTTTGCCAGCCATTTTGGATGGAAGACTTCTCCGATGAATCCAGCTTCGAGCAACTTCTTCACTTCTTGTCGAATGAAGTTTTGTCGCTCTACAGATTGCTTCCGAGGCTTCTGGTGCACAGGCCGGGCGTCAGGGTAGATCTTCAGATTGTGCTCAATCACTTCCCTGGGGATCCTAGGCATTTGTGACGGTTGCCAGGCAAACACGTCGACATTAGCCCGGAGGAAAGTGATGAGCGCGAGTTCCTATTTGTCGTTCAATCCTCTCAATATACGGGTGGTTTGAGCGGCATCAGAACCGATTTGGACGACTTTGACGGGGATGTCGGTGTCGCCGCTTGGCTGCACACGAGGTGCAGTTGTCGAGCCTCGCTGACGAATGCTCAGGGGTTTTGGAGCTTTCTCCTGCCTGGAGTCCTCCTCTTGCGCCGTTGTAAGTGCATGGAGTTCTTCCAGAGCAGTTACTCCGGCAGTACGATCTTCGCAGATCCGGAGAACGCCTACTGGTGTTGGCATCCTTAACACCAGGTAGCTATAATGAGCAGCTGCCATGAATTTGTACAAGGCAGGCCTACCCAAGATGGCATTGAAGGGTAAGTTGATCTGAGCAACATCAAAGACCAACTTCTCGGTGCGATACTTCTCCCGCATCCCGAATGTAACAGGGAGAGTAATAGCTCTGAGTGGGGTAATGGCCCCCGGACCTACTCCGGGGAAAGGTCGGGATGGGTGGAGATCCGAAGGTCGGAGCTGAAGCTTGGTAAAAGCTTCGAAGCTTATGAGGTTGAGTCCCGAACCTCCGTCTACCATGACATGATGGAGCTGGATGTTATTAATGGTAGGAGATACCATCAATGGTAGCTGACCTGCTCCAACCATGCTTCTAGGGCAATCCAAAGCATTAAAAGTGATGGATGTGTCCATCCACTTCCGATGAGGCTCCGGTCTGACTGTCGGAGCTACAGCAGCCATGTCCCGACACATAGTCTTGATGACGCGGCGGGAGGTGATGTCCCATGATCCACCAAAGATGGTGTTCATGGTCTTCCGACGCTCGTTGTCAGAGACGTCGGAATCATCGTCGACGGAGGTGTAGACGGCCTTCGGGACCTTTTTGGGATCCTGAAAACCTAACTCCTCTTTAGCTGGAGCTTCGTCGACTTTTTGTTTTCCTTCCCTCTGTCGGAAAGGAGCTTCTTCCCGACGCTTGTTGTAGCGCTCGGCAAGGTTTTGGACCTCCCGGCAGTCTTCCGAACTGTGGCTGCCCGTTTTGTGAATTGGACACCACACTTTGGGTTTGCCACCGTCTTCAAAAGACGGTCGAGGTCGCTTTTCGGGGCGTGGCCCCCGGCCACCCGGAGCTGCAGCAGCTGCAACATTGGATGTACCGACCGACGGCCTCTTCTTGTCGTTGGTCTTCTTCTTCTTCTTGCCACTCCCGGAGGTAGTGGCTTCTCCTTTGGAGGATTTCTTGTGATCCTCCGGAGTTTGTTTGGAGTGCATTTCACGGCCCTCCGCAGCTCTGGCACATTTGTCGGCCAAACTGAAGAGTTCCGTGACACTGGTGATCTCCTTGATCGCCAGTTTCTCCAGCATCTTCTTATCCCGTACACCCTGTCTGAATGCCACAATGACAGAGGCGCTAGAGATAGAAGGGATGGTGTTTCGTACCTGAGAGAACCTCTGGATGAATGATCGCAGGGATTCTCCCCCTTTTTGCACGACTGCAAAAAGGTCCAGTTCAGTGCCTGGTCGGGTGTATGAACTCCCGAAGTTGGCGTTGAACTGCTGGCATAGCTCCTCCCAACTGTTGATGGAGTTGGGTGGAAGGCTCATAAACCAGGACCTGGCGGTCCCAGTTAAAGCCACTGGGAAATAATTGGCCATTACGGCCTCATTTCCTCCAGCTGCCAAGATAGCAGTGGAGTAGATCTGAAGAAATTCGACAGGATTGACGGTCCCATCGAACTTCTCCGGCAGGTGAGGCCGGAACTTCTGTGGCCATTTGACCATACGTAGATGCATGGCTAGGGCTGAACAGCCTCCTCCCACTCCTTCAGGAGCAAGAACGTCTTGAGCTTCTCGTCTTTCACGAGCACGCTCAATATGGACTCGGCCGTCCTGTTGGCGGTATCGGCGATCAAGCTCTGCCCGGAGGTCATGAGTTGAAAGCCTGGATACCGTGTGAGTGCGTCGTGCCCCGGAAGGCAATGACGTCACTTGCTGCGATGCAGCACGTCTCCTGTTGTTGGAAATGTGCGGACCAAGTCTGCCAGACAAGGTCCGTCGCTGCGACGGGGCCCGTCCTGAAGGAGGAGGACCCTGGTTGTTGATGCGGTTGGCTGCTGCTGCAACCAAATGTTCCACATCAGCTCTCCACTGCTCCAGTGCATCCCGAGATGCATCCGGAGGTGGTGGGCGTTGGAGAAGAGCACACGCTGCATGGAGCGCGTGTTCCGAGTTGTCATGATTTCCCGACGCAGTGACTGACGCTGGTGCACCATCGCGCTGTCCAGCTTGATTTGCTGGTGGAGGCGGTGGTGGTGGCAGTGTGACTCCTGCTGGCGCTGAGGCCCCTGCCGGTGGCTGCATATTGGAGGGATTGCCCCCAGCAGCTTCAACAGCAGGATGACCGTTGGATGATCCAGCAGCTGAGTTCACCATTCTCGAAGTCTCAGGCGCCCCTACCTGGCGCGCCAACTGTGGGTGGTTTGGATCCGGCAGATCCCCCGACACTACTAAAGTGTTAGAGGAGTTTGATGTTCAGTGTGGGCGCGCGGAGATTCAAGAAGGTGATTTGCAAATAACACAGGGGACATGGAGATTTACGTGGTTCAGGCCGCCTGAGCGTAATACCCTACTCCACGGGTGTGTTGGTGTTGTATTAGTTGTATGAGCTTGCGTCGAGCGTATATGAGCCTGTGTAGAACGTGTCCTGTCAACTGTCGTCGGCCTGCCCTTTTATAGTACAAGGGCAGGCCGTTACAAGTTAGTCTGGCCTGACAAGTGGCCCCAGCGGTTATTAGTATTGATACTCATTCAACACGTTTAATTGCCCTTAATGACCGGGTAATGGGCTTTGACAGCACCGTTACTGGTAATTAAGGTCGTCCGATCGTGTGTCATTAATATGGTATTAATGACACTTAATCGGGTCTTGAAGTCCTTGATTCCTCTTTGAAGATCCGGAGCCGTTGTGGAGTCTTCTGGAGGTTAGAGGCTGAAGATTCGACGGTTGGACATGTGGCAGCTTCGGAGCATACTGTGGGAAATAGGTAGCTCCGGAGCTACCTGACACGTGTCAGATCCGGAGCTTCCCTCGGTCTGGGGTTAGGTCCGGGGGTGCCATTTCGGTACATAGCTCGGAGCTTCCCCCTTGTGGGCGGTAGCTCCGGTTTGATAGTACACGTGGCGACCCTGGGATCAACCATGTTGGAGAAGCGGGTCCGGTTATATCTGACATGTGGGCCTCCGAGGGTCTTCAAATCAAGTAGATGACTTTCCTTTGAGATCTTTGTAACCTCAAGGGGTGTACGGTTTCCAGAGTACTGACAGAATCCCCTGCACACTTAATAGAATCGTCAAACCTTGGTTGGCCGGACTAGTCCGGTCGTGTGGGTGGACTTGTCCGGTGTGCTAAAAATATGTGTGTTGATCAAGTGTTAATTGGGAATCTAAATTTCTTTAGCAGCGGAAATGAGAACAACTGATATTTTATATGAGATTAATATAACAATGCAAGTGAAACTTATAATTGCCTTAGGTTGATGTTTTAGCACTTAAGTGATCTAGTGAACAAAATTTAAATGAAACAAGGCGCAAGACACATGAATTTTTCCCGAGGTTCGATCTCACCACGAGATCTACGTCCTCGTTGAGAAAGCTCACACAGAGCCGGGTCTCCAACCCTTTCCCTCTTCAAGTCACCACGAAGGCCGACTTGATCTCACTATCACGGGTAATCACCAGGTTTGTGGGGCAACCTCACACGTTGAGGGCTCCCACGAGAATTACAACAAATCAAGTGATCAAATACACTCAAAAGTATTACAATGCAGAGTATGAGTGTAGAAAGATCAAACCCAAGAGCTCGCAGTGAAAGAACGATGATCTCCCAATCCCGAATCCAAGTGTTCAATTAATTTCACTCTTTTTGCACTTTAGATGTGTGGGGAGATGTGTTTTGGGCTCTTGGGATGAAGTGGCGGCGCTAGGGTTTGTTGTTTGATCAGTATTCGACGTGTGTTTTCATAGGAAAGCTGTGGACTCTCTATTTATAGGGTTTCCAAAAGGTAGCCGTTGAAAAACCCTAACACCAGACTAGTCCGGTGGAAGTCTGGACTTGTCCGGTCACTGTGCATTTTGAAGTCCAGAAAGTCCGCCGGACTAGTCCGGTGCTGTGTGAGGGTGACTCCAGAAAGTTCATCGGACTAGTCCGCAGACTAGTCCGATCTCCACGAATGGGAGATTCCAGAAAGTTCAACGGACTAGTCCGGTCCCTCAATATGAGAGACTCCAAAAACATCAACGGACTAGTCCGGTGGATGCACGGACTAGTCCGGTCTCCCTATAGGTGGGATTCTAGAAAGATGAACGGACTAGTCCAGTCCAAGATCGGACTAGTCCGGTGCTTTGTGAAAGTTAGGTTAATTTTAATCCCTTACCCTCGCGCAAAGTTGTGAGCTCTTGGAGTGTGTCTTTCATACACTCCCTATACATTCAAAATCTAATTTAGTCTTCCAAGCTTCATCAAAGTATCTCTCTTTGAACACCTCTTCATTTTTCACCTTTTTGTGTGCACCGAGCTGTTTCACTTGTTTGTCCTGCAATCATCTCAGTGGATTCATTAGGATCTCATATGTTTGTCATCAATTAGCCAAAACCCACAAGGGATATCCTAGATGCACTTACACAGAGACAAGAAGGTGCTGGAGAAGCTGGCAATGAAAGAGGTCACCAGCGTCACAAAACTCTTCAGTCTGGCCGACAAGTGTGCCCGGGCCGTAGAGGGCCGTGAAATGCACTCCAAGCCAGCTCTGGAGGCTAACAAAAAGTCCTCCAAGGCTGAAGTCACTACCTCCGGTAGTGGAAAGAAAAAGAAAAAGTCCAATGGCAAGAAGAAGCCGTCGGCCGACACACCTACTGCTGCGGCAGCTGCAGCTCCGGGTGGTCGGGGGCCACGCACCGAAAAGCGACCTCGACCTTCGTCAGAAGATGGTGGCGGTCCAAAGATGTGGTGTACGATCCACAAAACGGACAAACACAGTCTGAAAGACTGTCGAGAGGTCCAGAACCTTGTCGAGCGCTACAACAAGCGTCGGGAGGAAGCTCCTTTCTACCAGTGGGAAGGAAAATAAAAAGTCGACGAAACTCCGACTGATACAGAGCTAGGCTTCTAGGACCCCAAGAAGGTCCTGAAGGCTGTGTACAACACAGTCGACAATGATTCTGACGTCTACAACAACGAGCATTAGAAGACCCTCAACACCATATATGGAGGGTCCTGGGATATCACTTCTCACCGTGTCCTCAAGACTATGCAGCGAGAGATGGCTCCCGCAGCTCCTACCGCCAAGGCAGAAACACATCGGAAGTGGATGGACACTCTTATCACTTTTGATGTTGCAGACTGCCCCAGGAACAAGATCGAAGCTGGCCAACTTCCATTGATGGTGTCTCCAACCATCAACAATGTCCAGCTCTACCATGCCTTGGTAGATGTAGGGGCGGTGCTTAACGTCGTGAGCTATGAAGCGTTCTTGAATATCTAGGTATGTAAGTGCATCTAGGATATCCCTTGTGGGTTTGGGCTAATTGATGACGAACATATGAGATCCTAATGAAACTACTAAGATAGTTGCAAGACAAACAAGTGAAACAGCTCGGTGCGCACAAAAAGGTGAAAAATGAAGTGGTGTTCAAAGAGAGATACTTTGATGAAGCTTTGAAGACCAAATTAGATTTTGAATGTATAGGGAGTGTATGAAAGACACACTCCAAGAGCTCACAACTTTGCGCGAGGGTAAGGGATTAAAATTAACCTAACTTTCACAACGCACCGGACTAGTCCGATCATGGACCGGACTAGTCCGTTCATCTTTCTAGAATCTCACTTATTGGGAGACCGGACTAGTTCGTGCATCCACCGGACTAGTCCGTTGATGTTTCTGGAGTCTCTCATATTGAGGGACCGTACTAGTCCGTTGACCTTTCTGGAGTCTCTCATATGTGGAGATCGGACTAGTCCGCGGACTAGTCCGTTGAACTTTCTGGAGTTCACTTTCACACAGCACCGGACTAGTCCGAGCTTGGACCGGACTAGTCCGGCAGACTTTCTGGACTTCAAAATACACTGAGACCAGACAAGTTCGGACTTGCAGCGGACTAGTCCGGTGTTAGGGTTTTTCAACGGCTACCTTTTGGAAATCCTATAAATAGAGAGTCCACGGCTTTCCTATTGTCACACACGTCGAATACTGATCAAAGGACAAACCCTAGCGCTGCCACTTCATCCCAAGAGCCTAAAACACATCTCCACGCACATCTAAAGTGCAAAAAGAGTTAAATCAATTGAACACTTGGATTCGGGATTGGGAGATCATCGTTCTTTCATTGCGAGCTCTTGGGGTTTGATCTTTCTACACTCATACTCTGCATTGTAATACTCTTGAGTGTATTTGATCACTTCCTTTGTTGTAATTCTCGTGGGAGCCCTCAACGTGTGAGGTTGCCCCATAAACTTGGTGATTACCCGTGATAGTGGAATCAAGTCGGCCTTCGTGGTGACTTGAAGAGGGAAAGGGTTGGAGACCTGGCTCTGTGTGAGCTTCCTCAATGAGGACATAGATCTCGTGGTGAGATCGAACCTCGGGAAAAATTCATGTGTCTTGCGTCTTATTTCCTTCAAATTTTGTTCATTAGATCACTTGAGTGCTAAACATAAACCTAAGGCAATTATAAGCTTTACCTGCATTCTTATATTAATCTCAAATAAAAATATCAGTTGTTCTCATTTCCGCTGCTAAAGAAATTTAGTTTCCCAAATAACACTTGATCAACACACATATTTTTAGCACACCGGACAAGTCCGCCCACACGACCGGACAAGTCCGGCCAACCAAGTTTTGACGATTCTATTAAGTGTGCAGGAAATCCAAAAGGCCTATTCACCCTCCCTCTAGGCCACATTCAATTGGTATCAGAGCAGGGTTCTCCACCAACGAGACTCACATCTCGGAGAGATCAATAGCCTCTGAGAAGAACAACGATATCTCGAAGATGAACATTAATGAGGAGGAACAAGAAACTAAAACTTTTGATGTGCTGAAAGAGAGCCCACACGATGATGAAGAAGTGCGACAATTAAAGGCACTTCTGAGAAAGAAACTGCTAGGACAAAAGGGAAAAGAAGAAGAGAAGACGACGGGGAGTGGTCATCACGACTACTCCCGATACCCTTACAACTACAACCGTCTCAATTCAAACAATCACTATCTTTCCATTCCTATGGGAAAACCTCCACAGTTTGATGGAAGCGACTATACAATGTAGAAGTACAACATGAAGATGCATCTAATATCCCTAAATCCTAGTCTGTGGCACATTGTTTGCACTGGCATAGACATCTCGGACACGGATGAAGAACTCACCCCAGAACAAGAACAAGAGATTCACTGAAATGCACAAGCCGTCGCCGTGATCACATCATCACTAAGAAGAGAGGAATTCCGAAGATTGATGGCTTAGAAAGTGCAAAGGAAATCTGGGATACGCTCAAGACAGCTCACAAAGGAAATATATCGGTTCGTGAAGCTAAAATCGAAATGCTTGAAGGAGAGCTGGGGAGATTTGCTATTGAAGAAGGCGAATCACCTCAAGACATGTACAACCGGATGAAGGCACTCATCAACAAAATACATGCCTATGGAAGTAAGAAATGGACGGGTCACGAGGTAGTCAAGAGAATGATTAGAGCCTTCATGCCAAGAAATGTCACACTTTGCTCAATGATTAGAGAAAGCCCCGGGTTTCACAAAATGACTCCCGATGAGTTGTTGGGAAAGATCATAAATCATGAAACGATGGAGAAAGAGGCACAATACGTCAAAGACTTGGCCGAACTCACTTCCTCCAAAAAGAAAGAGGTTGCTCTCAAAGCAACATGCCGACCCAAGCTCAAAGAAGCTCGTGAAGATCAAGACGATGGGCATACAAGTGATGAGAGCACTGATCTTGATGATGAAGAAATGGTACTCTTTATCAAGAAGTTCAAGCGAATGATGAAAAGAAGACACGGCAACAACTCAAATGAAGGCAAAAACAAGGATAAAGGAAAATCCAAGGCTCGACACACTTGCTACAACTGCGGAGAGTATGGTCACTTCATGGTGGACTGCCCTTATGAAGAAAACAAAAAGAAGAAGGAAACAAGACCTCAAGAAAAGAAAAATTTTAGAAAAAAAAGACAAACCCATCAAGCTCACATTGGCAAGGAGTGGGACTCAAACGACGAGTCCTCCTCCGATGAAGAAGAAGAGATGGCCACTATCGCAATTGATGAAAAAAAAGATGATGAGGCCCGATCTTCCGAAAGGTAACCCGCAGAGCCCTTCTGCTGGGATACCGGGATGATCTGCTCCTTTCCTTACTAGTGGCTGAGCTAGAACCAACAATTCCTTAGTCGATTGATGGAGATCTCGACGTTGATGATCCGAGGCTCTCGAGTAGAACACGAACAGCCCCTGCAATCACTACACCACCGCTCCGTTGGTTATCAACCGTGCTTCACACGATTGACCTCGCCAAGAAGGCTAATCCCTGCAAGTGCAACCGAGAACACAAGCAAGAACGTAGAAGAAGCAATCTGAAATTGCTGAATTTGGGGTTTCACAAACCGTAGAACGGCGATATTATTGATCTAAGCAAAACCCAATTGTTCATGGCGGCTACTATGGAGTATATATAGGTGGGAGGACGTCCAAGGGGGTGTTAGGGTCGTGACCTAACCCTAAGACACGAAAATAATGGACTTAGACTTGATACAAGGCCCAATGGCCCAATACGGTGGCGCAGCACCCTGACAGATTCTGTACTCGATTTTGTTTCGACGATTCCCGTCGACTCCGAAGGAATTTTGACATGGGACCGGAGCCATTGGAAAGTTTATCCTCTCCTCTTTCCGTGCATATGTAGAACGTCCAAAACGGAGTTCGTATGCGTCCTGGGCGTCCGTTTTAGTGCGTACTGCTCCTGGACTCCGAGTTGGTTACGATTTGGAGTTTGGTTCGGTTTCCATCTTCTTTGAACGAATTCTCTGGTCTTCCACGTCCCTAATACTCCCTCCAAGTACTCCTTGAACCTCTCCATGGATCCTAATCACAAATAAATCATTAAGTAGCAATTTATGCTCAAAAACATATAAGGAAATATATAAGAACGAGTTCACCTCTGAAATTAATTGTTGTGTATGAACTCTATTGATTGCATCTTGTATGTTCAATGGAGTGTTGTTTGTATCCATAGAAGTGATGTCCTCATCATCCTCCCCTTCTTGAATTGGAGTCGTCCTCGACTCAAGTTCATCTTCTATCATGTGTGGGTCCATACGTGCAACGCCATTAAATCTTCTTGTAAGCATGAAAGGAGGAGGCCAAGGTGGTGGACGGCATAGTGCACCATCTTGATCTTGTCCATCAAATAAGAGTGCACATTCACTTGAGCCAGGATCCCAAACAAATGAACATTGTGTCATATTTGTAGGTGCAATAATAATATGCATGATCTCATCATTCTCCCCTTCTTTATGACAAGCCGTCCTCGGCTTGCTCGTATGTCCAGCAAAAAGACTTGCTGCGGGGGTAGAGTTTAGGCCCGAGTGAGCACTGTCCATATTGCACAACCGCAGTGAAAAATGTTTTTGTTGTCCCTGCTGCAAGGAAAAAATACTAGAAAAACTTGACAAGATATTATTAGCGTTAGTACATTCATTTACTTGACCATGTTGTTGCAGCACAAAAGGAGCTTCCTCATTTGAACATATGTAAACTTTATGCACCATAAACATACCACTATGTTCATATTTGCCTATAGCATAAAAAATATTTCTACTTAACAAAGGCAATTGAGACTGAGAAAATATTATCTTCTCTACGATATCTAGATCACAAAGAGTGTCAAATTCAATATAGCCCAAAGTATTTAGAGAAGATAACAATTTCAACTCATCCCTTTCACATGTAGTTGGGATCAAATGCTTAATTTCAGCACAAGTGAGTAATAAAGTATCAAATTCATTTGGTTGTTCTAGCATAGGTACAATATAATTATCAGCACACAACTCATTTTTGTTGTAAGAATCAGTAGGAAAATCAACTAATGGTAAATGTGTATTATGAAAAGGTTCATCTTGTTGCTGCTCATCGATAGTATGACTGGTAGCAAAATTCAGCACATCTGAAAATGTCATACCGTGGTTAACTGTAGAGCATTGTCCACTAACACTACTCTCATTTTCAGCAAGAAATTCAAATGCATTATGAGTTGATTCATCAAAAAATTCAGAAGAGTTGTTCAACACCTCACTCTCATTTGCATCTCCATTTATTTGTTCATGTTCCTGCAAAAGGTTAGGCAAAAGAGGAGGTACAACAAGAAAATTCTTCTCAAGTTCATGTATTTCATCTTTACAATTAGATACATTAGCAAAAGTTTCTCGCATAAGAATTTTCATATCTTTCCAAGTTCGAGGTCTTTCTAAATCACTTAAGTTGTTCCACCAAGTCAATGCACAACCTACTAATGCACTTGCAACATTTCTAATCTTTCTTTTCTCACACATATGACATTGTCCAAAAATTTTATCCAACTCTATTTCCCAAGCAATATATTCATCGTAACCAAAACCATCATAAGAAGGAAGAGATGGGAGAATGTAATTACTTCTTGTGGAAGGTGTTGTAAAGGTGGTCTGAATGTCATGTGAATCCTTGGTTGATGTTTGATTTTTAGTGCGCAACTCTATCGCTGTCTTCATCATGTCCATCATCTCAGCATATAATACATGATTCTTGCTTTTACCTGACATTGTTAGTAGCAAACAGAAGACAACACAAAAAATATGTTATCCCTATCAACTACAAAGGATAATGGCAAAGTGGAAGTGGAATCACACACTCTCAAGCATCTTACCACGCTCTTACAAGTGTTCTTACCAACACTGCAGGTGACAAACGGTGGACGGTATGAAGAAACCAATGAAGCGTGGGATGATTGCAAAGGTGTATCGATTCTGCTCAAGAGTAAGGTGTAGCTTGGATGGCACTTTCTATATAACAAGGATTAGCAACAATGAAAACAGATAGTAAAGTTGAATAAGTGTCCAAAGTATTTGTCAAAGTTGCTGGCCTAAATGTGTTCCTAGTAGTTCAAGCTAGCAAGACATGAGACAAAACTAGATGACACAAAGAATGCAAGCACTTCTGTTTTTTTTGTTGTTTTTTTTCTCTTTTTTTGTGCGGCTTTTGTTTCTTGTTTTGCGCTTGCCTTTTTCTTTTTTCTTCCTTTTTTTTTTCAGAATGTGCTGCAAGGGAAGAACACAATGAAAATCAACCCAAGATATCTCGTGTGTCTATCGCAGATTTTCTGCTCAATCTTCCAAGGACAAATAGGCACACTTATAGGCTCTAAATTGGAAAAATTAGAACAGAAAGATTGTAGATATATCTCTCCTCTTTAATTTCAATATATGGAAGACCTATTTTGGAAAAGAACAATAGGAGATACTGACCCCGAAATACAGACTGTTCAGAATTTTTAGGTCAATAACAGATTCGGATCTAATGCAATTTAGACATCGATAACTATATTTTCTGGGAGAATGATGAATATGAAAGTTATAGAGCACTTCTTAAGCTTTCCAGAAAGTGCAAGAACACAAAAATCCGAGTTCGTATGAGCAAGATATGATGAAAATACCGAAATGGACAGAGGTGAATCTAATCTGGACGTGATGACGTGATTCAAAAGGATGAATCAACACAATGCAAAACTCAAACTAAGACCAAAAACACTTTCTAAACCAGCAATATGACTCAACCACGGATACAAACTCAACAAAACCAAACTGAATAACAACGTTGCAAAGGCTCAATGTGGTTTGGACAAAGTAATGAACAGATCTACTAAACTGCAAGTTTTTTTGTGGCTTTTTTTGTGGACTCTAGGTATGAAAAACAAAACTAATGTAATGGATAGATGAATTACCTAACGGGCAACCTGGAAATCTGATACCAATTGATAAGTAAAAGGTGAGTCCGAAAGGTATGTCGATTGGGGTGGAGATCTCGACGTTGATGATCCGAGGCTCTCGAGTAGAACACGAACAGCCCCTGCAATCACTACACCACCGCTCCGTTGGTTATCAACCGTGCTTCACACGATTGACCTCGCCAAGAAGGCTAATCCCTGCAAGTGCAACCGAGAACACAAGCAAGAACGTAGAAGAAGCAATCTGAAATTGCTGAATTTGGGGTTTCACAAACCGTAGAACGGCGATATTATTGATCTAAGCAAAACCCAATTGTTCATGGCGGCTACTATGGAGTATATATAGGTGGGAGGACGTCCAAGGGGGTGTTAGGGTCGTGACCTAACCCTAAGACACGAAAATAATGGACTTAGACTTGATACAAGGCCCAATGGCCCAATACGGTGGCGCAGCACCCTGACAGATTCTGTACTCGATTTTGTTTCGACGATTCCCGTCGACTCCGAAGGAATTTTGACATGGGACCGGAGCCATTGGAAAGTTTATCCTCTCCTCTTTCCGTGCATATGTAGAACGTCCAAAACGGAGTTCGTATGCGTCCTGGGCGTCCGTTTTAGTGCGTACTGCTCCTGGACTCCGAGTTGGTTACGATTTGGAGTTTGGTTCGGTTTCCATCTTCTTTGAACGAATTCTCTGGTCTTCCACGTCCCTAATACTCCCTCCAAGTACTCCTTGAACCTCTCCATGGATCCTAATCACAAATAAATCATTAAGTAGCAATTTATGCTCAAAAACATATAAGGAAATATATAAGAACGAGTTCACCTCTGAAATTAATTGTTGTGTATGAACTCTATTGATTGCATCTTGTATGTTCAATGAAGTGTTGTTTGTATCCATAGAAGTGATGTCCTCATCATCAATCAAGAAACCTACTATGAAGGCCACACTCTTTCCAAACATGGGAGGATGGGACATGAACAACCACACTTGCCTTATGGCTAAGGAAGGCAAGAAAAAGGTACGGCTCACTCCTCCTACGTTAAATTCCTCTATTGATGACTTTGACAGCTCTAGTGATAATGAAGAAATGTTTAGAGGACTAAGTAAAATTGCTCTAAAGAAAATGGAAATGTTGTCGAACGAAATCTTTGAAAAGGAGGAACTTCTTGACCGACAAGAAGATATGCTCATTCGTGAAAGGAAGAGATATCAAGAAGTTGAAAAGCTTCTCGAGCTTGAAAGAGAGAAGAATGAGTCACTTGAAGTTGAGCTAGCCTTGAGTAAGGAAACTTACTCAAAGCTAGAAGACTCGCATATTGCAATCAAGGAAGAACTTGCTAACTTGTAAAAAGCTAACAAGATCCTTGAGGTGCAAGTTGAGTCGCTCAAGCAAAGTGACTCCTCGTCCTCCAAAAGCTCTTCCTCCAAAGATATAAGTTCGACAACAATCGGAACTTGCACTTGCTCTAGTAAGAAGAATATCATTTCTAATACTTCAACTTCTCATAATATGCATGCCCCTCCAAGCGGCATCTTTGATAAGGAGAAGATCAAATATGGACGCAGTGCATATATGGTCACTAGGCCTCCTAATGTCAAAGATGGCCTTGGTTTTGATAAGAACAAACACATGTCTACTTCTAATCATGCTAAAAATAGAATTGTCTTTGTTAAGGAAAAATCCCATGAATCTGAACCACAAATATTGTTTCGTACATTTGACGTTTCTTATGTTCTTATGAAAGCCAAATATGGAAAATTCATTGCCAAATATACAGGGCCACGCCACAAGAACTTGAAAACTTGTGTGTGGGTGCCCAAGACTCTTGTGACTAACCTGAGAGGACCCAAGCAAGCTTGGGTACCTAAAACCAAGGAATAATTCTTTTTGCAGGCTTACTCCTCCGGTGGAACAAAATGGGTACTTGATAGCGGATGCACAAATCACATGACCAGAGAGAGAGGTATGTTTGTAGAGTACGAGTACAACAAGGATTCAGGTGAAGGCATATACTTCGGAGACAATAGCCGAGGAAAGGTCCTTGGTAGCGGTAACATTGAAATATACTCTCAACATACCTTATCAAATGTTTTACATGTGGATTCTCTAGGGGTGTGTTTGGTTCGAGGGATATAGTGGGACGGGACGGGACGATCCCACTTTTCTGTTGTTTGGTTTGGAGACACGTGGGATGGAGTCATCCCTCAAATAAGAATATTCCACCCAAATGCGGGATGGAACCATCCCACCAAAAACATGGGGACGGATCCGTCCCACCTCCATGGAGACAGGCGTGCGGCCTTCCAGAAGTAATCATACTCACATGTCTCTGTCCCATCCTTTCATTCAAACAAGAGACGGGACCATTCTGTCCCATACCATCCCACAAAACAAACAAGAAACAGAGATCGTCCCATCCCTCTAGACAAACAGAAAACGGGACCATCCCATCCCTAAAAACTGGGATGGATCCATCCCATCCCACTTTGACTCCCAACCAAACACATCCTAGATTATAACCTTTTGTCAATATCCCAACTATGCGACAAAGGTTACAACTGTTTATTCACTAATGAGGGTGTGACTGTTTTTAGAAGAAGCGATGGCTCGATTGCATTTAAGGGAATGTTGAAGGGCAAGCTTTATCTAGTTGACTTCAACAAAGATAAAGCCGAACTCAACACTTTCTTGGTTGCTAAGACCAACATGGGATGGTTGTGGCATAGACGGCTAGCCCATGTTGGGATGAGAAATCTGCAGAAACTTCTAAAAGGTGGTCACATCTGTGGTCTTAAGGATGTGGTTTTTGAAAAGGACAGGTCGTGCAACGCTTGTCAAGCAGGAAAACAAGTCGGAGCACCACACCCCGCCAAGAATGTGATGACTACCGCAAGACCGCTGGAACTCCTCCACATGGATCTTTTTGGTCCAGTTTTGTACATCAGCATCGGCGGTAACAAATACGGTTTAGTAATTGTTGATGATTTTTCAAGATTTACCTGGGTATTTTTCTTGTATGATAAATCAGAAACTTAGGGGATCCTCAAGAAGTTCTTGAAAAGAGCTCGTAACGAATTCTCATCAACCATAAAGAACATCAAAAGTGACAACGGGACAGAATTCAAGAACCTCCAAGTTGAAGAGTTTCTCGATGAAGAAGGGATAAAGCATGAATTCTCGGCACCCTACTCCCCTCAACAAAATGGAGTGGCCGAAAGGAAGAACAGAACATTGATCGAAACGGTGAGAACTATGTTGGATGAATACAAGACATCAGATCGATTTTGGGTAGAAACGGCGAACACCGCTTGCCATGCCACGAATCGACTGTATCTCTATCGACTACTGAAGAAAACTCCATATGAGCTCCTTACCGGTAAAAAGCCTAATGTTTCTTATTTTAAAGTTTTTGGTTGCAAATGTTTTATTCTGAACAAGAAACAGAGGATCTCAAAGTTCGCTTCAAAGTCCGATGAAGGATCCTTGCTCGGTTATAAATCGAATGCCTACGCATATCGTGTCTTCAACAAGGTGTCCGGCCTTGTTGAAGTAGCACATGACGTAGTGTTCGATGAATCTAACGGCTCACAAGTGGAGCAAGTTGATAAGTGTGTGCTAGATAAAGAGGAAGCTCCATATGTAGCACTGAAGAAAATGGGACTTGGTGATATCTTACCACAAGAGCAAACATTCGACTCAAATGCACAAGATGAACCTCAACCCAGAGGCAATAATCAAGGGGGAGCTCTTGCACAAGATCAAGAGGAGGAAGATCAAGAAGATCAGGACAATCATGGAAACAATGATCTAGGGGGAGACAATGCACATGAAGATAATGAAGAACAAGCAACTACACAAGCTCCACACCCAAGAGTACACCAGAGCGTGCAAAGAGACCACCCTGTCAACAATATCATTGGAGATATTGCTAAGGGAGTAACTACTAGATCTCGAGTTGCAAATTTCTATGAATCCTATTATTTTGTGTCTTTTCTGGAACCATACAGGGTAGAAGAAGCCTTAAGGGATCCAGACTGGGTGATTGCAATGCAAGAGGAGCTGAACAACTTCAAGAGAAATGAAGTATGGGAGCTGGTGGAGAGACCAAAGGCGAACATAGTTGGAACCAAATGGGTCTTTCGGAACAAGCAAGATGAACATGGAGTAGTAACAAGAAATAAGGCAAGATTGGTGGCCAAAGGTTATTCTCAGGTCGAAGGTTTGGACTTCGATGAAACTTTCGCTCCTGTAGCTAGACTTGAGTCTATTCATATTTTATTGGCATATGCTACTCACCATAATTTTAAGCTGTATCAAATGGACGTCAAAAGCGCTTTCTTAAACGGCCCAATCAAGGAGGAAGTTTATGTGGAGCGGCCACCAGGATTTGAAGACCGGAAGTATCCCAACCATGTCTACAAACTGCGTAAGGCTCTCTATGGCCTCAAACAAGCTCCTCGAGCTTGGTATGAGTGTCTTAGAGATTTTCTAATTCAGAATGGATTCAAAATTGGTAAAGCTGACTATACACTTTTCACTAAACATTGTGATGATAATTTATTTGTATGTCAAATTTACGTTGATGACATTATCTTTGGATCCACTAACAAATCCTTCTGTGAAGAATTTAGCAAAATTATGACAGATAGGTTCGAGATGTCAATGATGGGCGAATTGAAGTTCTTCTTGGGATTCCAAGTGAAGCAACTAAGAGAAGGTACATTTATAAGCCAAACCAAATATACACAAGACATTCTCAAGAAATTCAATATGGACAAAGCCAAGCCCATCAAGACACCCATGGCCACTAATGGACACCTCGACCTCAATGAAGATGGTCCAAATGCGGATCAAAAGGTATATCGGTCCATGATTGGCTCCCTACTTTATTTATGTGCATCTAGGCCAGATATTATGCTTAGTGTTTGCTTGTGTGCAAGGTTTCAAGCCGCACCTAAAGAGTGTCACTTAGTTGCGGTAAAAAGAATCCTAAGGTACCTTGTGCACACACCCAACTTGGGCCTTTAGTATCCCAAAGGTTCCAAATTTAACTTGATAGGGTATTCCGATGCCGACTATGCAGCATGCAAAGTCGATAGAAATAGCACGTAAGGGACTTGTCAATTTCTTGGTAGGTCCCTGGTCTCTTGGTCAACTAAAAAGCAAAACTCCATTGCCCTTTCCATAGCAGAAGCAGAATATATTGCAGCCGGTAGCTGTTGCGCACAACTACTTTGGATGCGACAAACCCTTAGGGACTACGGCTACAATCTTAACCATATCCCACTTCTATGTGACAATGAAAGTGCTATAAAAATTGCACACAACCCAGTAGAGCACTCAAGAACTAAGCACATAGATATTCGTCATCATTTTCTTAGAGATCATTCATTAAAAGGTGACATTGCTATTTCACATGTTAGAACTGAAAAACAACTTGCGGATACTTTTACCAAACCATTGGATGAGAAAAGGTTTTGTGAACTTAGGAATGAACTTAATATTCTTGACTCTCGAAATGTGGCTTGAAACGCTGCACACCTGGTTGAAACTTCAAATGTTACATTTTATTGCTAAAACTGCCCCTCACCTCTTTTTCTCCTAAGAAAACTAATTTTAATGAAGAAATCTTGGAATTTATGACCATTTTTTTATTGTTGATTACTTTTTGGTCATAATTACCAAGATTATTTGCAAAACTTGTCCTTGGATCACTATTAGTTATCTCTAAATACTCAGTTTTTCCAGGGACACCGGACTAGTCAGGTTTGCCACCGGACTAGTACGGACAGTCTCTCTTTCCTAGGTTTTCCAGGGGCACCGGACTAGTCCGTCCTCTGACCGGACTAGTCCGGTCGGCCGCGTATATAAGCAGCTGGCCGGCCCAAAACCATTTCAAACCTCCCTCCACTTTGAGTTGAACCCTCACCTCTCAAACCCTAGCCCCCAAAAGTGACTTTCGAGTTGAGCCCTCAAAATCCAAGTTTTCTCCGTGGGAAATTCTCCCCTCGACGAGTTGATACTCCACTCCAAAATCATCCGGACAGATTCGTGCTCCTTCAACGCGAATCTTCAAATCTCGGTAAATTTCTCCCTAAAGTCAAACTCTCAACTTTTCTAGTTCTAGCTTATTTCTCTTGATTCCAAGGAAGTACATTGGCTTCAGAGATGTATTCCTTTCACATTCATGCTCCTTTGCATCCTTAGATAGAAGTTGTGATTCATAGTTTTGTTAGGGTTCTTGTGCCAGGCCGGACTAGTCCGGCTCCCAGATACGGACTAGTCCGATACACCGGAAAAGTCCACACTCTGAAACCAGACAAGTCCGATCTCTGATATTTGAATCCTCACATCTCCTTCATTCTTAGTTCATTCTCATCTAAATCATGAACTCCTTATTAGGCACGATGTCTTCAAGCTCAGATGATAGCTCCTTCCATGTTGATGAAGAAGTTGAATGCGAAAAAGTGAAGAGAGCCAAGGAGAGGTACATGAAGAAAAGACATGATGTAAATGTGCACTCTCCACCCTCCGACGACAACTTGCCCAAGAAAAGGAGGGTGGTTGTTAAGAAGGCCCAAGGAAAAGCTAGCGAGAGCTCCTCAGGGCCAAAGAGGACCCTCAACAAAGGAAAGGGGCTTGCTAGTGGTCCCATTGGACCCCTGAAGATGAAGAACCCAAGTCATCGCAACAGGCAGCGCTCGAGTAAAGATTTCACCAGAAAAGGGGGTGAGCTTGTCGATAGCTTCAGGCAGGTTAATGTGTATGATCAACCTCGGCAATGCTCAGACCCAAGATTTTGGAGCAACTTCCATGCGACTACTACGAGCATGTGTACATGAAGATGAAGAATCCCGTTGTGAAGAGTCAATGGGTGAACATTGGGTACATGCAGTCAAAGAAATATCCTGCCTTCTATGAGGTGGTTGAGTCCCTGGAGACGCACGGACTGAAGGAACTGTTTTCTTTTGAGAATGACTGGAACAATGAGGTCATCACCCAATTCTACTCTACCCTCTACTTTGCTCGTGGTGATGGAGACAGTCTTACTTGGATGACTCATGGTTCCAAGTATAGTGTTACTTATGATGAGTTTGCAAGAATTCTTCACCTTGAACATACTCTAGATCATGATCATCTCATCCACAATTTGCAACCCTTGGAGAAGGATGAGCTCAAGTTCCTCTATGACACAAGGATGCCCTATGTTCCTCCCAACAGCAAATATTTGAAGCCCTTCTTTGTGGTCCTCAACAGAATCTTGAGGAAGACAATAGCCCCGAAAGATGGAGATGCGGGGACTATACAAGGAACCTTGAGGACCCTAATGAAGGTCATTGGTGGGAGGAGACCGTTCAATGTCTTTGAATACATCTACAATAACATTGTGAACATCTCAATCACTCTAAACAGATCTTGCTGGTATGCCCCGTACATCATGTACATGATTGAGAAGGTGACTGGACTTGAGTTCATCAAGGATGTTCACCATACGGGGTTGAAACCGCAAAAGCCCACCGAGTACACTCTACCTTCGGCTCCTGATGCACCTCCCTCCCCTGAAGCTGAGAGGAGGACTAAACAAACTCGGGATGTGAATGCTACAAGATCTTCAGCTGCTCCTCCTAGCTCTGCACCTGCCCATGAACCCTCCGGTAGTGTGGTCAAAATGCTCACCTCTATCTTTGTCTGCTGCCGCAAGATTGAATTCAGGCAGAAGAAGCATCAACAATATGTCAATGCCAACATCAAAGCTATCTGTGACAAGCTGTAGATTGAGCCGGTGGGATCCCCGCCCGCCTTCGAGGACTCCGAGGAAGAGTCTGCTCCAGCGAATAATGATGATGGTGGTGAAGATGAGGACCAGATCGAGACTGAAGAAGAGAGTGACGATGAGTAATTCCCCTCAATTTTTCCCTTTTTTGGTTCCTTGATGCCAAAGGGGGAGAGATTGAGACTAGTAGTTTGAGACCATCTCTAGTTGGTGTCTTTATGTTTTTGTGATCAAGGACATGTACTTATTTTTAAAACCTTGTAATGCACTATTTCTTCTCTTATGTGTGATGCTTATTGTTGCTTGGATGATTAGCTCTATGCTCATTATTGATTACCTTTACTTCATCACACCTTGTTGATCACACACCTGTTAGGCACCCCACCATAAGGTGTGTGCATATGTGAGAAGCTTTTTGTGGACTTATCATTATTCTCATATGTGCACATCTTATGAAAATCAAGATTTTATTCTCAATTGTGATATCTCAAATGGTTGTCATCAATCACCAAAAAGGGGGAGATTGTAAGTGCATCTAGGATATCCCTTGTGGGTTTTGGTTAATTGATGACAAACATATGAGATCCTAATGAAAGTACTGAGATGATTGCAGGACAAACAAGTGAAACAGCTCGGTGCGCACAAAAAGGTTAAAAATGAAGTGGTGTTCAAAGAGAGATACATTTATGAAGCTTGGAAGACCAAATTAGATTTTGAATGTATAGGGAGTGTATGAAAGACACACTCCAAGAGCTCACAACTTTGCGCGAGGGTAAGGGATTAAAATTAACCTAACTTTCACAAAGCACCGAACTAGTCCGATCATGGACCGGACTAGTCCATTCATCTTTCTGGAATCTCACTTATTGGGAGACCGGACTAGTCCGTGCATCCACCGGACTAGTCCTTTGATGTTTCTGGAGTCTCTCATATTGAGGGACCGGACTAGTCCATTGACCACCGGACTAGTCCGTTGACCTTTCCGGAGTCTCCCATATGTGGAGATCGGACTAGTTCGCGGACTAGTCCGTTGAACTTTCTGGAGTTCACTTTCACACAGCACCGGACTAGTCCGAGCTTGGACCGGACTAGTCCGGCAGACTTTCTGGACTTCAAAATACACTGAGACCGGACAAGTCCGGACTTGCACCGGACTAGTCTGGTGTTAGGGTTTTTCAACGGCTACCTTTTGGAAACCCTATAAATAGAGAGTCCACGGCTTTCCTATTGTCACACACGTCGAATACTGATCAAAGAACAAACCCTAGTGCCGCCACTTCATCCCAAGAGCCCAAAACACATCTCCACACACATCTAAAGTGCAAAAAGAGTGAAATCAATTGAACACTTGGATTCGGGATTGGGAGATCATCGTTCTTTCATTGCAAGCTCTTGGGGTTTGATCTTTCTACACTCATACTCTGCATTGTAATACTTTTGAGTGTATTTGATCACTTCCTTCATTGTAATTCTCGTGGGAGCCCTCAACGTGTGAGGTTGCCCCATAAACTTGGTGATTACCCGTGATAGTGGAATCAAGTCGGCCTTCGTGGTGACTTGAAGAGGGAAAGGGTTGGAGACCCGACTCTGTGTGAGCTTCCTCAACGAGGACGTAGATCTCGTGGTGAGATCGAACCTCGGGAAAAATTCGTGTGTCTTGCGTCTTATTTCCTTCAAATTTTGTTCATTAGATCACTTGAGTGCTAAACATCAACCTAAGGCAATTATAAGCTTTACCTGCATTCTTATATTAATCTCAAATAAAAATATCAGTTGTTCTCATTTCTGCTGCTAAAGAAATTTAGTTTCCCAAATAACACCTGATCAACACACATATTTTTAGCACACCGGACAAGTCCGCCCACACGACCAGACTAGTCCGACCAACCAAGTTTTGACGATTCTATTAAGTGTGCAGGAAATCCAAAAGGCCTATTCACCCCCCCCTCTAGGCCACATTCAAGGTCCGACACTCGGACCTTTGCCCCTCAAGTCAATACTCCGGGGTAGGTCCAGGGGCCATCAGCCCTCTCGGATCCATTACACTCCCAGTGACCTTCGGAACTCAGGAGAACTACAAGACTAAGAAGCTGGTCTTCGACGCCGCGCACATCAGCTTGCCCTTCAGTGCCATCCTAGGCAGGCCTGCCTTGTATAGGTTCATGGCCGCAACTCACTACAGCTATTTGGTATTGAAGATGCCAATACCTTCGGGAGTCCTCCGAATCTGCGTAGATCGCGCTGCGGGAGTCACTGCGCTGGAAGAACTTCATGCGCTTGCAACAGCGCAGGAAAGAGCATCCGGCAAGGAGCTAGCTTCTCAACCTCTGAGCACTCATCACTGAGGCTTAATCTCTGCACCACATGTGCACCCAAGTGGTGACACCAACGTGCCCGTCAAAGTCGTCCAAATTGGTTCTGATGCTACCCAGACTACCCGTATATCGGGAGGTCTGGACAACAAATAGAAACTTGTGCTCATCACTTTCCTCCGGGCAAATGTTGACGTGTTTGCCTGGCAACCATCACAAATGACTGGGATCCCCAGGGAGGTGATTGAGCACAACATTAAGATTTATCCCAACGCACGGCCAGTACACCAGAAGCCATGTAAGCAATCAGTCGAGCGGCATAACTTCATTCGATAAGAAATCAAGAAGTTGCTCGAAGCTGGTTTCATCTGGGAAGTTCATCATCCAAGATGTCTGGCAAACCTAGTGGTTGTATCCAAGTCCGACGGGAAGCTTTGGATGTGTATCGACTACACCACCTTGAATAAGGCATGCCCCAATGATCCATTTCCACCACATAGAATAGATCAGATAGTGGACTCCACCTTTGGGTGTGAGCTACTGTGTTTTCTAGATGCATATTCTGGATACCATCAAATCCGAATGTCTAGGGAAGATGAAGAGCATATTGCCTTCATAACAGTAGATGGATTGTATTTTTATACTGCCATGCCTTCCGTGTCAAAAATGTTGCTTCAACTTTTGTGCGAGCTATGCAAAAAACATTTGGAGAGCTCATGAGGGACTTGGTGGAGGTTTATGTCGATGACATCGTCGTGAAGGTCCAGAACAAGGAGTCACTCCTTGACAACCTACAAGCCATCTTCGACAAGCTGTGCATCACGCGCACCAAGTTGAACCTGGACAAATGTGTCTTCGGGGTTAGCTCTAGGAAGCTCCTCGGATTCTTGGTGACCCACCGAGGAATTGAGGCAAACTCGGCGAAGATCAAGGCCATTGAAGACATGTGGTCCCCAGCCCGCATCAAGGATGTCCAAAAGCTAACTGGATGTTTAGCTGTGCTCGGCTGGTTCATCTCAAGATTGCTCGAGTGGGCACTACCCTTCTTTAAGTTATCGAGGAAGATCGGGCCATTCCATTGGTCCGAAGAAGCAAAAAAGGCGTTCCAAGAGCTGAAACGGCTCCTCACCACACTACCAATTCTGGTAGCTCCAAACCCTGGTGAGCCTCTACTACTTTACATTTCTGCAACTATGGAGGTTGTTAGCATGGTCCTTCTCGTGGAAAGACCAGAGCCATCTCCAGTTCAGGAGCCCAGACCCCTCCGGGAGGTCCGGAGCTACCCGAAGGCAAGTCTGGTTTCCAGCCCCCAAGCATGGATCTTCAAGGTGAAATGCTAGAGGATCAACCTCTCTCATTCGAGAGAGTTCACATGGCTGATCAAGAAGATTCGGACCCCTCCGGGAGGGTCCAGGTTGAACAAGATGATGTTTCGGACCCCTCTGGGAGGGTCTGGGAAGCTCAACAAGAAGGTCTGAACCCCTCCGAGAGGGTTCGGGTTGATGATGAAGAAGCTTCGGGCCCCTCCGGGAGAATCCGAACCGTCTAGGGCCTAGTGTACTTCATTAGTGAAGTTCTCCACGACGCCAAGAATCGATACATTTAGGTGCATAAGCTACTTTACGCAGTGCTTATTGCCTCAAGGAAGCTTCATCATTATTTCCAAGCACACAAGATATTAGTGGTAACCTCTTATCCACTGCGTGCCATACTGCACAATCCCAACTCTACTGGGACATCGCCAAGTGGGCAGCGGAGTTGTCAGAGTTTGATCTCGAATTGTTGCTGCGAAAAGCTATCAAGAGTCAAGTCTTGGCTGATTTCGTGGCGGAGTGGACACCTTCTACATCAAATCTGGGGGCCCCAGTGAGCAGAAGCCGGAACCCAAGGTTCCGGTCTTTATCAAACCTCACTGGACTCTCTAATGCGACGGCTCCGTGTAGAAGCAGGGGCAGGAGCTAGAATCCTTCTCCTTGATCCGACCGGGGAGAAGGTCAAATACATGGTGCACCTTGACTTCAATGAAACCAACAACATGGCGGAGTATGAAGCTCTCATCTATGGGCTCAAGGTGGCACTTTCATACGGCGTCAAGCAAATGCTAGTGAAGGGTGACTCGCAACTCATCATCAAGCAAGTCAAAGGTGAATGCAGCTGCAACAACCCTCAACTGGCTGTTTATCTCCTAGAAGTCCAGAAGCTCCAAAAGGACTTCCATGTCCTATACCTCTGCCATGTCCAGCATCTCGACAACGCTAAAGCTGATGAACTCTCGATGAAGGCTTCAACCGGAGCTCCGGCTCCTGGCAGAGTTATTGTTCGGAGATTGTCAAGACCAACCGCTCAACATGCCGAATTGAGCAAAGGGAGCGAGACCGGCACCTCGAAGCTGGCAGTCTCGGTGGCCTTGTTACCATGGCGTCCACCAAGGGTCGTAGGTGCTGCAGGAAGCTCCGAGCAACCCAGCACGCTAGACTCAAAAACTCAAGTTAGCTCCGATGCATGGATCTCCGAGATCCAGAGCTAGTTGAAAGACAACATCCTTCCTAAAGACGGTGCATCCGCTGACCGGGTCATCAGATTGGCTAAAAGATACACGCTGGTAGAAGAGGATCTCTACCTCCACGGTGCCAACGGTGTCCTAATGCGGTGCATTGCAAGGGAAGAAGGTCGTGAGCTCCTCGCAGAGATCCATGGAGGCGAGTGTGGGAACCACGTGTCATCCCTCACGCTGGTCAGTAAAGCCTTTCAGCATGGTTTCTATTGGCCTACAACACTCCAGGATGCAGTCGAGTTGGTGAAAAAGTGTGATACGTGCCAGTTCCACGCAAAACAAATTCACACACCTGCTCAGTCACTGCAAATGGTACCTCCTACATGGCCATTCGCTCTGTGGGGTATGGACATTTTGGGACCTTTACCAAAAGCCATTGTAGATTACAGGTTCCTGTACATCGCCAACGACAAGTTCACCAAGTGACTGGAAGCAACTCCAATTGTGACTATCGACAAGCAGTCAGCTATCAAGTTCTTGAAGTTCATAGTCTGCAGATTTGGATTTCCGAACAGAGTCATCACTGACAGAGGAACTTAATTCACAAGTGCATCATTTCAAGAGTACTGCGAAGACCTCGGTATTCAAGTCAGCTACACATCAGTAGCTCACCCGACAAGTAATGGCCAAGCCGAGAGAGCAAATGCAAAAATATTGAAAGGACTCAAGACACGCACATATGAGCGCTTAAAAAAACACGGAGCCAACTGGATTGAGGAGCTTCCATCCGCACTGTGGGCAAGTAGGACAACACCTAATCGGTCAACTCAAGAAACCTTCTTCTTCCTGGTATATGGAGCTGAAGTGGTCCTTCCTCCGGAGATCACCATGGGGTCGCTCCAGGTCTGGACCTTCGACGAAGCCACGCAGGACCAGCTCCGACGTGAAGACCTTGACCTCGTCGACGAGGGAAGGTTCCAATCAGCTGTTCGAAATGCACGTTATTGCCCAGGCGCTCCGGCGCTATCATCAAAGGCATGTGCGTAACTGACAGCTCGAGGAAGGCGATCTGGTGCTACGGAGAATATTAACTCATGAAGGGATGACAAACTTTCCCCCAGCTGGGAAGGACCTTTTCGAGTGATCAAAGTATCGCGTCCCGGATGTGTTCGCTTGGCAACAGAGGATGGGACCCCGCTTCCTAATCCTTAGAACATCGAGTAGCTCCGTAAGTTTTATACTTATTTTAACGGAGGTGAGTCTGTAATTACACAAAATGTAAGTTATAGAGTCTATACATAGAGTCGGGTAGGTCCTTCGGGAGAACATCCGGACCCCTCCGGGAGGGTCCGGGCAGTTCAAGCAATATTTAACTTGGTCCCTGTATTGAAAGTGTGGCTTACCTACCCTGGCTTAGAACAAGATGTATAGCACACTTAGCCTGGTTCCGTACCCTAAGTGTGTCCTTGTCTCCCCTGTAATTCGGACCTCTAATGAAAGACATTGTTGTGTGAAAGCAGGCTCCACGTGCAATAATTTTGTACATACTCGTTTTCTTTCATTATCCATTTCCTTCTTGTCTATAATGAAATTGTGCAATTCTTTCTGAGCCTTAGTCCAAAGTTTTACATATGTTCTACAAGTTACATTGTCAATTTTCTCGGATCTTAGCATTGCTAGATGGTCTACTCGCCTGAACGCCAAAGCTATTGTTAGGTCCGGAGTGTGCTATCGACTTAGCCTGGTCAAGCATCCTAAGTACGCCACTCTACCTACATTTCGACAGGCCTCAGTAGGGTGGCTCCTGAAGGCATTCGGATCTCGAGAGATTGCATCAATGTACTTGTTATCATATTGAGTTATTTTGGATCTAAAATTCAAATAAGAACTGTAAGTCGCAAGAGAGTTATAGACGAGAGGACAAATTTTATTGTTTTTCTTGTCTTTGATGCGCAAGAAAAAAAAAGAAAACTCATGACGATGGTGGACGATTCCGGAGCTACTAAGCTCCAACATCCCCCAAGGGGGCCCACCGCCGATGTTTCTAATGTTGAAAGTGGGCATCCTCGGAGCTAACAAGCTCCGACAACCCCAGGGGGCTCACCATCGATGTGAATCATAATGACGATTCAAGCGAAGATGGTGAAGAAATCACCTCGAGGGAATTCGCCGTCGATGAATTCCACGTTGATGGTGGATATCGTCAAAGCTGGGAAGCACCGACGATCTCTGGGGGCCCGCCGTCGATGTTCTACACGTTGACAGTGGGTGTCGTCGAAGCTACCAAGCTCCGACAACCCCAGGGGGCCCGCCGTCGACGTTTCTATGCGTTGACAGTGGGCACCGTCGGACCTACCAAGCTCTGACAACCCAGGGGGCCTGCTGTCGACGTTTCTATGCATTGACAGTGGGCACCGACAGACCTACAAGGCTTTGACAACCACAGGGGGCCCGCTGTCGACGTTCTACGCGTTTATAGTGGGTGTTGTCGAAGCTACCAAGCTCTGACAACCCCAGGCGACCCGCTGTTGACGTTTTACGCATTGACAGTCGGTGCCGTTGGACCTACCAAGATCCGACAACCTTAGGGGGCCCGCCGTAGACGTTTTATGCATTGACAGTGGGCGCCGTCAAACCTATCAAGCTCTGACACCTCAGGGGGCTCGCCATCGACGTTTTACGCGTTGACAGTGGGTGTCGTCGGACCTATCAAGCTCCGACACCTCCCAGGGGGCCCATCATCGACGTCACAAAGGGTCCCTGGAGATGTCAGAAGTAAACTTCGGACCTAAAGGCTAAGTGTTCTAGCTACAAGTTCAAAGCGTTCAAGTCATCAAGACATTGTCAAACCTTTAGGTAAATGTTTGCAATCAAATTGTGTACATATACCAGGGGGCCAATAAGATAAAGGCTAATGCATTGAAGACAAACACAAAATGGAATTCATTCATTCGAGAAGAGTGGATTTCATTCATCGAAAGTACTAGATTACACTATGAGGATTACAGTAAAAGGCAAAAGAGAAAGGTCCTAGCTACTGGAGGCTCTAAGTCTTGTGGAAAAACGAGGCAACCTTCTCGGCAGCTTCTTGGACGCTCACCCTGGCGGTATCTTCCTCTTCGACAATGGGCCCTTCAAAGACCGGATCTAAAGAGTGTTGGGGGTCTCAGCTCTTGTAACACACCAGAACATATTCGGCGACGTTCTTGGCCAGAGATTTCCCCTCCGTCTCCAGTTGGTCGGCGATGACGTCACCCATCGCGTCGAGTTTGTTGCCACTAGAGCTAAGTGCTGCCAGTGTCTTGTCCTGCTCCAGTGCTGGGTTCTCCGAATGTACCAAACTGAAGCCAAGTGGCACCAAAGCTCTGTCGACATGCCCTAGAAAATCCCACACCCGCTGGGACTTAGTTTCCCTCGAGCTCCGCAGCTCCTCCAGTGACCTTCTGGCCGCCGCAAGATCTGAACTCTCTTGGGTGATGCGATCAACCTCTTTGGCATGTTGCTAAATGCTTTCAGCCACTTGCCTTACGCGGTCAGCGAGCTCCGTCTCCCGGAGGTGGATGCGGTTCTGCCATTCGACCAGGTCCTTCTCCCTGCCTCTTACCTTCCCCTCTCTGGTGGCAACATCAACATCTCTTTTGGAGAGCTCTTGCCCCATCTTCCAATGCTTCTCCTCCCCCTGCATGCACCGCTGATCAAAATTTTTAGTGCGATCTGCCAAGTTTTGCTCTCCTAGAGTCAGTTTCTGGGCGAGCTCCCCCTTCTCTTCAAAATATCCTCCTGCATCTTCACGATATTCTCTTCCCTCTCATCGAGGTCCGCTCGACGCTTCAGAAGAATCTCGTTCAAAGTGTTGAGGTTGTCTTGACGTTCGTCAGCAGTATCATTCCTCTTTATGGCATGCTCGAGAATTTCCTAAGACTTAGCGTCTAGGGCCCTGATGGAGGCCTCCCTTTCCTCTAGCAACTACTGCCCCCAATATTCCATCCGAGCCTTCTTCTTCTCAACCCACTCCCGTTGGTCGGCAAGCCTTGTCTGCGCCAGCTTGGTTTCGTAATGAAGTCTGTTGCGCCAACACCTTAAGGTGTGGCGCTCTTCTTTGAGGACCTTGCTTTTGTGGTCGAAAGCGAGCTGGACTTGACGAAGACTGGAGCAGGCGTTGTCAATGCCAAAGGGATAGGCTTCGGGCCTGTCGGGTCATCTCCGCTGGCTACAAGGGGTCTTCAAGTACAAAAATTGGGTCCCACGCCACAAGGGTGGTTCCCTGCGGTCCTACAGCACTAGGGCCGCCCCCGGAAGCTCTTCTGCTTCTACCAACGACGACGAGGGCCCCACCAAGGGAACTTCACCCTCCGGGGCTGACGCTGAAGGTCCCCCCGCCGGATCTTCAACTGACGGTTCTATAGGTGGAGGGCTTGTCGTCGACTCCTCTGGGTGCTCTGGCTCGGACATGGTCGCCTCCGGAGTAATCACCTCCGGGGGCGAACGTTGGAGCTTCGTCTAGAGCCCCCACCACTGCCGGCTCAGGCGCCGGCACTTCCACTGCATCTGGCTCAGGTGTCGGAGCTTCAATAACCTCCAGCACAGAGGCCGGAACTTCGGGCACCTCTGGCTCGACAGTCGGATCTTCAACAACTTACGGCACAAGCGTCGAAGCTTCAGTACCTTCGTCTCAAACGCCGGAGCTTCCGCCATCTTCGTCTTCTGCTCCAGAGCTTCAGTTCTCGGCCCTGCAGCCGCTGGCGCATCTTCACCAACTTCTCCCCCGTGGTCCGGCGCTACCACGGGAGTTTATGGCGTCTCCTCTGGATCCAAGTCCACGACAGCTGATGCCGGAACTGTCGTGTCTTCTACCACCACTTTGGGAGGCACAGGGGTTGAAGCCAAAGCTTCCGCACGCTCAGCCACAATCACTACAGCAGGTGTTGAAGCCTCGGAC
Organism: Tuctoria greenei; assembly: GCA_036927565.1. Taxonomy (NCBI): domain Eukaryota; kingdom Viridiplantae; phylum Streptophyta; class Magnoliopsida; order Poales; family Poaceae; genus Tuctoria; species Tuctoria greenei. Next base: position 131,610,129 of record JAYESD010000004.1, read on the forward strand.
TTCTTTCTCGACACCCTAGAAACAAAAGATCAGGAAAATTAAAGACATGAAAAAGACAAGATTAGCACCTCAAGGTGAGATGACAATACTTACCTGGGGATGCTACCGCCCTAGTCGCTGTGAAATATCTTCTTCTGAGGCCCAGAGTTAGACCCCACCAGATCCGGTGTGGCAAAAACCTCGGACCTCGGCCGGGAGCTAGCCGCAGCAGCTAGAGTCTTTTCAGCCAGGACCTCCCTCAGCTGGGAAGGATCTCTTGACCCGAAGCCCGCAGCTAGCGCCAGAGTTGGAGTCGACTTGGGAGCCTGCACCCCTCAAGGATGCCGACACCGAAGGAGGTGTGGCCGCCGAAGATCTACTTCGCCGTGGAGAAGGGACTATTGAAGTCAGAGCCGACCTAATAAAGCTCCCATCAGCATGCCTCAACTTCCTCTTCCGGGTTGAAGATTCAGCCGACTCCTTGCCCTTACCCTTGCCCTTGCTAGCATCATCAACCTTCTGGCTTGGAGCAGCAGGGGCCACTCTCTCTAGAGCTCCGGGGATTGCCACCCCGGAGGTACTATGTCTCTCCACCACGCCTAGGTCGTCCAGCACTGACATCCTCCTCCAGAGCTCCCTGCTGACCTCTGGAACCATGTTCAGAGGCAGGAAGGCAGCCGACGGAGCCAGGGCGTCGTGGGAGATACCTCCATTCTGAAATTTCTTGAGATGGATCTTCAAAGCTTCATCATCCAAGTTGGTGTTCAAACTGACTTCAATTCGGTTATGATTTATTTCACTATTGAAAGCCCATGTGGGCCACTCCCTAGTCTTTAGCGGAGCCCACCTGTTCACCAAGAAATTGCTGAAGACCATTCGGGGGGTCACTCCTCCCTCTATGCATTCTTGGATCCTTTCTAGGATGGTCTTGTACGCTTCCAATAGCTTCAGAACTACGTTCCAGGCGTCGGTGTCAACATTGGGAAGGCCCTTGGGCAGCTCCAACCTCTCGTGCTCCTCCACTGTGATGTTCACCCAATACTTCTTCCAATCGTCCCACTTGCCAGAGGGGTAGGTCTTAAAGTACTTTAAGGGGCAATTCTTGCGCTTCACGAAGTAGTAGAAGCCAATCAACTCCGTCCCCTTTCCGGTGGTGTGGACCGTGAAGAAGGTTCGGAACAACTCAATGCGCGGAGGCACGCCCACCCACATCTCGCAGAAGTGGACGAAGGTCGCCACCAGCAAGAGGGAGTGGGGGCTGAGATGATAAAGCTGGAGGCTGTAGAAATTCAACAGTATCAAGAGAAAGCTCAAAAAAGGTGGGATCAGACCCACCATGGCGTACGCTAAGAAGTACACCATCTCTCCGGTGCGCTCCTTCTTGAAGAGGAGCTTGCCGAAGCGGATGTCCTTGTTGAAGGAGTCGCTGGACCCACCCCATGTAGGTCTGAACACTCGACATCTCTTCGTTGGTCCTGATCTTGCTGCGGGGAAGACCCAACTCCATCGCGGCAAAGCAGGGCAAAAGTTGGAAGGGATATGCGAAGGTTGGGAGGCTCTGAATGCAAATTCGATTGAAAGCGTAAAGTGTCCTCAAACCGTGCGGGCTTTCCTTCTTAAGTAATCCTCTGCAACGCTTGGATAGAAATCGCAATTGGATCAAGATCACATTTTAAAAAATCTACCCTATCAATGACGAATGAGCCCAGGTCCACTTTGGCGGAAAGGCCGAAGTTATTACCCCAGGTGAACCGTTGTCATGATGGGAAGTTGGAAGCCCGAGGGCGGCTGCCTGATAGGGTGCTCGGAACCGATATAGTTTTCATATTGGGAACCGGCGATCTTCAATTGTGTGAGATTCGCACGCAAGGATCTCACCTGACGCATTAAAAAGAAGCCACACGGTGATGGTTTAACAGCGAACCATCACCCCAACGGCGCATCAGAAGACCTTTGAAGGCACAGTGTAGGAATCGAAGATGGCCCTACCTCTGGTAGAATAACTTAACCCAAAGGATTTCTCCCAGAGGTGGGCCCGAGGGCCACTATCGGTACCCTGCGTACCAGGTACCCCATGATACCGCAAGAAATACTGAGGAGTTACATCCGTCCGAGTACCTCCAAAAGGCTACACGTGCTACACAGCACTGGACCCGCATCCCTCGTTTGGGTAGCTCCAGCACTGCCATGTGTAACACAAGTCCGGACCTAACCCCCTTTATAGGGAAGCTCCGGTCTTGCCACGTGTCTAGTGACCCTGGATCTAACCCCAGTAGAGGGAAGCTCCAGTGCTGCCATGTGTATAGTGGCACCGAACCTACCTCTCCACGACGGGAAGCTCCGAAGCTGCCACGTGTCGAGCCTCCGAACCTGAGACAACAACAAAGAGACTAATAGATCTCCAACGGCACGGACATTCAAGGGACAGTTAAAGCTACCATTACAAGACATGAGTGTGTGTCATTAATGCCATATTAAGGACACACGATCAGGGGACCCTTAACAACGGTAATGCCACCATTAAGGCGCGTTATCACACTGTTAATTACGCTTAATATTCACAGATAGCGCATTAGGCAATTAACTACTGTCAGGGCCACATGTCGGGCCAGGCTGACGATGTAACAGCCAGTCCTTGGACTATAAAAGGGTTGCGCCACACGCTACAGAGGACAACTAAGTTCACACGCTCACAAGCGCTATACATTCATACATACAACACACATCCTGTGGAGTAGGGTGTTATGCTCAAGCGGCCTGAACCATGTAAAAACATCGTGCCACTCTCTTGCTCGTAATCTCATGCGCGCCCCAACCAATCAAGAACATCCGCGGGCTACGATCTAGTAGTACCGAGAGAAGTGTCGATCGCACACTTCGACAACTATGAATTAAGAATTAAACTTGAATTGAATTTACGAAAGTGTTACTCAAATTCGATAGAGCCCTCGTAGAGGTACAAGTATGGAAGAGGGACTTGACAAGCCTAAATCTCTTACTCCTAGCTCCTCCTCACTCTCCTTCTACTTGGCTAGCCTCTTGGGCAACACTACACATTTGAAGTGGACTACTATTCTCAAACTTGTGGCGTGTCAAGTGAGGAGGTGAGGAGGGCTATTCATACAAGAGTTTAGTCGGTTTGGTGTTAGAATTAGTGCGCGAATCTGTTCCTATCACCTTTAGGGAGCCACAGGTAGTCGACACATGGCATTTGACCAAGGTTGGGGCCTAGACAAAGTCAACCGAGCTAGGGGTTTGATCGACTTGTTCCTGACCCTCCTCGCGGTGTGTTTCCTCTGAGTGACTGACATGTGGTCCCTGGTTCCATTCCCACTTAATTGTCGTCGGATTTCCTTGCATACACCTAAGAATGAGTCAATGGATCCATGTGCTTCCACATGTTGTTGTCTAATTGGTCGGAGTGTTACTTTTAGGATTGCCCTTGCATTTGTTGGTATTTTAAGGCTTAATTCACCTGCATGTAAATAAACACTAACACTGTGAAAAATGGATAGTATTAACCCCTACCACTATGTTGTGTTATAATTTTTATACTTTTTATGAGGTGAATGGACGATCCAATTTAACATTAAGGACCGTCAACACACCGTATCTTGTCAAAGCATGATTGGTGATCCACACCCTTTGGTAGCCGCGGTATAGAACCCCGTCAGTCACGCCTTTTGGTAGCCAGGGTATAGTACCTCGTCAACAGTCGACAAATCTTACGACGAAAGGCCGAAAGAAGCCGACAGTCGACAGATCCGATGATGCATGGGATTCCAAAAGGCGACAAGGCAAGGGCCTTTGACCGATCCGGCTAGAGGAGGCTCGATCCATCTTCAGAACCGACGAGGGAGGCTAGGATCCGATGAAGGAGGTGAGAGGCGTTCAACCAGAGAATCGTAGAGACGAGCGGAGGAGTCGATTATCGGAGGATGGTTGCGGCTTTGAGCGGAGCGGAGAGAATGATTAGGTTGGGGAGGGGGACTTACGTGCCCTTATATAGCCAGCCAGGCCAGATTTGAGCCGTGCTATGTTAGACTGACCACCACTGGGCCAGTCGGGCCGACAACCGAGCATGTCGGGCCGACCGTTATACGGGTTGTGCCGGGCTGACCTGACGGACTAAATCCTGAGCGGAGGCATAGCCCGTGACGAGCTCCGGATCGGCCCGACCCGGTCCCCCTCCGTGCTAGACCATGCTCGTGTCGGTCTGAAATTCACGGGCTTCGAGCCGGTCCGAATAAATTGGCCCATCTGGCCACCTCTAGTTTTTTTATTAGGACCAACTCAAACAAATGGGCAATTGAGAAAATGGCATAATTTTGGCACAACGTTGCTTGGAGCAATGCATTAAGGGCATAATTTTGGATTCCGATGTTTTCATGTTAGTAGCAGAATCTCTAAAAAATGTGGTTCTTTCATTTTTTTTCTTATATTTCTTCAAAAGCGGTAGACATATCAGAAATGATATTGTAGCGAGAAAAAAACAAAATGAAAGGGAGCAGTGAGATAACATCAAAGGTCGGCAGCAAAGAAACGCAGATTTATCCGCCGTGCACGCAGGTCCTTTCCCCTCCCCACTGAGACTGACATACGGGTCTCACTCGAGGCATCACTCCGGCGGTCCTCTATCCATCCATCCATCCGACCAACGGCCCACGCGTTCCCATGATATGATGATCCCACCTCCCACCATTTTACCATTTCCGGCGCCCGACGGCACGCACGGGCGACCTACCCGTTCCTCCCAAAACTGCAAAACACGTCAAAAACCTCCACGCGTCACGCCCCCACTGGCCAGCCGCCAGAAGCTCAAGTCCGATTGGCTAGCCATCTTGACCCACCTCAGCCACCGTGGCGGCCGCGCTTACGCTCGCTTCCTGCGGGCCCACTAGCCAGCGAAACGACTCTGCGAGGTGAACGCACCGGGCAGGTGAGTGGAAATCCTAAACCCGCCCACTGGGCCGGCCTCTTTTTAAGCAGTGGACGCGCCCGCAACCTTTCGCGCTTCGCTGCGACCTGTAGCTGAGGAGAAGGGTTCAGATCGGATCGGAAGCTCGAAGTTTCCGTCGGCCGTCGCCGTGGATGGCGATCCGTGGAGTGCCATCGCGCGCCGTCGCGGTAGTGCTCGTGCTCGCCCTCGCCTCCGCCGTCGCCGGGGAGGTCTTCTTCCAGGAGAAGTTCGAAGGTGATTCCGCTCGATTTCGGCCCCCTCCCCTCGTGATCTGGTGTGCTGTGTTGCGTCTCGTGGCTTGGATTGGATCTGGCGGACGAACGAGCGGGGATGTGGGTGCAAGTTTTTCTGGATCTGTGGGGTTTTTGCGTCTTTGTTGGGGTTTTAGCAGTACATATGTGTTGTGGCGATTCGGGATCTGAGGGGCATTCGCGTCGAATCGCGTATCTAGGTGACAAAATACACCAAGGGTAAGATCTGATAGCATTTAAGGTGCTGCGATCAGGTGATCTGGTCTTCTTGTGTTGATCGAACACATTCGAGCCGAGTGCATTTGCTCGTGAGGTCTAGTGGCGTGTACTTACAGTGTTCAGCCTTCTTTGTATGATTCATCACTCACTTTGGGGGTTGAGATTTCGTGAATTTCGTTGTACTTCGAGTTGGATAGGTTCAAATTGATTTGTGTTGTTCTGTATATTATGGCAAATTTTATGGCGTCTGAGTTGTTCTGATTTATCTGAAATGTAGTTAGATTTTAGCTCATGCAAATGGTATTCTTAGCGCTGTGCCCTGTTTTCAAGTCGTCGACTAGTCGTCCAGTCGGTCCCGGGAGGCCGACTGAGGCCTCCGACTCGACTTTCACAGCAAGTCGGGCGACTTGCCGTCGACTTGCCTTTTCCAGTCGACTAGTCGTCGACTTATGTCTTTAAGTCGGGCGACTTGTGACCTTCTCAGCCCAGACCAGCCCTCCTACGCCGGCAGCCCCCCTCTCCAGCGCCTCCCTCCTCTAGCGCCCTCTCCCACTTTTCAGCACCATGTCTGCCTCTGGAACTGAAATTGGAAGTCAGCCTTTCCGAAGTGAATTTGGTTCAGATTCATCCTTCAAATGAGGTAAAACATGCCCTTCCTTTGACCTGGATGCTAGTTATTTGAGTTTGATTCAGTTTCAGCCTACAAATGAGGTAAATCATGCTCTTTTCTTTGAACTAGATGCTGTTTTTTAGTTTGACTATATTGTTTATATGGAGCCACTATATTTGGCAAGTCAAAGACTAGTCGACTAACTTACCGACTAGTCACCAAGTCGGTACCTTGTCGACTCGACTCGACTTACCGACTTGAAAACACTGGCGCTGTGAACTAAAAATCTATGCTAATTTCTTGGTGGGCAACGACTGCTATGCAATCTGAACTTCTGTGCAAGCGTGCAATTCGCGAATCTCAGCCATTGGATGGACATCTAAAGATGGCTATCATTTTACACATAGATCCTTCTCTTTACACAGGCAGATGGAAGGATCTATGCGTAAAATGGTATCCACCCTTCGATGTCTCTCAAATGGTTGAGATTCGCGGATTGCACGATTGCACAAAAGTCCAGATTGCACAGCAGTCGTTGCCTTTCTTGGTGTGAGGTGCACCTTTTGTAGCTTGTCTGTTTCGGTAGTCAGTCTGGACTTTCAGTCTGGACTTTCTGTTGACCACCAGGACGGCCATGTACATCATTTCAGTCAATTCTAGAAATGGCTGATATCTCAGAACTGTTAAAGCATTAAGCAGTTTCATATTGTATACTCTACATGCATTTTATGCTATCTAAATAGACTTTATATGCCCAGATGGCTGGGAAAACCGGTGGGTCAAGTCTGAGTGGAAGAAGGATGAGAACATGGCTGGTGAATGGAACCACACATCTGGGAAATGGAATGGAGATGCTGAAGACAAAGGTGAATTGTCCTTCCTTTTGGCATACACCATTGTGTAATGCAGCGGTATATTATTTACCAAACCATGCTTCTCATTGCAGGTATTCAAACCTCTGAGGACTTCAGGTTCTATGCCATTTCGGCTGAGTACCCTGAGTTTAGCAACAAGGACAAGACCCTAGTGCTGCAGTTCTCTGTGAAGCATGAGCAGAAGCTTGACTGCGGTGGTGGCTATGTCAAGTTGCTCGGTGGTGATGTTGACCAGAAGAAATTCGGTGGGGACACACCATACAGGTACCTTTGACACCTACTCTTGCTCTATTGCCCCCTATCTGAAAATCTGGTTAACCTGGTGCTTTTGTTCTTCAGCATTATGTTTGGACCAGATATCTGTGGATACAGCACCAAGAAGGTTCATGCTATCCTGACTAAGAATGACAAGAACCATTTAATCAAGAAGGATGTTCCTTGTGAGACTGATCAGCTGACTCATGTGTACACTTTGATCATCCAACCTGATGCTACATACAGCATTCTGATTGACAATAAGGAGAAGCAAACTGGCAGCATCTATGAACACTGGGATATCCTCCCCCCAAAGCAAATTAAGGACCTGGAGGCCAAGAAGGTGTGTTTAAATATTTTTTTACTATGTCTGTGAATATACTTGTTTATCCTTCTTTAAAAGTTAACTGACATATATGTTATTATTCCAGCCAGAGGACTGGGATGACAAGGAGTACATTCCTGACCCTGAGGACAAGAAGCCAGAGGTAGAATGTCTTTTAAATTTCTGTTACGTGTTTATGGAATTGAGGGCTTATATATTTTGTTAGCTGTTTGCTATATCAATCAGCTGTGGATTTTTTTATTTCGGTGTCCTTTGTCGTGCGGCATGTCTCATTTTGTTTCTTTCAGGGCTATGATGATATTCCCAAGGAAATCCCTGACCCTGATGCCAAGAAGGTTTGTAATTTTGACACTGATGCATATCGGTTTCGATGTTTATAATCTTTAATGTGCCTTTTGCAGCCAGAGGACTGGGATGATGAGGAAGATGGTGAATGGACTACCCCTACCATTCCAAACCCAGAGTACAAGGGACCGTGGAAGCAAAAGGTATGGCTATTCTGTTGAACCTGCGCAATCAGTGATTTACATTCTGATGCCTTACATCAAGTTATTTCAAATATCAGAAAATCAAGAACCCCAGTTACCAGGGTAAATGGAAGGCACCTATGATTGACAACCCAGGTATATATCCTTGGAATTGGGCCTGGATTATTTCTATTAAACATGTAAGTCGAAGTTAATTCCATTGCACTGTGCAGATTTCAAGGATGATCCATACATTTATGCTTTTGACAGCCTGAAGTACATTGGTATTGAGCTTTGGCAGGTAGGTGTTGAAAACTCAAGTTGCTTTGCCCCTGTTTCAAATGGTGAACACAGTTAATTAGGCCTTCTTTTTTATCTACAGGTTAAATCAGGTACATTGTTTGACAACATTATCATCACTGATGAACCTGCGTTGGCCAAGACATTTGCAGAGGAGACATGGGGCAAGCACAAGGAGGTATGCTTTCCTGCCCAAGATTTATCACGGTTGAGGTACAACTGTGCAACATGTTCTAATAATGTCGATCTGTGACAGGCTGAGAAGGCTTCTTTTGACGAGGCTGAGAAAAAGGAGGAAGAGGTAAATTCATAGGCCATATAGTATTCTCTCTGTAATGGTACATGTGCATGGTTTTATTTTTAATGGTATATTGGATTTTGTCGCATGTTTTCATTGTTTCTTTCAATGTCTTTTGTTTGACATTGACACTGTTTGTGAATGGTAATGATTATTCTTGTTTTTTGTTGATCGAAAATTGAATTTAATGATGTTGATTCAAGAAACCTGAAAAATGAAGCACTGCATGTTTCGCTGTATAGTAGCATACAACTGCATTAGCTGTTTCGTTGTGCAACTCTGCATATGGACACTAGCATGGCTTCGCTTGGGTGACTGAAGTATCATTTCTAAGTTTTCTTGTCATTAATTATGAATCTAAACAGGAAGCTGCCAAGGCTGGTGATGATGAGGATGATGACCTAGATGTAAGCATGGCTTGTATTCCTTTCCTTTGTTGTTTCAATGGTCACTTTATCTTACACGGAGGTCTCTTCCTCAGGATGAGGATGAAGACAAGGCTGATGATGACAAGGCCGACTCTGATGCTGAGGATGGCAAGGAATCTGATGATGAGAAGCACGTATGTTACCGTCCTACATTTAATGGTATTCAATCAAAGCATTCTTCTGTTTATGTGTGCTGATTCCTTGCTTTGGATGAGTTGCAGGATGAGCTCTAGATGTTGATATGATGATGTGGCTGCAGTCGCTAGGTTGCTTGGATTTATCAGGTCTCCCATTTTGAAGCTCTCTTTTCCCTGATCAGAAACTTCGACAAAGCAGTGCTCGGTAGAACATCGCTTGCTAAGAAGCTGAGAGACTAATTTGAGTTCTTGTAGTGCGTTGTAATGTCAATTTTCCCCAGTAAATTTATAGCATTGTACAAGAAAGATGTTTCGGACAACCAATCATCCGTTCTGGCAATCACCGTGTAGTATGTTGCAATACCGTGATTTCTAGAATTTATCGCTATTGTGTTATTGGAACCTGCTTATTTAGCTTCGGCTGTTTGCCGAGCTACGACGTGTGAGAGCTCAGGGTGTCTCCTATGCTTTTGCACAGTAGCTGCCATGTGTCCATTTCGCAAAAAAAGGCACAAGAACCACCTCTTCGACTCTGGCACTGCCATATATATATAAAAAAGCTATCTCGATTTTCTATCTTCAAAAATATGACATTTTGAAAATTAATTTTAATTTTTAAAATGTTATAAATTTGAGAACGGAGAGTATTATTTTGGATCGATCCCTCCTCTATTCTCCGAACACGGCGACTCTACCCATATACCCACACCCACCATATCCAAATCAACGGACATGCATTTTTTCCCTCCGTCCTGCTTGGCTGCTTCATTCGCCAGCCTGCCGTCGACGTTGCCTCGCCCAGCAGCCACCGCCTCCCCTGGCCCTCGTCCGCGCCACTCGTGCCGGGCTTCCTTCGTGTCGCGGTCTGACTTCCTCGACTCGACATGACTTCCTCTGCGCGACTGCGCCCACGCCGTTGATGGTGAGCATGTTGCCCTCCTTGACCTGGACCTTGACGTCGGCGGGGCTGACCCCAGTCATGTCGACGGCCAGGACGATGGCGTCGGAGGGCAGATCCTTGATGTCCATGGCCTGGCGGTCACGCACGTATGCGCATGTTTGCGTGTTTAGCTGCCGCTACATTGCTGCAATGGCTCCAAAGCCACCGAACTAGAACTCCATTTTGCTGCGATGGCTGAGATTTGCGGATCAACGAATTGCTGGGTGGCAATGGCGAAGTTAGAGGATAAAACTACCTAGTGCCTACCTTTATTACCATATAAATTTTAGCTAATATTTAATTAAATTTGAGGTAGGAAAAAGTCTACATAACCCCCTCAACTATAGCTCCGAGACTAATTTACTCTCAAACTACAAAACCGATTTTTTAATACCTTAATCTTCTCAAAACCATCTATTTTATCCCCTTAGCTGGTTTTCTTGGGTGGTTTTGCCAAATTAGACGCTTATGTAGCACTCCTTGCATGTATACCATGACGGGACCCACGTGTCATTGATTAAATGCGAAAATAACCTGCCCCATTAGCCTCCGGCGGTAGACACGACCTCCCCTGGCGGCGCACACGTACCTGTTTACTGGAAGAATCAGCTGAAGACTATGTCGAACTGATAAGCAGAAACTTGTTACAGCCTGATCCTGACAATGTTGAACAGTGCTGGATAACACATGACCTTCTCCGCACATTAGCCGCTTTTTGATATCAGAAGAGAGTATCTTAATCGATGGTCAACAGAGATTAAACACCCCATTATCAAAGCCCTGGCTTGTCACATTGTGTAACATGGAGAACAGCTTGAAGGATCCAATTTTGCTAAAGCAGCAGATGAGCATACGGTCACTGATGCTCTTCAAAAGTCCAAATTTCAGAGCAATAGATATTCTCCTCGAGTCAGCCACGTGCTTGTGTGTACTCCCTCCATCTCTAAAAGGTTGTCGCTTTTAAAAGGTTGTCGCTTTGTATTTCAAAAATGAAGTATAAAGTGACAAATTTTTAGGAAGACAATATTAGATTTGAGTAGTACAGCAATTGAGGCCCTCCCAAAGTCGATTGGAAACTTGGTACATCTGAGGTACCTCAATCTTGATGGAACACGGATAAGAGACATACCTTCTTTCACCAGCCACTTCATTCCCCAAGCTTGAGGTTTTAAGGCTTAGGAAAATGAACAGTCTGGAAGAATGATCTTTGGCTGTGGAGGAGAGCCACGTGATGTTGCCTTGTCTTAAGTCACTACACATAAAGTCCTGCCCTAACCTAAAAGCTCTTTCAGAGGGCCTTCATGTGGAGGGTGCATATACCCTTGCGGAAATCAAGGACCTGCCAGAACCATCTGATGAGCTGCATCTCAAGGATAACAAGGCTCTTCCGAAGATCTCCAACCTGCCCATGCTTCGCTCGTCCCTCGTTATTGATCAACGGAAACAGGTACGTGTGCGCTGCCAGGGGAGGTCGTGTCTATCGCGTGAGGCCAATGGAGTAGGTTATTTTCTCATTTAACCGATGACATACGGGTTCCGTCGTGGTATACATACAAGAAGTGCCACATAAGCATTTGACATGGCAAAACCACTCAAGAAAACTAGTTAAGGGGATAAAATAGATGGTTTTGAAAAGATTAGGGTGTTAAAAAACCAGTTTTGCGGTTTGGAGGGTAAATTAGTCTTAAAGCTATAGTTAAGGGGGTTATGTAGACTTTTTCCTTTGAGGTATTTAAAATGAAGAATTACAATTTATCCTGGAGCCGATGCGCCAGGGTCAGTGAACCTAGCTTCACCAGTGCTGGGTGGAGCTCTGAACTAAGCTCGTGTTGTTCTTGCGGCTCCACTGTCGGGGTGTCGAGGACCAGGCCTCCTCCGCGCCGCCCCCTTTCTTCTCCGTATGTGCTTTCGTGCTCTGCTCGGTAGATTCCCGCGAACAAGTCCGAACAGTTGGGTACCCTAAAATGGATTCTCCGTCGGAGATGCGTAAAAAATAGGTTACAATTTTCAGATCTCAGAGGCTCCAAATACTCAAATGGGTTGCCTTCTTGTTGGAGATACTTAGACTGTTCGCAGTGGCACGCTGTAGAGTATAAACAGTTGAAGTTTAGAGTACGTACTAAAAAAATAGAAAGACAATAGTGTATAAAATATGCTTTAAAGTACGCTGGTGCGGACAACCTTAATTAGAGATGAAAATGGTACGATGAATTCCCGGATCATCCGATGCCGTTTTCAAAAATTTTCGATGCGATTATCATTTTCGACAATTTCCGAAGTTTTCGATCCGATTACCATTTTTATCGGACATTGAAATTTGGTAAACGGCACGGAAACGATTTGGACTGATTTCTGACCGAATTGTCGGAATACCGTATTTTAATGGAAAATTTCCAAACAAAAACCGAATAATTTCTGAATAGTAGATTGAGTCTAATGGACTGACTTATAATAAGCTCAATTCTTTAAATTTTTTACTCAGACACCAGTTTGAATAAGGAGTTAAATTTAATTACATACAAATATATAGTTACTTTGAAATGTGTTTCTGAAGTGATTTTGCTTCATATTGATTTTTTTTGTAAAATGAAACTAAAAGTTGTTGTCTCATATTTTATACTTAAGTTGTTGATGTTATAGATGAATAATATTTTAGTGCGTTGTTTCCGAACAAAATTTGGAACCGATCCGATATCGACATACTTTCGATCCGATATACCCGTTTTCAATATTTCTAAATTTTGCGAAACCATAACCGTTTCCGATGATATCGTTTTCAATTCTGTTTCCGAAAATTTTATATGAAAATGAATTCACCCTTTTTCCGTCCGTTTTCGACAGTTTTCACACGTAGCCTTAATACTCACTCCAAAAGCGGGCCCAAACGGGCAGCCGAACGGTAAATTCGTCTTCCATCTCATCTGTAGCACCGAATCAGCGTCTCCAACCGATTACCCAAAATGTCACGCATTTTAGAGGGTGACGGAAGAGTACGCATATATGTGTTCTCCACTTCCCCGACTCCCCGTCAATGCAATACTGACGAGCCATTTACTATTATGGAACTTATATGGTTAGGCTTCTCTAAAACAGGACTTTTATCGTTGGCTTCGATATAATAGAATTTACAACATTGACGTATTGTTAAAATAGGATTTTCACATGTTTTAACACATTTTTGTGTAGTATCTTATTTATTAGCATCTAAAATGACAATAGTACCCTTCAGTAACAACAATTGATTTTTTTATCAAACGGTGATTCATCCATGTCAATCAAACAAGGTACAACACATTTGTAACCTGTACATCAATAAAAAGAGTGTACATCGTAACAATGTTGTAAACTGTACGCTGTTACAGCACAACGTAATCTGGCAAGGTAGCCACGTAAATAAAACAGCGTACAGCACAACACATCTGTTTTGATCCCGTACAGAGTTTTTTCTAGGTTTCAAGATTAAAGGGTATTTTCGTCACTTCAGTATTTCTGAGAATATAGAAAAAATAAGAATACATTAAAAAGTAATGAAAAAAGTGAAAATCCTATTTTAACGGTGCGTTATTGTTGTAAGTTTCGTTTTAGCGAAGCCCACGATAAGAGTTCTCTTTAGGAGAAGCCCAATTATACGAGTTTTATAATAGCAAAAAACTCAATACTGGAGCTGACCCCCCAACCGAGAGAAGAAAAAAAAAACCTGATGAGGCAGGCGATTCAGCGGCGGCGGACTGAGGGCTGGGTTTGTGGCGGCGGCTGACCGAAGACATGGGTTTGATTCGCCGGCGGCGAGCGAGATTGGAGACGACGCTGGGGGAGATTCAGCGACGGTAGACGCCAACCACGAGCAGCATACGGCAGCGGAGCCAGATGATGAGCTTTCTCAACCCTTGAAAGGAATATGAACCTAAAAGTGATTTTCTTTAGTTCTGTTTGTATGCTTTAGTGATATTTTGTCATATTCGATGTATGTAGTGTTGTACTACAAGTGTTATGTATTGTCATGTTCAAGGTTTTCAGAACCAGATTTGTAATATTTCCTTCTAACAATTCAGACATATCTATTTGATTTCATTGTATGGTTCAGTGTGTTGTTCTTTTAATTTTCTGGTAAACCATTCAGACATCTTTGTACATGTTGTATTTGTCCTGAGCAGCTGGGAACGTATGATTGCATCATGTGATTACAAAATCAGTGAAGCTGGTGCTGTTTTTTTTTAATTTGCTGGTGCTCTCTGTACAGGTTATATTTGTAGGCTGTAATTTATGAATCTTGTCATATGAATCAGACTCTTGGAAGACAACAGAGGTGCAGAAAATCAGACTGCACTGAAAATGAAACACAAAGTGAAACTAAACTGATACGAAGTGAAGCTGAAACTCGAAGTAAGCTGATACAAAATGCAAAAATGAAGCTGAAAATCAAACTGAAACTAAATTAAAACAAAAAAATGATGCTGGAACTCATAAGTAAACTGAAAGGAAAAGTAAAAGTGGAGCTGAAAATGAAACTGAAACTGAATTCAAACTGAACTGAGACTGAATGAAAACTGAAATTGAATGACAATTGCAACTCACACTCAAGCAGAACTGAAACTGAACAAAAACAAAACTGGAACTGAAACTCACACCCACCTTATCTGCGTTGACTTACTCCTCAGCAATGAACAGAACGATGAGAGAAGATCCCAGGAAGTAGGTAATCCAAGCGCAAGAGCGTCAGTCTTTCGAATGTGAAAGGGGGCGCACAAACCCAGGTTAAATTACCGGGGACGTTGCAGAGAAAACAATGGTGTGTCGGCAAGTAGGAGAGCGAACGGAGACGATGTTCAATCCAAAGCGATTTATAGACGGCGGTGTAGCAGGAGTTGGAAGATATTTTGGAACGGCTCAACTGTGCTGGTGAAGTTCACGGAGTTTTCCACTCGTTCCCGCGAACTAACTGCCACATGGCACCCAAACCCATTTTCAGTACACGGTTGGAGACCACTCATGTTGGGGCTCCTCTCCTGGGCCAGTGCGGTACCCAAATTGAAAAATAGGTACCCAATTTTGCATATCATCATTGGAGTCAGCCTAAGAGAGTTGCGAAAGCGATACCCTATCAACACAATTCGTGCGGATAGAAAGCCAGGAGTGCTACGATGTCAAAATAGCAGACAAAATAAGGATTAATCGCATCTCATTACATCCTGTCCACAATGGACTCGTATCCTCTGCAATACTGCAGATGCAGTAGCTGCAACTGACATGTGGGCCCATGAGGCATCGGACTCACATGCCAGTGACAGCTACTGCATCTGCAGTACTACAAAAGATTTCAACACGTCCACAACCTACATCGCCATGCACCGAAACAATCAACTAGTGGAAAACGCTGCCAAGTCTTTTCATCTTACCGAATCCACCTTTCATTGTTTTGGGAAACTGAAAATTTTCTACATTGGTCTTAATCCAGCAGGTTTGAAACCGCTGCCCCTGCAGTGTGATCAATATGAGAGGATACACCGAGATGATATGCACTTTTGAAAGTAGAATTTTATGATTTCTCTAGGTGCCACGCAACAAAATATTGCTCCAGTCTCGGAGATGGTTTTATGCGCAAATTGTCTGCACATCGACCTGGAGGAAGAATCTGCCACTCCATTTGTGGATTGAGCACTTCGTCGCATGGATGCTGAGGAGATCAAGCTGCTTTCATGTTGCAGAGGATGATAACAGGAGGAGAGCTGTCACTACGGGCTACTTCTGTTGGGCCTTCACGGCTGATCCAAGCCATATTCCAAGCCTTCTGTGGGTGACTGTCACTGATGAGGAGTTGGTGCTGGAACACTTATGACATCCTAATGCACATGGAGTTGGTGCTGGACCTCCAACATCTGGAGCTGGATGGGCGCCCACAAGAGGCACTGACCCCGGGCCTTTGGTAGAGCTGGCGTTGCAGAGCATGGAGAAGAGACCGCTCTAGGTACGCATCAGTAGCAAGACACTCTTCAAGAGCGCTTGAGACCTCCTCGCAGGTCCTGCAACGCGACCATTTGGGAGAAGCGTCTCTTCAGGAGGGATGATGAGGATGACCAAGACCATGACAGGGGAAGCTATTCTGAAGTGCCTCGGCGTCCTACACTGCTGCAAAGGCTTCGTGGGCTGGGTGATGGTGGTAGGGGGCATGACAGATCGCCTCAACATCGCCACGGTGAAGGAGGCTCAAGGCATGGAAGGAGGCATGACGCTAGAGACAGGTCGCTGAGCCAGGGCCTTTGCCGGTCTCGGGATCGCTCTCTAGCTAGGCTCCTGCACTGCTTCAGCAAGTTCATGATGAGGGAGGTCATGAAGGCTCTGAAGCCAGAGGCAATCGAATCCAGGTGCAAAAAGGTCGTGCCGCTCAAACTTAATTCCGATGTCGATGCACCGACTTCTAACATTGCAGGGGGGTCACCATGGAGGCGGGCGATCCACTGTTTCTCTGTTTAGTGATTCAGGCCCCTTTAGAGAAGCCTGAAGATCCAATGATGGAGGAAGGAAAAGTCTCTCTGAAGATGCAGAAGCCGCAGGTATTACCCTTGCCTGTTGATTTTGATGCAGGGCTAGAGATGGGTATAAATGAGGCAGAGCTGAGTTAGGAGGCTGTGAGGGAGAGCGTGGTCCCTGGAGAAGGACCTCGGAAGGTACAGGAAGCAGACAAGTTGACTGGTGCAGATCCCGAAGGGCAGATGAGCTCTTTCATGAAGAAGCTGGCAAGCACTCTGCCGGGACCAATTATGGCCACCCCAACAGTCCAGAAGAGCAAGGCAAGTAAGAAGCCAAAAATCGATGAAAAGAGCACTAGAAGAAATGGAAGTCTGGCAGACAAGTCCAAGGTGACTGACTGGCAAGAAGACTATAGAACAGAAGGCCCATGAGGTGCTAGTCAAGAAAATCGGTCAGTCTTCCAAGAAAGGAGGGGCGTGCGAAAATCCTGAAGTGAAGCTAGCCAAGATCTTTCAGGAGCCACTGACAAATGAAGCAATGAAAGCTATGGAGGATCTGTTGGTGGCAAGGAAGATTGATGCAAACAAGGGCTGCTCTGGAAAGGGTAGGCCAAAGAAAGCCATGTGAGGCAATGCCCAGGAAGTTGTGTTCTTGAGTGGTTATGTTAACTATGATGTGTTATGTTGTTTTCAGATTAGTGTGGGGCTGCTTCAGTGGGTCTGTAGTGGCCGTAGGTGTTAAGTCGAGGCTGCAACCTTGTAGCAACTGTCTTCAGTGTGCGTTGTCCCCCATGTGTGTGTTGTCGTCTATGTGTGTTGCTAGCTGTGTCTGGGTGCCATGGGGTTTGTCCTGGAGCTCCACTTGTGTACTGGTGTTGAGATTCTGTGTTTGTGCTTTGTGTCTTCTATCGCCAAGCCTCACACCTCAGTACACCATTAGTAGGTAGAAAACCACTTATGGGTAATCTCATCCTCTTAAATTGGAATGTAAGAGGCATCAACAGCATAGCCAAGAAGCTAGCAATCAGAAGTTTGGTACAGGACAAGAGGACCACAGTGGTATGCCTACAAGAAACAAAGATGCAACTCATAGATGAATGGACAGTGGCAGAAATGTTAGGAAGTAACTTCACTGAAAACTATTCATTCCTACCAGCCAATGGAACAAGGGGAGGAATCTTTCTTGCGGCTTCAGATAGACACTACCAATTCTTGTCAACGAGCTGCATAGAGCACACTATATCAGTGTTGATAAGAAACCTAGAGGATGGCAGTGAGTGGACCTTGACTGACATCTATAGGCTGCAGTCAAACCAAGACAAATTGCTTTTCCTGGAAGAACTGAAGAACCTCAGATGCTACGACGAGGTAGAGCAAAACTTAGTGGCGGGTGATTTTAATCTTATATACCGGGCTTAAGACAAAAATAATGGTAGAATTAACAGAGGTCTAATGGACAAGTTCCGAGAAACAATAGACCACCTCCATTGGAGGGAATTGAAACTCTAAGGAAGGAGATTTACGTGGAGCAACGACCAAGAAAACTCGGTCATGACCAAAATCGACAGAGGATTCTGCTCCAGTGGGTGGGAAGGGCATTTTCCTCTAGCACACTTGCAAGCCATGGCATATCTATTGTCAGATCATTGTCCGATGGTACTGACTGGAAACATGCAACAAATGAGATATACTGGATTCAAATTCGAGAGTTTTTGGATACATATGCCAAACTTCCTCAACGTAGTACAGAAAGCCTGGAAAAACCAGTTTGGGACACAAATCCAATGAGGAGACTTCATACAAAAATGTGTCGCACGGCGAAGGCTTTGAAAAAATGGAATAAGGAGAATATTGGGAGCATCAAGCTGCAGCTGCTGATAGCAAAAGAGATAATCGGCGCTCTGGATGTAGCACAGGAAGAAAGAGGCCTCACCGAAGAAGGGAGAGGGTTCAAACAGAGAGTGCAAGTAAAACTATAGGGTCTATTGCTCATTGAAAAAATAAAGGCTAAGCAAAGGTCGAGGCTGACCAACATAAAAACTGCGGACGCAAACACCAAACTTTTCTTCCTAAGGGCAAATGGGAGAAAACGAAGAAGCACATCCAGGCTTCGCAAAATTGCACGGGTTCCTATTGACGCATGAAGACAAGGAGGAACTCATTTTCCAGCACTTTACATATCACTTTTGACAGCCGGTGCCAGCACAGGAGACCCTCAACTGGGAGGAGATCAATGTCACTACCCATCAGCTTCAGGACCTTGAGCAGGATATTAGTGAAGATGAGGCTAAAAGGGCAGTCTTTGAGATGTCTAAGGACAAATCCCTAGGTCCAGACGGGTTCAACGGGCCACTACATGAATTCGTCAATAGGGCGTCGGCCATATGAGTGTCGGTTGCTTATATAAACCGACACCCTTAAGCTAAAAGCGTCGATCAACCAACGCACTTAGCCGACGAAATAGTTCAGACGCATTTAGAGTATATGTGCGTCGGTTCCCAGGAGCCGACACCCTTAGCATTAAATGCGTCGGCCAAGGGAACCGACACGCTTAATGCCTTTAAGAGCGTCGGTGTGGGCACACCAACACACTTAGAGCGACACGTGGCAAGCTTACCGAGCGCCACTTTGAGCATCGGTACCTTCGAAACCGACGCTCTTACTCCACTTAAGTGCATTGGTTGCTGGAGACCGATGCATTTAGACCGCCATGTGGGCAGCGTACAGAGGACGACTATGGGCGTCACTTTAGCCAAAACCGACGCACATAACATATGTTTTTTTAAAATAGCCTATTTCCTCTACCTCCCCGGCTGGGGAGCCTCCATTATACAGCCACAACAACACAATTTATACAGCCACAATACATTCACAAACAGTTCAAACACAACAATGTACACAATTTTTGAAACGTTTCAAATACAAGCACAACAGTATGCAAAGAGTAAACAAAATTCAAATGTCATTGTGGGAGCCTCCACTCGCACGTCCTGTGCTCCCATCTCCTCTACTCATACCTCCGTCATTGATGTTAAGGAAAACATTGCCATCTTCGGGTGTTCCATGACGGGATCCCTGCGATAACCAAATAAAAGAGAAACATAATAACGTAACTTGTTAACTTTGACTAACTTAATAACATAACATAATAAAAGAGAAGTATGTTGGTTTCGACTAAAACTTATCAAACTCCCTCATTTCCTCACTCTCCCTATCTCCCTCGCCCTCACTCGCTCTCCCACTCTCTCTATCTCTTCCACTCTCCCTCTATCTCTTTCTTTCTAGCTCCCTCTCTATCTATCTATTATTTTCTCTCTCTATCTCTCCCTCTATACCTCTCTATGTCTTGCTCTCCCTCTCTATCTATCACTTCTTTTCTCTCTCTCTATCTCCCCCCCTCTCTCTATGTCTTCCTCTCCCTCTCTATCTATCTCTTCCTCTCTTGCTCTTTCACCTGTTCTCTCTTTCACTTCATCTCTTTGCCAAGTTTATTTCCTTTTCTTTTTAATATTATGCTAATTAATATGTACTGTTATAAATTTTTTTTTGTAACAAGTATACAAGTCATGCATACCGCTGCGTCTCCAACTTGTGATGGGTGAGTCTACACCGGAGGGAAAGGCATTGATGGGAAAACCGCTTCAAGTTGTGAGATTATAATTAGAATCATTTTGAAATCGAATAAATTGGTCAAATACGAAAATTACAGCTTACCTGAATTATTTTGCTGCAATTCAGAAGCCAACAATGACATAAAGATGTAAGGTTGTGGAATACACGGTTGACCACTCTCGGAATTCTGCAACACAAATGGTTACAATATTGCATTATATAACCCGAGTAAATAAGATAAGCAGTTTTACCTTTGAGAAGGAGCCAACCTATAGTGCTGGCTGCATTGGTTGAGGACTAAACTGAGAACTGGATCTACCTTGACCCATGAACTGCATGATGTAAATTAGTTGTGATATCTTGAGTAGAAACATTTGTAAATCAAATAATATTTCAAATGAGAAAATTACACATTACCTGAAACATATAAAAATAATGCATCTGTTTGCTACAACATCTGTGTCTGTTGCCGTTGTTATTGCGACAACAACTGTGTCTCTTGCTGTTGTTGTTGCAACAGCATCTGTGTCTATTGCATCTCCTCCTTGGTGTGTCTCAATTTTTCTCGTAATTCAGCCTCTGTAGAAAATTGAAATCGACTACCACCAACATTGAACGACCGTCGTCTAACATAAGCCTCACATTCTACATGCCCATCGCCTAACCCAAGTCTAAAAAAAAATACAAGTATGAAGAATCGACATTCATTAACATATAAATCATCATTATCTTTACACATACCTCTCTTGCAGTAGACCTCCACTGGCATCATACGCCGCAACGACATCTAAGGGCTCTCTCAAATAGTGTGAATCAGGTACATGGTTCTTATTAAAACACTCAACATACTTTTGCTGTGATACATTTAGTTGACGAATTAATGTGATACAAAATAAATTGAGTTGACGAATAAAAGCAACAAAGAATCAACATACGTACTAATTTCTGCGTTGATGCCTCGTCACACAACACCTTCGGGCGATTTGGGTCTGGACCTTTGTGCCCCTTAAGATAAACTTCAAAAAACGTAGGAGTCGTAACAGTTTCAGCTGTCTACAATATCAAAATTCAACAATTTAATCAATACAATTAATTGAAGCAATCTAAGTATGAATGTAAGAATTCATACCATACTTTGTTCCATCCGAACATAACCATCCGACCTGAAGAAGTGCTTTCCTGGCTTGCTCTTCCGGTTTTTTTGATGTCTATCAGAAATATTTCTGAACTCAGCTGAACCCCAATACCCGCATAACCACTCCAGAGCATCCATATTCGCACAAATCCAGTCCACATGACTCTGCATGTACTCCTCCCTAGTGAGGTGAATTTTGGCTGCTTCCTTGTTTGTCATGGGCTGGAACATCACTGTCTTGTAGTAGACGATCACACCTTTGATCCGTGCCTTAGAGAAGGAGTCCTTGACACATCTTTTTGCTGCATTATGAGAAACCGAACAAGCATATGCTTGACTCACACCCTCCTCCAAACGAAACCTACCCTGCATACAAGTAACAATTAATTTCAAACAAAGTAAGATGCAATGTAATGGAAACAATCAAAACAAACTTACCCAGAAGATCTCCCAAACTCTATCCTGACATGTACTCGAATCGCCATAGTCTTGAAGCGCATAGTGATCCCAATGATGCGCTGCAATCCTTTAACCATCCACTAAAACAATCCCGGGATAGCAAAACCGGACGACGTTTCCCAACTCAGTGTTAACAACTAGTCGATGCCCCTTTAAACTCCAACCAAGCTCGACCCTACACCTTGTACCCTTTGGCCTTATAATCGTCCGCTCATCCATGCTTTTACTTACACCATATAAAAGGTGCCTCCGTAGCCTGTACATAAAAAGTACATAAAATTAGTTAATTGAAAAGATATAATGAACTTATTAAATAATTAGAAATATTACCTAAAGGGGCATTGATCGGGGTGTCCTAACTCTTCTAGCTCTGCCCTTCTTGCAATGCTGGCATCTCGCTTGGGATCCTCAGGATCTTCATCGCCGTCCTCATCATCTCCCTCATTCCCACCATCAGAAGAGGTCCACCGCCCAATAGTATTTGAGCCTCCTCCTGAGCCTCGTCCTGAGCCTCCTCCTGAGCCACATTCCTGCTCTGACGTCTGCCTGACAGTCTCTGGTTCCTCCCCGTACAACTCCTCGTACGGCAGGCAATGATCTGCCACCTGTGTCGGTTTCGAACGTCGTGCAGGCTCGCTCGACGTCGGCTCTGCCACACAACTCAAAAACTGCATCTTCCTCTGCCCACTGTAAGTAGTACCCTAAAAAAATAAATAAAGAAGTATGTAAAGAAGTAAGAAACAATAGACATTTAATATTAATATTTAAATGTATGTAAAAAACAAGTACCTGAAACGGGTCCGGTTGGCTCGAAGTAGAACTGGGAGTGGAGGACGAAGAACCACTACCCTTCTTGCTCATCTTCTTCCCCAAACTTGGCAAGAGCTTAAACATCTACGCACATTTTTATAGAAATGATTAGTATACAACATTAGATAATAAATAAAGAATGTGTACAATAATAATAAAAATCTAAAAAATGCGTATAATATAAATTAAAAATCATCAGCATCAGAATCTGCTTCTGTCACGCGTGCATTAAGATGTTCACGTATCTCTTCTTCCATATCTTCCTCTTCACTCTATTCCATATCTTCTTCTTCATCATATCTCTCCTCTTCTTCAATAATCCTTTTCTTCTTTTCCATAACCCTTTGTGATTGTCGAACACGTTTTCTTGAAGGGCCAGCTTGTTCTTCAGACATCAACTCTAGCGTATCACTAGCTATTTCTGGGAGTCTTATCCCACAATATATCATAAAATCTTCTGCTTCCTCGACTTTATCTTGATAGATAATACCGTCATCTTCTTGAATCTCTATATACTCATCATAACGATGAGGATGCACTTCAAGGTTAACTGTATACACAACCCACCAATTTTTCAAACTTGGGTGAGGATAACTTAAGTAGTACACTTGTACCACCTGATTCGCAAGTACAACATTATTGTTATGGGGTGTGTATCATGACTTGTGGTTAACCTCCACCATTCCAAAATCATCAACTCGTGTGCCCGATGTTGGATCAAACCATTCACAGTCAAAAATAACACGTGGAAGTGTTTTTGGACCGCCAAATGTGTACTCTATTATTTTTTTTAAGAACATCGTAGTATTCTGTCACTTTTTCACTACCCTCTGCGGCAGTTATCATTACTCCACTGTTTGTAGTGGCAGCAAGTGGACGACTTGCTTCTAAACTTGCCGTTCGAAAATGATATCCGTTGCTATCGTATCTGCTAAATTCGGTTGCTCTCAATTGACCATGCAACATCTATCGCAAGTCATCGAGGATGTTAACATCTTGCATACACTATATAAATACAAAAAGTTACCATCTTATGATGACCACGCGAACTAATATTGATGGAAAAAACGGATAGAAAATTACATGTTCATGGAACCAGTCCACAAAGCTTTTTCCACCTTTTATGCCATGTTGACGCATCTTCTCTAATTGACTTTGTGTAGGTTTTCGTGAAGATTTCCAATACAACTTGTCAAGCATTTTAAAATATGGTAACACCTCCTCCATGTTGAAAAATATGTAAAGTATGGTGTAGTTCCTCTCTTGCACCGAAATATAATGAGAATTAGCAGCCCCAACACCTTTACCCTTCCATTGAAAAATCTTAAGCTCACTCGTAGATTGCTCTTCTACATTATGATATCATGGGACAGCCGCATTCATGTTGTTGGCACATGAAAAATATTTGCTAGAAAAGTTAGTAATCTCTTTAGGTGCAAATGCTTCAGCAATACAACCCTCAACTCTTGCTTTGTTGCGCACTGTAGCTCTAAGTTTCTTCAATTCTCTTTCTTGGCTATACATCCACCTGAATCGTGCGGGCCCTCCTACCAATGCTTCATAAGGTAAATGCACCAGCAAATGTTGCATAACATACATAAATCAAGGCGGGAACATTTTTTCCATCTTACATACAAGCACAACAATTTCTTTCTCCCACCACCGCATCATCTTTTTCGACACTTCCTTAGCACAAATATGTCTATAAAAGTAGCTAAGTTCAGCAAACATCTTCCACAAATCAGGTTTGAAATAGCCACGGAACATTACCGGTATAAGTCTCTCCATCATAATGTGGTAATCATGGCTCTTCAACCCATTCAGTTTACCAGTGTTGAGATTAACACATCGTTTTATGTTTGTTGCATAGCGGTTTGGAAACTTTAGTATTTTCAACCAACTAAGTATTTGCTTTCTTTCTTCTGGTCTAACACAGTATGGAGCCCGTGGCCTAATTTCATTTCCGCTTGCATTTGTTATAACCTCAAGCCCAAGACGATCGCAAATATCAGCTAATCTTTCCTCGCACTCAAATTATCTTTGGTTTGATCGGTAAAATCAGAACACATGCTGATGATGCTTTCAAAGACATTACGCTCCTGGTGCATCAAATCTATGTTGTGCGGTAAAAGCAACGCCTTTGCATATGGTAGCCCTCAATGAAAAGAAATATGAGTCCAGTTGTGTTCTGTACCATACCCTTCGAAACCATCTTCAGCGGATTCTTTTAACTTTGCATGCCATGCCTTTTTTGTTCGCTTGTCAATCGACGAGGGGGTCCTTCTGTAACACTTTTGCCTTTTTGGAATGATCGTGTATCACTCCTGAAAGGGTGATTTGAAGGAAGGAATCGTCGATGGCAATCAAAGAAGCTGACTTTTCTTCCATACTTCAACCTGAAGGCATCGGTGTCAGCCATACATATGGGGCAACACAATTTTCCATGGACACACCAACCAGCCCAAATACCATATGCCAACAAATCATGTATAGACCATAGATACGCGACACGTAAAGTAAATTCACATTTCAGATGACTGTTGTATGCCTTTATACCTTTCCATAACTCTTTCAACTCCTCAATAAACGGTTGCATAAACACATTGATTTTCATCCCAGGATGTTTAGGACCAGGAATGATGGCCGCGAGGAATATGTATCCTTCTTCCATGCACATGTTGGGAGGGAGATTGTAAGGCATGATAAAAACAGGCGAACAAGAGTATGGACTGTTACTTGTGCTAAAAGGAGTGAAACCATCTGTTGACAACCCAAGACGAACATTTCTTGGATCTTTACCAAACTCCGGGTCGAAACGATCTAGAGCTTGCCATGTCGCGCCATTCGAATGATGCACCATAATATCTTTGTCGTCGCTCTCATGTAACCCTTCTGAATGCCACCTCATCTGCTTCGCTGTTTTTTGAGAAAGGAACAACTGTTTAAGCCTGGACGTGATAGGCATGTACCGAAGCTGTTTGACCGGTACCTGTGTACTTATTTCCTCTCCATCATCATTCAAAACCTTCACATACCTAGATGATTTGCAATGCATACAATGAGTATCGTTCTGGTGTTCCTTCCAAAACAACATGCAATTATTCTCGCACACATCAATTTTCTCATAAGTCATGCCCAGACCTTCCAAAATCTTCTTTGAGTGATATATCTCTTCCGGCATCTTATGTTTTGATGGAAGGAGATCATTGATCAACTTCAGGATACCATTGTAGCAATTGTTTAGAAAATTGAACTTAGACTTCAACCCCATAAGTTGTGTGACCGCCTGCGGAACCGTCACATTGGTGCCCTCATACACTTTTTCATCCATGGTGGCAAGAAGTCTGTAAAACTTCTTCACCTCCTCTGGCAGTGACTGCTCTTCATACTCCCCACCAACATCCACCATCATCTCATCCATCTGATCTTCATTCTCATTTTTGTCCGACTCACTAGCATGAGCCACCTCTCCATGCTCATGCCACACTAGATAGTCTGGCATAAATTTGTGCTTACAAAGGTGCAGCATCATTTCATACCTCTCCAAACATCGACGATTCTAGCACCTGCTACACGGATACTTCACAAAACGAGCACCACTAGGAAATGCTTGGTTCATGAACACATTTGGGATTTGTGCCCATTCCAAAGTGTACACACCATCTGAACTCCATCCATCATACATCACCTGACGGTCATCACCCATTTTTCAGCTTATACCTATTCACACTAACAAGTCACACATATTTAGAGACTACTAAAACCTAAACATGCTCACATATACATACAAGTTAAATTACCTATTCATACAAGTTAAATTTAGAAACTATTAATCATGCTCACATATTTAGAAACTATTAATCACGCTCACATATATAAGTTAAACATGTAAATTTGCATGTAATTTGAGAATTAAATATTAATTAATCTTACATATCCACATTAGCTATGAATTAAGCTAACACATAGAACATCACATATACAAACTCATGCACCAAACAAAGATCACACATAAAGCTTCAACTGTAATTTTTTTTACCTTATATGACTTCACACTCGCGGACAGTGGGCGCTGGACGGCGGGGCCGGGGTGCCGATAGGGCACCGAGGAGGGGCAGGCGGGGCGCCGACAGGGCACTGAGGAGGGGTGAACGGAGGTGCCGGCGGGCGAGGCAGACGGGGAGCTGAGGGCGCCGGACAGGGGGGAAGACAGGGGGTCGGACGGGGGAGGTGGAGGGGACGCCGACCGGCCGTCGGGCAGCGGCGGCGAGTGGGGGCGCAGGTACGGGCGAGGGCGAGAAGGCGCGGGTGATACTGAAGTGGGCACGAGAGAAGAGAAGAGGCGAAAGGGTTTAGGTTTCGAGTGGGGCCTGCTTAAGAGCGTCGGTTTTGCCCTGGCCGACGCTCTTAGAGTTGGAGCTAGCCGGGCCGGCCATATGAGCGTCAGTTGAACCGACGCCTTTAATGTAAGCATCAGTTTGGCTGACACATTTAATATGTGCATCGGTTGGCTCAAGAAAACCAACACATTTAACTTATGAGTGTCAGTTCCAGTAAACCGACACCCTTAGACGAGTTAAATGCATCGGGGCCGACACATCTACCTAAACTGACACCCTATTCACCGTTTCCTGTAGGGGCTATTCTTCTCAACATGCCGGGAGATAATAAAGTGTGATGTAATGCGGGTGTTCAATTCTTTATCGCAGCTAATAGGAAACCGGTTTGACCTACTCAGTATGGCACACATCATTTTGCTGCCGAAAAAGGAGGAGGCATCCAGGATTGGAGATTATAGACCAATAAGTCTCATACATAGTATATCAAAAAAAAATTCCAGAATACTGGCGAATAGGCTGGTCCCCAATCTGAACGATATGATCTCAATAAATCAAAGTACGTTCATCAAGGGAAGATGCATCCACGATAGCTATGTGTATGTCCAAGGGCTGGTTAAGGAGCTACAAAGGAGAAAAAAGCTGGCGCTTTTCCTGAAATTGGACATTGAAATGCGTTCGACTCAGTACGGTGGGGTTACCTGTTGGATCTCTTGAATAAGTTGGGCTTCGGGCCAAAATGGCAGGAATGGAATTCCACTTTGCTTTCAGCGAGCTCATCTAGGGCCCTCTTAAATGGGACCCCGGGTCAAGTAGTTAAGCACGGGAGGGGTTTGTGACAGGGAGACCCTCTGTCGCCGCTACTATTCATTCTTGCTATGGACCCACTTCTGAAAATACTAGAAGCTGCTATGAATAGTGAGATTCTCAAGCCAGTACACCCAACAAGGAGCAAAGTGGAACTGTCCCTCTACGCGGACGATGTCGCAATCTTTGTGAACCAGGACGCACAGGAGCTACAGTCACTCAGGCAAATACTTGGGCTGTTTGGAAATGCATCTGGGATGCAAATAATGTTGGATTATTTGGGCTCTAGCCCAATTAATTCCTAGTGAATTCCAAAAGGTGTAAAGAAAGCATTAATCCCACATGGAAAATTTAAGAGGAGTAACACCCATATAAATGGGAAGACTTTTTCTATGTGAGGAATATATGAGAGAAGAATGAGCCAAAGTCAAACACAAATATCACACATGCACGCGCGCGTATTTGCGTATTTTCACGTGATTTGCCGCGTGACTTGTGACTTACGACGTGGTGACTCACGCAAAATTTTACTCTCTTATTCTTTTAATGAGTCTGGCACTAATACGACTTGATTACTTGTGAATTACTGCATTTTATTTTGCGAGTAAGTCTCTAAAGACTCATTATGTCTCACTATTGCAATGCTAACTGGAAGTGCATCTAGGAATCCCTTGTGGGTTTTGGTTGATTTATGACAAGCAAATGAGATCCTAACCACATTGTTGAGATGAGCACAGGTTCTAATGAGAGAATGAACAAAGCACCAAAAAGAAAGGAGAATGAGAAGCAATGCGGAAAATAGCTCAAGAACCAAGTGTAGTAGATCATTGTGTATGGAGTGTGTTAAGGAAACACACCCCAAGAGATCAAGCACAAATAATCTCACACATTGCACAAAATTGTACAGGACCGAACTAGTCCGACTGACCCCGGACTAGTCCGATATCTTTCTGCACCAGATCGGACAAGTCCTCACAATGCGGACTTGTCCGCACAGTCCAGTTTTCACTGACCGGACTAGTCTGATATCACCACAGACTAGTCCGATATCTCTCTGACTAGAATCGGACTAGTCCTCCCCAGTGCGGACTAGTCCCACAAACACTTCACAAGTTGGACAAAATCGGACAAGTCCAATAATGCAATGGACTAGTCCGATATCTTTCTGATGTCAATCGGACAAGTCCGATGTAAGCACGGACTAGTCCAAAATCCCTCTAACCTAAATCAGACAAGTCATCCAAGTGCGGACTTGTTCCCCAAATTCACTTAGGGTTTCACCTATCTGGACAAGTCCGATATTCATCGGACCTTTCCGATGATTTCCAGAACCAAATCGGACTAGTCCGCTCTTACTTCGGACAAGTCTGATATTTCGGGACACCTAGGGTTTCCTACACGCAGCACACCGGACTAGTCCGGTGTCAACCATGGACTAGTCCGATCTTTCTAAACCCTAACGGTAATTTTTGGAAACCCCATATAAATAGGTGTGCATGACCCATCTTTCATCAATCTGGACACCTTGCGCCTTCACACCCTCCAAGAGCCTAGAAAACCCATCTCTCCATGCAATCCAACGCAAGAAATCTTAATCCTTTGAGGATACACTTTGAATCTAAGGAGAGACACAATTCTTCACTCATTGAGCTCTTGGTTTGATTCCCTAACACACTCTTGTAGTTTTCATTGTGATCTTAAGAGTGTGTTCTTAGTGGTATTCATCTTGTAATCTTGGGGAGCCCTCAACTTGTGAGAAGGCCCCTTGAATTTGGTTTTTTGCCCTTTGTGATTATTGAAGAGGATTGACCTCCGTGGCGATCCGACGAGGGTACAGTTGGAGAAGACACGGTCCTTTTGTGGACTCCTCAACGTGGATGTAGGTTTCCTCTGTGGGAACCGAACCACGGGACAAATGGCTTGTGTTCCTACTTTGCACCCATTGTTTTTACTCTTCATATCTATCTAGGGTTTCAATCAATCTTGTTCACTTTACGTTGAAACATTGAATATAAGATTAACTTGTGCTACATCCTAGTTCATAGTAGTGTAACACTTCAATTACAAGTATATTTCCGCTGCATACATCCCATGATCGAGATAATTGATCAAACTTGATCAATCTAGTCGGCACGCACCGGACTAGTCCACACTCTACCGGACTAGTCTGATATCTCGGGATTTGATCTTTTTTTAAGTGTTGCAGGATCCGACTAAAAGTCAAAAAGGCCTATTCACCCCCCTCTAGACCACATTCAATTGGTATCAGAGCAAGGTTTCTTCAAAAGGAGACTAATCGCTCAAAGAGATCATGTCAGACATGAAGGACGTACACAAGAGCATCAACAAAGAGAAGGTTGAAGAAGAAAAGAACCAAAAATTGGAGAGGCTTCTCGAGGCTATTAAAGACTTCGAGGATGACGATGAGGGGACGCTGGAACTAAAGGCGCTCCTAAGGAAGAAAACCCTCTCCAAGGGAAAAGTGAAGATCGAAGACGAGAAGAAGAAGAAGGGGAGTAGTCACACCGACTACTCCCGATATCCTTTTAATTATGATCTCTTAAATTCTAAAAACAATCATTATCTATCTATTCCACTTGGAAAAGCCCCACACTTTGATGGCAATGACTACTCAATCTGGAGGCAAAACATGAAAATGCACCTGACCTCACTCAATCCAAGCTTGTGGCACATTGTGGTTACAGGAATAGATATCCCTGACGATGATGAGGAGCTCACACCTAGCCAAGAGCAAGCAATCCATCGAAATGCCCAAGCTGCTGCAGTCATCACCTCATCACTTAGTCGGGACGAGTTCACAAAGGTGGATGGACTCGAGATTGCAAAGGAGATATGTGATACATTGCAAACCGCACATGAAGGTGATCGTCATGTGCGAGAAGCGAAGATTGAAATGATTGAAGGCGAATTGGGAAGATTCGCCATTGAAGAAGATAAGTCACCTCAAGACATGTACAACCGCTTAAAGACACTCATCAACAAGGTTCGAGCATACGGAAGCAAGAAGTGGAACGACCACGAGGTGGTGAAGCTCATCCTTAGAGCTTTCATGCCTCGCAATGTCACCTTATGCTCAATGATTAGAGAAAGCCCCGGGTACAAGAAAATGACCCCGGATGAGCTACTTGGGAAGATCATCAATTTTGAGATGATGGAAAAGCAGGCGAAGCATGTCAAAGAGATTGCCGACCTCACCTCGGCAAAGAAGAAAGGGGTCGCTTTAAAGTCCACTCTCAAGCCCTTTTCTAAAGAAGCTCGAGAAGCTCAACAAGAAGAGGACAGCGACGATGAGAGCAGCGACTTGGATGAAGATGACATGATACTATTCATGAAGAAATTCAAAAGAATGATGAAGAAAAGACAAGGGGCTAAATCAAGTGAAGGGAAGTACAAAGAAAAATCAAGACCGAAGTTGAGGCGGACATGCTATAACTATGGTGAATATGACCACTTTATAGTTGATTGCCCATATGAAGAAAACAAGAAGAAGACCAAGGAAACAAGCCGAACCCAAGAAATTCTTCAAGAAGAAGAAGCAAGATGAACAAGCACATCTAGGGAAGGAGTGGGACTCAAATGATGAGTCCTCATCCGAAGAAGAAGAGGAGATGGCTAGCATAGCCATCGAGAAGACATCCAAGAAGTCCACTCTCTTCCCCACTCTCGGCGCTTGGAAGGGGAACGACACTTGCCTCATGGCAAAGGAAGGTAAACGAAAGGTAACAACCAAATCCTCTTCCTTGCATTCCTATTCTAGTGATAGTGAAATTGCTAGTGATAATGAAGATATGCTCATTGGGTTAGATAAGAAAACAGTTGAAAAAATGAAATTTTTACTTGATCAGCTTGTTGAGAAGGAGAAGTTAATCAACCTTCAAGAAGATATGATTATCTCCCAAAAGGAGGAATATCTTGAACTTAACAAACTTCTCGAACTTGAAAAGGAGCGTGGCAAGTCACTGGAACTTGAGTTAGCCTCAAGCAAGGAATCTTGCTTGAAGTTAAGCGACTCAAACACCACCATCAAGGAAGAACTTGCTAACCTATCCAAGGTTAACAAAGTCCTTGAGGTACAAGTTGAGTCACTTAAACAAAGTGACCCCCCATCCTCTTCAAGCTCACATTCTCAACCCCTTAAAACTGAAACTGCTTCTACTTGTGCATGTGGTAAAGTTGACACTAGCTTGAAAGACAAGTCAACCTCTACCAAGAATAAGAATCCTGCCCAAAGTGGCATATTTGACAAGGAGAAGGTCAAATATGCACGTAGTGCATACTTGGACACAAGACCTCCTAATGTCAAATATGGCATTGGGTATTCCTATGGTGGAAAGCAAAATGCTAGAAGCCACAAGAATAACAAGGAAATCATTGACTTTGTAAAGGGAAAACTCTCTCAAACTGGAAAGTCCAAAATTAACACATCCAACACATATGATCATCGGACTAGTCCGGTCGGTACACGGGCAAGTCCGGTCCTCCGGACAAGTCCGATTTCCTAGACTAGTTCTGTTTATAAACACAACAGTTGCTATTTAGAACCTTTGATGCATCTTATGTTTTAATGAGAAGTAATTTTGGTAAGATTTATGCTCATTATGTTGGGCCACGCCATGGGAACACCAAGTCTCATGTGTGGGTGCCCAAATCCCGTGTGACTAACCTCAAAGGACCCAAGCAAGCTTGGGTACCTAAAACCAAGGCTTGATTTGTTGTTGTAGGCCTATTCCTCCGGTGGATCTAAATGGGTGCTAGACAGTGGCTGCACCAACCATATGACCGGAGAAAAAAGGATGTTCGTTGAGTATGAAGAAAATGAGGATCCACGCGAGGGCATATATTTTGGAGACAATAGTCAAGGAAAGGTGCTCGGTACCGGTAAAATTGCCATATCATCCCATAATACTCTTTCTCATGTGTTACATGTTGATTCCTTAGATTATAACCTGCTGTCCATATCTCAAATATGCGACAAAGGTTATAATTGCTTGTTCACTATTGAGGGTGTGATCGTCTCTAGGAGGAGTGATGGTTCCATTGCATTCAAGGGTATGTTAAAGGGAAAGCTTTACCTTGTTGACTTCAACAAAGGTAAAGCCGAACTTGACACATGCTTGATTGCAAAGACCAACATGGGTTGGCTGTGGCATAGACGGCTAGCGCATGTTGGTATGAGGAATCTTCAAAAACTCTTCAAGGGCGATCACATCCTAGGTTTGAAGCATGTTGTTTTTGAGAAAGACAGGCCTTGTAGCGCGTGCCAAGCCAGGAAGCAAGTTGGAGCACCTCATCTCGCGAAGAACGTCATGACTACAACAAGACCACTGGAACTACTTTACATGGACCTATTCAGTCCAATTGCTTACATAAACATCGGCGGTAACAAATATGGTTTAGTAGTTGTTGATGATTTTTATCGCTTCACTTGGGTTTTCTTTTTACATGATAAGACAAAAACACAAGGAACACTCAAGAAGTTCTTCAAGCGAGCCCAAAATGAGTTTTCATTGACAATCAAGAACATTCGAAGAGACAACGACACGGAATTCAAGAACACACAAGTTGAGGAGTACCTTGACGAAGAAGGCATAAAGCATGAGTTTTCAGCACCTTACTCTCCTCAACACAACAGAGTTGCCGAAACGAAGAACCGAACCCTCATAGAGATGGCGAGAACAATGCTCGATGAATACAAGATCTCCGATCGGTTTTGGGCGGAAGCGGTTAACACCGCTTGCCATGCCATAAACCGACTCTACCTTCATCGACTACTCAAGAATACATCATATGAGCTACTCACCGGTAACAAGCCTAATATTTCATATTTTTGAGTTTTTGGTTCTAAATGCTATATTTTGAACAAGAAGCCTAGGACTTCAAAGTTCGCTTCGAAGTCCGATGAAGGTTTCTTGCTTGGTTATGATTCGAACTCTTACGCCTATCGTGTCTTCAACAAGACCTCCGGACTTGTTGAAGTAGCACATGATGTAGTGTTCGATGAAACTAACGGCTCCCAAAAGGAGCAAGTTGATTCATGTGTGATAGATAGAGAAGAAGCTCCTCGTCAAGCATTGAGAAGAATGGCGTTGGGCGAAGTTCGACCACAAGAGCCACCTGTACATATGCATGAGAAAGATGAACCACAAGAGGAGGCCAATGATCAAGGGGGAGCCTCCATACAAGATCAACCTCAAGAAGACGAAAGTGATCAACAAGCCCATGAGGGAAACCATATAGGGGGAGAAGAAGATGACCATGAAGATTCAAGACAACAAGTGCCACACCCAAGAGTACACCAATGCGTCCAAAGGGATCACCCAATCGATAACATCATCAGTGACATCCAACCGGGAGTAACTACTAGATCTCGCATAGCTAATTTTTGTGAGCATTATTCGTTTGTATCATTTTTGCAACCACACAGGGTTGAGGATGCATTCAAGGATCTAGATTGGGTAGTGGCCATTCAAGAAGAACTCAACAACTTCAAACAGAACGAGGTGTGGGAACTAGTCGAAAGATCCAAGTTCAACGTCGTCGGCACCAAATGGGTCTTCTGCAACAACAAGACGAACACGGGGTGGTGACAAGGAACAAGGCACGACTTGTGGCCAAAGGGTATTCACAAGTCGAAGGTTTGGATTTCGATGAAACCTTTGCTCCAGTAGCTAGACTTGAGTCTATTAGAATATTACTTGCATATGCTACTCACCATGATTTCAATCTCTATCAAATGGATGTGAAAAGCGCCTTCCTCAATGGACCAATCAAGGAGGAGGTGTATGTGGAGCAACCCCGCATTTGAAGATGAAGAGTTCCCCAACCACGTCTTTAAATTGCGTAAGGCTCTCTACGACCTCAAACAAGCTCCTAGAGCTTGGTATGAGTGTCTTAGAGATTTCTTAATTGAAAATGGTTTTAAGATTGGTAAAGTAGATTATACATCGTTTACAAAGAACTTTGACAATGATCTCTTTATTTGTCAAATTTATGTTGATGATATTATCTTTGGTTCAACTAACAAATCTTTTTGTGAGGAATTTAGTAAGATTATGACAGATAGGTTTGAGATGTCTATGATGGGAGAGATAAAGTACTTCTTGGGATTCCAAGTGAGGCAACAAAAGGAAGGGACGTTCATAAGCCAAACTAAGTACGCTCAAGATATACTCAAGAAGTTAGGAATGGACAAGGCGAAGCCTATAAAGACTCCCATGGCAACGAATGGCCACTTGGATCTCAATGAAGATGGACCAAACGTCGATCAAAAGGTATATCACTCCATGATTGAATCTCTACTCTACTTATGTGCATCTAGGCCAGCCATTATGTTGAGTCTATGTTTGTGTGCAAGGTTTCAAGCCAACCCAAAAGAGTGTCATTTGACAGCCGTTAAGAGAATCTTGCGGTATTTAGTTCATACACCCAACCTAGGCCTTTGGTATCCCAAAGGTTCCAAATTCAATCTCATTTGTTACTCCGATGCAGATTATGCCGGACGCAAAGTAGATAGAAAAAGTACCTCCAGTACATGCCAATTCCTAGGTAGATCTCTAGTTTCTTGGTCCTCCAAGAAACAAAAGTCCATTGCCTTATCCACGGCCGAAGCGGAGTATGTTGCAGCCGGGAGTTGTTGTGCACAACTCCTTTTGATGCGACAGACTCTAAGGGATTACGATTACAATATGAGCCATATTCCCCTCCTTTGTGATAATGAGAGTGCCATTAAAATTGCCCATAATCCCATTGAGCACTCTAGGACCAAAAACATAGACATCCAACATCACTTTTTGAGAGACCACTCAATGAAGGGAGATATAGCCATTTCACATGTCAACACCGCAAAACAACTAGCCGACATATTCACCAAACCACTTGATGAAAAATGCTTTTGCGAGCTCCAAAATGAACTAAATATCCTTGATGCTCGGAATGTGGCTTGAAATCTTGTATACCTGAATGTTATCTTCAAAATTCATTGATTGTGTTGTGAAAATCATCTTTCTCATTTTTTTCGAAAAACTATGTCAATTACTAGATCTTGGTGAATTATGATCATTGCTTGATTGTTGTATGCTTACTGACCATATTCATCAAGATTATTTGATTTGCTTTGCCTCCCTATTTTCTTAATGAGTACCTTCAAATATATATGAATGGGCTAAGAATTTCTTCCCTGGTGATCACGGACTAGTCTGTGGTTGCCCGGACTAGCCCGCCCATGCATACTAGTCTGCAGAGTGACGGTTAGGCCGGACTACTCCGACAGACCACGAACTAGTCCGATATAGGCTCTGGAAAAGTTCGGACTAGTCCGATCATTTTTGGACAAGTCCGATTTTTTGTGTCCATAGCCCTAGCCGCCGTCAAACCCTAATCCTCTTCATCTCACAACCTCACCTAGGTTCTCTCTCTCGCTCGAGCTCCCCAAGGCGATTTCCTTCATCCTCCATCAAAACTCTTCGTGTTTTGGTGGAAAACGACCTCCATTGCTCAGGGATTGAAGACCACGGACAAGTCCGCACCTTCAACTCCTTCACTCTCAAGAATCAAGCAATTTTGGTAATTTTTTTCTCAAACCCTAGAAATTGCTATTTTCTTCATTGGTGATCAAATAGCTTGGTTCCTTTCACCATATACATGCTTCCTTGATGTATCACATTGTTATTTGTGCATTAGGAATCACCATTTGTCTCATATTTAGGGTTTTAGGGGTTGAATACTGGACTACTCTGGTCCATGCACGGACAAGTCCGGTCACCCCAGACTAGTCCGTGCCTGTACACCGGACTAGTCTGATTTTTTCTGAACTCAACCCTAAATTCCTATTCCTCAATGCAATTCCTTGTCATCTATTCTCATCAATACCTTGTGTAATCCATTCTCAGGACAATGTCGAGCACCAACGACGAAATCTCTGACTTTGAGGCCAAGATGGACCAAGAAGCCTTGCTTTGGTCCTCGACGGGCCAAGGAAAGAAGCGCCAAGAGCGCCCATCCGAGCCGGCTCCTTCTCCTCCCCAGGCTCGATGAAAGGTGCTTGCCAAGAAGCCTGCTTCCAAGGCTTCTGCTGGTGGTGGCCCTAGCTCGGCAAGTGCTCGCCAAGCAAGGGGCAAAGGAAAGGGGTTTGCCACGGGCCCGATTGCCCCTTCAAGATGTCAGCACCAAGAGAAGGGGCCCGGGATCCCGTTGAGGAAAAGTTCAATGGGAAGGGCAGCGACACAACTGCAAAGTTCAAAAATGTGGATTGTTACAGTTGACCCAAGCAGGCCACTGATGGGAGATTCTGGAGTAATTTCCATGCAGATTTTTACAAGACTGTCTATCTCCCAATGAAGACCCCAGTTGTGCGCAACCAATGGATAGATTGGGCACACTTTGAGAGGAAGGGTTGCTCACCTTTTGTGGAGGTAGTCGAGGCAATTGAAAGGCATGGCTTGAAGGATCTCTTTGCCTTCAGAAACAACTGGAATGATGAAGTCTTTGCCCAATTTTATGCTACATGCCACTTTGCTAGTGATGAGGAAGAGCGGGTGACTTGGATGACTCATGGATCCAAGTACACCATCACCTATTACGAGTTTGCAAGATTGCTCCATCTTGACACCTCCAGCAATGACAATTTGATCATTCACAACATTGGTGTCATTGAGAAGGACAAGATGAAGTTTCTCTATGAACCCCACTCAAAGTTCAACCCTCCTTCCACCAAGAACATGAAGCCTTTCTTTGTGGTGCTCAACCGGGTCCTGAGGAAGACCATTGCCCCGAAGGATGGGGATGCTGGAAGTGTGTAGGGATATCTCAGAACATTGATGAAGGGCATAAGAAAAGACAAAATGTTTGATGTCTTTGACTACATTTGGAACGATATGGTCAATATCTTCTGCACGCCGAATAGATCCTGTGGCTATGCCCCCTACCTCATGTTTATGATTGAGAAGGTCACATGCATCAAGTTCGCCAAGGATGTGGAGCACACCCCCTTGAGGCCCCAGAAGCCTCAACAAGCAAGTGTTCAAGCTTCTCCTTTTCCTGCTTCCAGTGCAGAGGCTCCAGTGAGAGCTGGTGGAGATGCTACAGCTGCTCCCGCCACTAGGGTCCCTCCTCAAAAGGGGTCACCAAGTGGCATATTGAAGTACTTGTCAGCTATCTTTGCCTCTTGCAAGAAGGTGGAAGTGAACACTCATAAGCTGAACAAGAGGAGAAAGGCCGATATGCGATACGTCAAGGAGAATGTGAAGCACATCTACCAAAAGCTGGAGATCGAGCCCATTGGGTCTCCAGTCATTTCTGATGACTCTGATTCTGATTTCACCAAGCTCGGGCCCTTGACTCCCTCCGAGCTTGCCTATTTTGGCATTGGGGACTCGAGTGGAACCGTTTCCTCCTCCTCCTCCTCAGCCAGAGAATGAAGACGAAGACGATGAGAGGACCGACAGCGAGGCTTGAAGACCTTAGGTCCCTCCTCTCCTTCTTTTTGGTGTCTTGATGCCAAAGGGGGAGAGTTTGAGGGGGAGTCTTAGGCTTTAGCTGTAGGCTGCGAGGAGAGCTATCTTTTTGTATCTTTTGCCTCTTTGTGGGTTGTAAGTCTTATATCATGATCTTTTGGTAATTTTGTCTTGTGATGCAATGTTATGAACTACTTGTGAAGATATTTATGAAATCTGTGATTTTGCTCTAAAAATGACATTTATGCTTGTTGTTGATATATTGTTGTCAATTATGTCATTCTCATAATGATTATCATTTATACATACTTAGTTTTGCATCCCACCCTAAAGAGTGCACATATGACTTATGTTTTCATTGCTTAATGTGTTTCAAACTTATATGTGCACACTTTATGAAAATCTCAACTTTTTATCATATTTTGTAAAATCTCAATTGGTTGTCATCAATCACCAAAAAGGGGGAGATTGAAAGTGCATCTAGGAATCCCTTGTGGGTTTTGGTTGATTTATGACAAGCAAATGAGATCCTAACCACATTGTTGAGATGAGCACAGGTTCTAATGAGAGAATGAACAAAGCACCAAAAATAAAGGAGAATGAGAAGCAATGCGGAAAAAAGCTCAAGCACCAAGTGTAGTAGATCATTGTTGAAAGCATCTAGGCCCTCATAAGGTATGGTTTCGGTGATTAATGACAACCGTTGGATATCACTAATGAGTTTTTGGATGCAAGGTCTCTCATATAAATCATCACACTTAATGGACTCTATATTTATATCATCTACTGCTCATTGGATACAATTGGAGACCCCTCACCAAACTATTTTATGAGGTCAATCGGTTTTCATGAAGACTGAAAAGAAAACATATATGTCAAAATTATTCCATCAAAATTGACAGCACACGAGACTTAGTCGTCATCAGAAGAACATTTTAAACAAATGTCTAAGAGGTCACTCAGACAAATTCCAAAAGAATCACTTAGAACAACTCAAAGCAGACAAAATCAACTCACCGGATCATCCGATGTATCCATAAAACACTACATCGGTCGAGTTGGCTCTGCAGCAGAAAAAGACCTCAGTCTTGGGTATACACCGGATCATCCGATGTGGAAGCATGTGTTACATCGGTCGATCATTCCAGTAAGCAATTTCCCTGGACCAAGTAACACCGGACCATCTGATGTACAAATATGCCACATCGGTTGATCATTCCAGTAAGCATTATTTCTGGACCATCGCGGACCAAGTGTCACCGGATTATCCGATGTACGGGTGTATACGACATCAGTCGATCAATGGTCATATCTGACACAGTGACCTCAGCTAATTTGTATTCGACCGATGACAGCTGAAGGGAGAACATCGGATCATCCGGTGTTTGCAGAACAGTGATGTCAACCTACTTTTCCAACGGCTATCTCGTGGAAGCTGGCTATTTATACCCCTTCAACCAGTCATTTGGACAAGTATTGATGCCCAAAGCTACTCTACACATTATCAAACATTCAATACGTTGAACAACCACTTCCACATCATTAACACCACTTGTACACCAAGAGATATGCTAGAACTTACTAGAGATGATGCTTGTGTGCTTCCATTCTTGGTGATTGGAGTCTCTAGTCTAGTGAGACCTGTAAGAGAGTTAGGGAGTGTCTCTTGGTGGTTGTATTCACCGTGTATCAGTCAGTGATTGGAGAGATCCTTCCGGAGCTTGCCAAGTCGGTTGTGGAAGCTCGTAAGATCAAACTTGTACAAGGCTTGAGCTCCACCTTGCCGGAGATGGCGAACAGAGACTTCTAGTGAGATCCCTGGTCTTGGTGACTTGGGAGTGGCTACACCCTTTGGTGGGTGCCACAACGTGGATGTAGGAATGTCTTGATGATCTTGCCGAACCACGGGATAAATCACCGTGTCTTCGTGTCTCCTCGGGAGTTTGCATACTCTTCCTTTCCCGTTATACTTATACATTTCATATACCGCAAACTTATTATTCACTTGAATGCATAGGTTGCTTTCATAGGAAATTGGGTTTTTAGTAGTTGAGTTTTATTGCTTTAGTTTTTAAAAAGAAGTCCAATTCACCCCCCCCTCTTGGGCATTCGATCCTTACAATTGGTATTAGAGCGAGGTTGCTCATTGGATCATTCTAGCTTCACCGCTAGAGAGCCAAAATGGCCAAGATTGGGGGTTCGGTTCCCATCTTCGAGGGCAAGAACTTTGCCTATTGGAAAGCACATATGCGTGCTTATCTAGAGGCTATTGCTCCCGAGGTATGGGAAGCGACCCATGCGGGGTTTGGTGAGCATAACTACATAGGTGATCAAATCAAGTGGGATGCCAAGGCTAGAAATGCTATTTACGAATGCGTTAGTCAAGATGTGTTTGCTAGGATTGCTAGCAAAGAAAAGGCTTGTGAAATTTGACCTTGCTTGATTGAAATTAATGAGGGTTCTTCTCGTGTTAAAGAACTAAAGTATCACATGCTTAAGGCCAAATATGATGAGTTCAAAATGCTACCTCATGAAAATGTCAATGAAATGTTTTCTCTCTTGAATGTTCTTATTGAGGAAATTAATGCTCTTGATATTGCTTCTCTTGGCAAGGGACTCATCAACCGCAATATTCTTATGCTCCTTTCTAAGCCAAAGTACAACATCATCAACTCCATGCTTCAAAAGGAATCTCTTGATCACATTGAAGTTTCTGAACTTATTGGAGAGGTTCGCGCTCATGAGATGAGTGTGCTTGGGATGATGGAGGAATCATCTTCAAAGATAATTGCTCTAAAGGCTTCCACCAAGAGAACAAATCTCAAGAAAAAGAAAGTGATCGAGCCTAGCTCAAGTGAAGAAGAGCAAGAGTCAAGTGAAGATGACGATGATGAGCTTGCATTGATAATGAGAAAATTCTCTCGCTTGAACTCCAAGATTGCCAAGAAGGGATACAACTTTGATCCCAAAAAGAAAGCATTTCTACCAAGGAAAGATGGCAACAAGACTTGCTATAATTGTGGTGATCAAGGCCACATCTCCTATGATTGTCCAAAACCGGACAAAAGAAGAGAGAACTACAAGGGCAAGCATCGCAAGCTTGAGGATAGTGAGGATGATGAAGAAGAGGTCAAGCCCAAGCCAAGATTCTTTGGGAAGAAGAAGTATGACAAAGGCAAAAAGGCAAAACTCTTTCCAAAGAAGAGAAAAGGTCCACAAAAGGTGTTCATGTGTGAGGCAAATGAATGGATCACCGACGAAGAATCTAGTGATGAAGAGAGTGAAGTTGAAGAAGAGATCTTGGCCGACCTTGCCATTGCCAACAATGATGATTCATCTCTTCGTCCACCTCCCATGTGCCTCATGGCAAAAGGTAATACCAAGGTATGTGATGACTCTAGCAATGATGAGCTTTCCCCCGATGACTTAGCTTCAATGATAAATGAATACCACACTATCATTAAAAGGGAAAAGAGTAAGGTCAAGGCTCTTGAAGAAGCTTGTGCTAAGCTCGAGAGTGCTAACCTTGATTTGCTTGACAAGTATGAAAGCATACTTAAGGAGCATGACACGCTCAAATCTCATGTCAAGAAAGTTGAGGAAGATAAAGCTCAAATCAAGCTAGATCATCATGAGCTTGACTTAGCACACAAAGCACTCTTGGGAAAGCACAATGAGTTAATCCAAGAGCATCAAGTACTTAACCTTGCCTATAAAGTCATTGATCAAGAATTGAAAACCATAAAGAAAGAAACCCTTAATGATAAGGTATCCATTGTTTCACATGCCACTAATGTCTTGCATAAGTCTTTGCCTTTGAAAGAGAATGCTAGGGAGAAGGATTTGATGGATGAAATTGAAAGTCTCCGCACTAGTGTGGCAAGACTATCTAAGGGAGAAGTCAAGCACAAAGAAATTCTCTTCCAACAAGCAAAGGCCTTCAACTAGAGAGGACTTGGATCCTTCCCGGTGCCTAACAAAGGAAAGGTACCCTCACCGGAGCTTAAAACAAGCTTCATCAAGGAAGTTGGTTCTTATTGCCAACATTGCGAGGTCACCGGTCACCATACAAGGGAGTGTCCTCTTCCTAACCGGCCTTCTCCAAAATTGCCTACTAACTACAAGTCCACCTTTTATGTTTACTATTATCTCTTGAGTAAAGTAGATGGCAAGGTGAAGGCAAGGTTCATTGGCAAGGACATGAAAGGCATGAAGGGGAAGCTTCCCAAGCAACTCTGGGTCCCAAAAACACTTGTATCACACACACAAGGACCTAAGTTAGCTTGGGTGCCTAAAGTCAAAAACTGAATTCATGTGTGTAGGTGAACTACAAAGCCGGAGGGAAGCATTGGGTACTAGATAGCGGGTGCACTCAACACATGACCGACAACGATGATATGTTCACCTCCATAGAGAACCCCGACAATCATGAACAAGTCACCTTTGGTGACAACTCTAAGGGGAAGGTAATTGGGTTGGGTAAGATTGCAATTTCACATGATTTATCTATTTCCGATGTGTTGTATGTTAAGTCACTTAGTTTCAATTTGCTTTATATTGCACAATTATGTGATCTTGGACTAACGTGCACCTTTGGCAAGAATGATGTTGTTGTGACTAGTGAAACAAGAAAAGAACTAATCTTCAAAGGGTTTCGGCATGGACACCTCTACTTATTAGACTTCTCCGACAAGGATGCTAGCTTGACCACTTGTCTTTTCACCAGGACGGGTTTGGGTTGGCTATGGCATTGACGTATCGCTCACATTGGAATGAGCAAGCTCAAGAAGTCATTCAAGCTCGGGATGGTGACCGGCGTGAAGGATGTCACATTTGAGAAGAACAAGCTCTGTAGTGCTTGTCAGGCCGGGAAACAAGTTGCTTCACACCACCCGATGAAGACAATGGTGTCAACCTCCAAGCCACTTGAGTTGCTCCACATGGACCTCTTCGGACCATCCACATATCAAAGTCTTGGTGGTAATCTCTATTGTCTTGTTATAGTTGATGACTACTATCGGTATGCTTGGACATTGTTTCTAGGTGACAAAAGTGAAACTCCAGAAGTGTTCAAGACCTTCGCTAAACGTGCTCAAAGGGAATTTCAACTTCCCATCATCAAGGTCCGGAGTGACAACGGCACCGAATTCAAGAACTACAACATTGGGGAGTGGTGTGATCGTGAAGGCGTGAAACATGAATTTTCAGCCACATACACTCCTCAACAAAATGGTGTCATTGAAAGGAAGAACAAGACTCTCATCACTCTTGCACGAGCAATGCTTGATGACTATGGCACGTCCGAGAAGTTTTGGTTCGAAGCAATCAACACAGCGTGCCATGCCGCAAATCGGGTCTATCTACATCAACTACTTCAAAAGTCCCCGTACGAATTCCTCATTGGGAGAAAGCCCAACATCTCCTATTTCCGAGTCTTCGGGTGCAAGTGCTATATCTACCGCAAGAAAAGGCTCGATAAGTTTGAAAGAAGATGTGATGTTGGTATCTTTCTTGGTTATGCATCAAACTCAAAAGCATATCGAGTATTCAACCAAACCTCCGGTTTAGTTGAGGAAAGTTGTGATGTTTAGTTTGATGAAACTAATGGCTCCCAAGAGGAGAGTTTTGGTCATGATGAAATAGAT
Source organism: Tuctoria greenei (assembly GCA_036927565.1). Lineage (NCBI taxonomy): Eukaryota > Viridiplantae > Streptophyta > Magnoliopsida > Poales > Poaceae > Tuctoria > Tuctoria greenei. The sequence continues at coordinate 131,653,938 of JAYESD010000004.1, forward strand.
GATGAGCCCCTACGAGAAGCTATGAAGAACATGACCATCGGAGACATCAAGCCTAAAGTTGGGGAGAACCATTATCAAGGGGGAGCTTCAAGTTCCAACATCAACACATCTATGGCAGCTCAAGTTGACGAAGAAGAAAAAGATGATCCATTGCCGACACAAGATTCACAAGCCACACAACATCAAGAAGAAGAACAAGTCCATGATCAAGTCCAACCACAAGAAGAGCAACACGCATCACCACCGCCAAGTGCTTCACAACCACTTATGAGGCATGGACGCATCTCCAAGGCGCATCCGATTGATCAAATTATCAGAAGTCCGTCAATGGGAGTAAGTACACGTTCTCGCCATTTCGTACGTTTTTTTGAGCACTACTCGTTTGTTTCATGTGTAGAACCCACTCACATTGAGGAAGCACTCCAAGATCCAAATTGGGTATTGGACATGCAAGAAGAACTCAACAACTTCATCCGCAATGAAGTTTGGGTGTTGGAGGAGCGACCCAAGGACAAGAACATCATCGGGACAAAGTGGGTGTACCGCAACAAACAAGATGAGAACGGTGTTGTGATCCGCAACAAGGCAAGACTTGTGGCCAAGGGTTTCTCGCAAGTTGAAGGACTAGACTTTGGAGAAACATTTGCTCTGGTCGCTCGACTAGAAGCTATCCATATACTTCTTGCTTTTGAATCACATCATAATATAAAGCTTTATCAAAAGGATGTGAAAAGTGCCTTTCTTAATGGTTACATTAACGAGATTGTCTATGTTGAACAACCTCCTGGGTTCGAAGATCCGAGGAATCCTAATCATGTGTATAGGTTGCACAAGGCACTCTACGGGCTCAAGCAAGCACATAGAGCGTGGTATGAACGACTACGTGATTTCTTGATCATGCAAGGATTCAAGATCGGGAGGGTGGACACTACACTCTTCACCAAAAACATCGATGGAGAACTATTTGTTTGTCAAATTTATGTCGATGATATTATTTTTGGTTCAACTAATGAAGCTCTTAGCCATGAGTTTGGAAAAATGATGTCTAGGGAATTCGAGATGTCGATGATTGGAGAGCTTAACTTCTTCCTTGGATTTCAAATGAAGCAACGTCGAGAGGGGACCTTCAGCTATGAAGAAAAATGTACCAAGGACCTCTTGAAGAAATTTGAGATGGGAGATTGTAGCTCAAGAAGTACTCCAATGGCAACAAATTGTCATCTCAACGCGGATAAGGACGGTAATCCTATTGACCAATCTAATTACCATTCCATGATTGGTTCATTGCTTTATCTTACCGCATCTAGGCCCGATATCATGTTTAGCGTATGCTTGTGTGCTCACTTTCAAGCAGCACCTAAAGAATCGCATCGGAAGGCGGTCTTTAGGATACTTCGGTATCTCAAGCATACCCCCAGTGTAGGCCTGTGGTACCCCAAACGTGCTAAATTCCATCTCTTAGGTTACTCGGATTCGGACTTTGTAGGATGCCGTGTGGATCGCAAGAGTACCTCCGGAGGGTGCCACTTTCTTGGGCATTCCCTAATATCTTGGTCTAGCAAGAAGCAAAACTCCGTTGCCTTGTCCACTGCGGAAGCGAAATTCATAGCGGCTGGTGCATGTTGTGCCCAAATCCCTTATATGAAGCAAACCCTTTTGGACTTTGGTGTTAAATTTGGTTGTGTGCCTCTGCTTTGTGACAATAAAAGTGCGGTTAAGATTGCTAAAAACCCCGTTCAACACTCCCGCACTAAGCACATTGATATTCGCCATCATTTCTTGCGGGACCATGAAGCTAAAGGAGACATCTCCTTGCAAGGGGTTAGGTCCGAAGAACAATTGGCGGATATCTTCACTAAACCACTTGATGTAAAACCTTTTCTAGACTAAGGAGTGAATTAAATGTGCTAGATGCATCGAACGTCATCTAAGTTGCCATGGTCATGTAAGAATGCATCACATATAGGTCTTATATAACTTTCAAAGGATAGGGGCGAGCAAGGGTTAGCTTGGGATGGCGGTTCTTTTGGGTATCCCCAAGACCTGGAGAATGGCTCTCTCTGAAGAAGCCTTTGAAAGGTTCAAATTTGGCAAGATAGATTTAATTTATGTCTTGCATGATGCCTGCCATATAGACTTGCATTCACGTTTAATATCCTGTATTAAAAATTGTTTGGCATTGCATACGGTAGATTGTCACAAAGGGGAACCCACTTCATGAGGAAGAGACTTGTTTGAAATGCAATATCTCAACTCATATGATGTGGAAAGAACAAAGTGTTAGGTGCGTTAATGCCTAAAGGAACATGCTTTAAAGAGATAGAAGTCTTCATCCTCTAGCTCACAAAGCATGGGCCTTACATTTTGTTTGGATTTTTTCTTTGGTTTTTCTGGTGTTCTATTTGCTTTAGGGCTTAGCCAAGTTATTGGCAACTAGCGTTAAAGTCTTTTTGAGGGGTTAGGGGTTGCCCAAAAAGTCCTAAGACTTGTGTTTCTCTCTGTTTGTTTAAGTCAAAGGACATATATGGGCTGTTGTTGATCTTTTGTAGTCATCAGATTATCCGATGCTTAGGGCAGAAGCATCATCGGATCAGTTTATGCTTAAGTACAAGGGTCAGCTAAGGCAGAAAGTCAAATCAACCGATGAGTTCATTCTGAGAAACATCAGAGCATCCGATGTTCACATTTCTGGAGTTGTGCCAAATTCAACCGATGATAAACTTTTCCACGTCGGATCATCCGATGCTGAAGGTGCCTCTGGAATAACCTTACTATACCACTTGATGGATGCACCATCTCAATTGACGTCGGATCATCCGATGTTAAAAATCGATCTAGGGTTCGGACCGCACCTATTTAGCGCCTCTCCGTTCTTTTCTTTTCTCTCTCCCCGACGCCGCACTCACCGTCGTGCCTCTTCTATCCGCCGCCGCCGCTCCGCGCCCCTCGCCCTGATGCCACCCGCCGTTGCGCTCCGACCATCGCCGCACCACCGCCGTTGCACTCCGGCCGCCGCCGCCCTCAGCGCCACCGCACTCAGCATCGCCGTGCCCTAAGTGCTGCCGCCGCCCTCACCGCCGCCGCACCACCGCCGCCGCCCTAAGCGCTGCCGCCGCTGTCTCCGCTGCCGCCCTGCGCTGCCGCTCGTCGCGCCGCCACTCCACGCGCCCGACCACCGCGCTCCTCTTCGCCACTAGGGTTCGCCCGGCCGCATGCCGTCACACATTCTCCGAATTTGCCGTCATCAACCCTAGCCTGCGATCTCATCTTTGCCGTCACTGTTCTTCTCAAGATGGGCCGTGACAAGAAAGGAAAGGGAAAGGCCATTGAGGAGCTGGCAGCTAAGAAGCAAAAGTTGTCAAAAGAGATGAAGCAAGCTCGACAAGCTGAGATGGCCACTCGTGCCGCTGAGGAGCGTGAGCGTGGCCGAAGAGGATCCCTGAAGATCCGGAAGTCTCGATAGAGGCGACCACAGTAGAAAGAGGACACAGAGGAGTCTGAGGAGGAGCCGCTTGTTCGCTGGCGCACAGTCAGGACCCGCGGAGGTCGTCCAGCTGCAGCCCCGAGTCAGAGACCATCTACAGCTGAGCTTCGGGAGGACAGAGCGTCCACGAGAGCCGTCTATGAGATGGACACCAATGTCCGGGTTGGTGAGGGTGTCCGCCTGACTGACTACAGGAAATTGAAGGTAAAGCAGCTCAGGAAGCTTCGATGGAGCATTCTGCTTGAGGAGTGGTTCTCGCAGCCCAGAGAGCCACTTGTGGACACCCGCTTCTGGACCCTGACACAGGCGTCGCTGTATGAGACTTACAGACGTCGGGGCCATAAACTTTTCCAGCACAACATCATTGACTGGGATCAACTCGCACTTGCAGCCGGCACTGAGAGTCGCCCTTTCTTTGAGAGGTACAGAGGGCTATTGGAGCTAATGTCTTTCCAGCGAAGTGCCTACATGGAGGACTGGGCTCGAGTTTTCTATGCCACACTCTACGTTTTAGAGGGCCGCAAATCCATTGACTTTATGTTCATGGGCCAACATCACCATATGACTAGACAGACCTTGGGACAGCTGCTAGGCATGGATCTCCATGACACCTGCCTACACGAGTTAGTATATGGACAGGCTGACCCACCGAGGAGGCCGCTCACTGGAGGTGTGGCACCACCATTTGAGGAGATTCGGTCACTGTTTGCTCAGCCCTTCTCACCTGACCAGCCTAGGGTACCTGCTCTACTCACTCCGGCTACGTGTATTGTTCACCTTGCCTTGCACCGCGCGCTACTACCCAGGTCCGGATACCTTGAGGGCTTCACCAGTTTGCAGCAGACCCTCCTGTTCTATGTCATGAACGGGATGCATTTTGACATCATGGATATTGTAATCTGTGAGATGGAGGATGTCATCACAGATGGAGTTGGGATGATGAGATAGCTCGCGTTTGGCCACTGGATCAGTCACCTGCTCTACATGTTGGCTCCAGAGGGATCCGCCGTGCGTGACAGTCTCACCGACAAGAGCGTCACTCGATTCGAACACTACCGTGCTCCAGCTCCTGGAGACCGCCGCCTTGGCCGGCCAGTTGAGCATCAGGTCCGAGCTAGACTTTCGGAAGAATACTGGTCAGACTTAGAAAAGGAAGACGAGATCCTAGCACAGGCTGAGGCTCAGAGAGGGGATCTACAACATATCTGGTCAGAGAGTGACACTAGTGACAGTGTCGAGGAGTACTTCCCACCTCCTCCCTCACCCAGGCAGCACGACGCGGAGGCTGGAGGCTCGACTGTACCACCACCTCCTACCCCACCTCCGGTGTCCGAGGCACGGGTCTCTCAGCCATCCGGTCTCACTTCTCTACTACAACAGATGATTGAGCAGCAGCGACATGATCGGCTTGCAGCTGAGCAGGCCAGAGCTGAGCAAGCTGCATGTCTTGTGGAGCTCCAGCAGCAGCAGCAGCAGGAGATGCAGCGTCAGATAGCCCGCGAGAGGCGAGAGGACACTGACAGGCTCACTGGACTCATTGATCAGATGCATCAGCGTACTCTTGACCAGCAGCAGCAGACGCAACAGGCCATGATGGGCATCCTGGGGTTGATCACCAACCTCTACACTCAGACCGGGATTGCCCTCCCCTCACAGCTTCCTGGTCTAGCTCCAGGTCCACCTGTCCTAGCACCAGTTTCAGCTCCAGTGCTGACCACGCCGATACCGACTATCAGCATGTCACCACTGCTTGCCCCAGGCACACCGATTCACTCTCCTCTGCCGACTATGACCATCTTTCAGCAGATTCCATCTCTGGTTGTTAGTGCCCCTCAGCAAGCACCCTCAGTACCGACAGCAGCTCCCACAGCCCCGATCTCCTCCACTCCAGCCTTAGCAGCAGCAGGCAACAGCTCCGATGACAACACCCCCGACGAGGACCAGTTCGTCATCACCCCAAGCGCTTAGGATCCTTAGGCACTCGGCTTCCCTTTTTGGTGTCTTGATGCCAAAGGGGGAGAAGAGTTATAGTCAGGGGGAGGGATAGCATAGTCTTAGGGGGAGTCCTAGTTGCAGGGGGAGTATTTCTTTTGGGAGCTTTTGTAATTTGGGAGCTTTGCTATTCTTTTGCTATCCTTGAGTATCCGTGTGCTACTTAATTCTCTTATGTTTTATTGATCGTTTTTGAGCCTTTGAGCTTCTTGTGCTGGATCTTGTACTTGTTACATATCTTTTTGAGTATCGTATTCTAAATTTCATTACTGTTATGCTTTACTTGTTGTGTTGTCATCAATCACCAAAAGGGGGGAGATTGAAAGCATCTAGGCCCCCATAAGGTATGGTTTCGGTGATTAATGACAATCGTTGGATATCACTAATGAGTTTGTGGATGCAAGGTCTCTCATATAACTCATCACACTTAATGGACTCTATATTTATATCATCTAACGCTCATTGGATACAATTGGAGACCCCTCAACAAACTATTTTACGAGGTCAATCAATTTTCATGAAGACTGAAAAGAAAAACATATATGTCAAAATTATTCCATCAAAATTGACAGCACACAAGACTTAGTCGTCATCAGAAGAACATTTCAAACAAATGTCTAAGAGGTCACCCAGACAAATTCCAAAAGAATCACTTAGAACAACTCAAAGCAGACAAAATCAACTCATCAGATCATCCGATGTATCAAGAAAACACTACATCAGTCGAGTTGGCTCTGCAGCAAAAAAAGACCTCAGTCTTGGGTATACACCGGATCATCCGATGTGGAAGCATGTGTTACATCAGTCGATCATTCCAGTAAGCAATTTCCCTGGACCGAGTAACACCGGACCATCCAATGTACAAATAGGCCACATCGGTCGATCATTCCAGTAAACATTATTTCTGGACCATCCTCGACCAAGTGTCACCGGATTATCCGATGTACGGGTGTATACAACATCGGTCGATCAACGATCATATCTGACGCAGTGACCTCAGCTATTTGTATTCGACCGATGACAGCTGAAGGGAAAACATCGGATCATCCGGTGTTTGCAGAACAGTGATGTTAGCCTACTTTTCCAACAGCTATCTCGTGGAAGCTGGCTATTTATACCCCTTCAACCAGTCATTTGGACATCTTGATGCCCAGAGCTACTCTACACATTATCAAGCATTCAAGACGTTGAGCAACCACTTCCACATCATTTACACCACTTGTACACCAAGAGATAGGCTACAACTTACTAGAGATGATGCTTGTGTGCTTCCATTCTTGGTGATTGGAGTCTCTAGTCTAGTGAGAGCTGTAAGGGAGTTAGGGAGTGTCTCTTGGTGATTGCATTCACCGTGTATCAGTCGGTGATTGTAGAGATCCTTCCGGAGCTTGCCAAGTCAGTTGTGGAAGCCCGGAAGATCAAACTTGTACAAGGCTTGAGCTCCACCTTGCCAAAGATGGCGAACGGAGACTTCTAGTGAGATCCCTGGTTTCGGTGACTTGGGAGTGGCTACACCCTTTGGTGGGTGCCACAACGTGGATGTAGGAAGGTCTTGATGATCTTGCCGAACCACGAGATAAATCACCGTGTCTTCGTGTCTCCTCAGAAGTTTGCATACTCTTCCTTTCCCGTTATACTTATACATTTCATATACCACAAACTTATTATTCACTTGAATGCATAGGTTGCTTGCATAGGGGATTGGGTTTTTTAGTAGTTGAGTTTTATTGCTTTAGTTTTTAAAAAGAAGCCCTACTCACCCCCCTCTTGGGCATTCGATCCTTAAAATTGTGTATGGAGTATGTTAAGGAAACACACCCCAAGAGCTCAAGCACAAATAATCTCACACATTGCACAAATTTATACAGGACCGGACTAGTCCGACTGACCCCAGACTAGTTCGATATCTTTCTGCACCAGATCAGACAAGTCCTCACAAGGCAGACTTGTCCACACAGTCTAGTTTTCACTGACCAGAATAGTCCGATATCACCACGGACTAATCCGATATCTCTCTGACTAGAATCGTACTAGTCCTCCCCAGTGCGGACTAGTCCCACAAACACTTCACAAGTTGGACAAAATCGGACAGGTCCGATAACGCAACGGACTAGTCCGATATCTTTCTGATGTCAATCGGACGAGTTCGATGTTAGCACGGACTAGTCCGAAATCCCTCTGACCTAAATCGGAAAGTCCTCCAAGTGCGGACTTGTTCCCCAAATTCACTTAGGGTTTCACCTATCCGGACAAGTCCGATATTCATCAGACTAGTCCGAAGATTTCCAGAACCAAATCGGACTAGTCCGCTCTCACTTCGGACAAGTCCGATATTTTGGGACACCTAGGGTTTCCTACACGCAGCACACCTGACTGGTCCGGTGTCTACCACGAACTAGTTCGATCTTTCTAAACCCTAACGGTAACTTTTGGAAACCCCATATAAATAGGTGTGCTATAAAATCCCACATTTTCCTTCATATGAGGTTCAAAGACCGCATCGTGGTACCCCGCAATGTGGCACTTCGGAAGAAAATTTTGGACGAGGCTTATTTGTCCAAATATTCTATTCAGCCTGGGGTGTAACAAATTGTACCAAGACTTGAAGAAGAAAGTTTGGTGGACTCGAATGAAGAGGGAAATAGCGAAGTATGTATCCGAATGTGATACATGTCGACGAGTGCAAGCCGACCATCTGAAAGCAGCCGGATAATTACAACCGTTAAGCATACCTTCCTGGAAATGGGAGGATATCAGCATGGACTTCATTGTTGGATTACCTCTCACTTTTCGCAAACATGACTCGATGTGGGTGATAGTCAACCGACTCACCAAGTCTGCTCACTTTATTCCAGTCAATGTCAAGTATGTGGCACGGCAATATGCCGAGCTGTATATTGCCAGGATCTTATGCTTACACGGAGTACCCCACACTATCATATCAGATCGTGGAACATTGTTTGTGCTCGATTTTGGGAGCAGCTCCACGCATCTCTGGGTACCAAATTGATTCGACGCTAAGCTTACCACCCACAGACTGATGGTCAAATGGAATGAGTAAACCAAGTGCCAGAGGATATGCTCCGCGCCTGTGCCATCCACCATGGTAAGAATTGGGATGATCATCTACCATTGGCGGAGTTTTCATACAACAATGGTTATCAGACTAGCATTTAAATGGCACCATATGAAGCTCTTTATGGCTGGAAGTGCCGCACACCTTTGAACTGGTGTGAATCTGGTGAACGAGTAACATATGGTATAGACTTGGTGAAGGAAGCCGAAGATCGAGTACGAGTTATTCAAGCCAACCTCAAGGCTGCTCAGTCTCGCCAGAAAAGCTATGCGGACAAACGACGTCGACTGCTTCATTTTGATATCGGGGATCACGTTTATCTTCGTGTATCTCCAATGAAAGGGATTCATCGTTTCAGAGTAAAAGGGAAGCTAGCTCCGCGTTTCATCAGACCATTCACAATAAGTGAGCAATGCGGACCTATAGCCTACCGGCTAGAGCTACCAGCATCGCTTTCAGGGGTCCACAATGTGTTCCACATTTCACAATTGAGAAAATGTCTCAAGGCTCCAACGGAAGTCCATATGGAGGATTTTGAAGCTCTCCAACGAGATCTTACTTACTCCGAACATCCAACCCAGATAACTGATGAGAAGACCCGTACCACAAGAAACCGCACCTTGCATTTCTATAAGGTCTTGTGGGGAAACCACACCGCTGATGAAGCAACGTGGGAAAGCGAGGAATATCTTAAAGCCAATTATCCGGACTTGTTAACATCATATGTTCATTAGGTCTTTTCTTTTTATCCTTCCTTTTGATATCTTGGGACGAGATTCTTTTAAGGGGGGAGGAATGTAAAATACCACATTTTCCTTCATATGAGGTTCGGTTGTAAATTGGTTGTTAACCCTAATGGAGACCAATTATAGCCATGCTTATAAACTTGATCTCATCAAATCTTTTCTTCTACTCATGTTTAAATTTATTAACATGAGGAATGAACTTCACCAATAAACTTAGATTAATTCTTTTGACCTCTCTTCAAAGTTTGCAATTATTTGAAGAAAGATTGCTAGGCCAATTTAATATGCAGTACCAAATAGATATTCAAATTAATATAAATTGAATATATACTACTGTATATTTGGCCCTGTCAAAATTGTTCAATTCACAGGACATAAATTTTTCTATGGTTTTCTAATATTCCAAATAGACTTCCGGCAAAGTTTCATAAATTTTGAACTCCATTTGCTATTTTAATTGAGACGCTTAGCAAATTCAAACCATGTTTTGAATTCAAATCTTGAATTCTGTTCAACTAGATCGAACATCAAGATTTGAACACACACTCATGGCCAGCATAACTTGCTTGACTTATCCCCATAGTTTCACAATTTTTGGAACTCAATTGCTATTTAAATCAGTGGCACCATTGAATTTCATCCAAATTCATATTCAAATTTGAAATTCAATTTAAACTTGCTCCAAATAAAAATCCAATTGCAGAATCAAATTATAGATATTTATTTGAGCCTCCCCACAAAAATGTAGAATTGTTGGACAAAATTTGGTAGGAGAATTGAAGTTACAGAGAAGGGAAGTAGATAAGAGGAGGTGGGGCCCACTGCCAGTCAAAGCACTCGAGTGAAACCACGGGGGGTGCCCTGTCTCCAGCTCGCCCCGCCGTTCGACGCCGGCAGCGCGCGACACCACGACGCGCGTGCATCCACCGAGCTGCTTAACTGCTTGACGCCGTGGCGCGCTCCCCTCTCCCCTTAGTCCCTATAAATACCCCTTGGCCGTCGCCGTTGGACACCATCTCGGTTCACGCCATTTTCGCCGCCTCTATTCGACCGAGCTCTCGCCGATGATTGCAGCCGTTTCTTCCCGAGCCGTAAGTAGATAAAAGTCGTGTCACAAACTCCTCTACGTATTCCATTTGGTCATTGATTGTGACATAGCTTTTGCTTGGTATATTTTGAAGTTTCCCAGTCGCTGTCGAGGAAGCCGCCAAGAACCTTCACTGTCTCACCGTCGAACACCAGTTCCAGACTATCTCCAGCCTCGATCCTTTAAGCAAAAAGGTTCACAATCCTCTCTAGTTCATGCTCACAGAATCTAAGCTTATGACATGAAGTGTAACTTGAGTTCTTGTTCGAGAACCAAACAGTTTCTCAATAGAATAGCAAAGCTTCGCGCTTAAATTCATTTCATTCTTGCAATCACCCTTAATTCTGGTTAGCAGATAGTTTCTATGTGTCCTAAGGAAGCTCCATGCCCCAAAACCCTGAAAGTTATCAACCGAGCGTCTTAGATTTCAAGTTTTCGAGGCCGTCGGTTGAAAAACCGCACGTCACCGTCGAACTCATCCTTGCTGGCGATTTCACCCCAATCTTACCCCCAAATCATATTCCTGGTGCTTTTAGGAACCTCCCCGACCTTTTCTCGAGCCTATTGAGCCATTCCTGAGCATTTCCGACGAAGGCCGAAACCCTAGCTCCGTCGTCACCGTCACGCCGCCGTCTCTGGCCATCGCCGGCGTGATTGGACACCACCATTGGCTTGCGCGGTCGATTTTTGGGTTGAGCGGTCACGGCGAGGCCAAACGGAGGTCGACGCACCTAAGTCCGGCGAAGCACCGCCAGGGTTCCGGCGAGGAGCGGCGTCGTGTCACGAGGTAGACGAAGGCCTATGGGCCCCACTTGTCAGTGCCTATTCGAACACCTGGGATCAGCTGCGGCACTGGATCCAGTGTGGCCCAGATGCGATTGGCCCATTCAAATGAAGTGGGACCGGCCCCTTTTATTTGAAATTTCCAATAGGAAAATAAATCCAGATTCAATCCAAACTTAGAAAATCCATAACTTCCAGTAGAATTATCCAAAAATTCCCAAATAAATTTTGTTAGAACCAGCATGAAGAATACAGTCCAGTGGCTTACTTGGATTTGTATGAAAAGCCATAGAAATTTCTCCATAATTCATATAAAAAAATGCTTAAAGAATTTATTTCCACAGTTCTGTTAATTGGAAAATTTATAATTTTGGTCAGAACACTATTGTTAATACCCTTGATCTCCAGTAAAATTTTCAATCTCTTTGGAGTTAAACTACTGGGTTGATCTATGTTTCAAACCTCTATGTAGTTATAAATTGAGAAAAATGGAAAATCAATTTCCAGAAATTTACCCAAACTTGAAAAATCAATTTCTCCCTGTAGGAAGCTCAGAAAATTGTGAATCAAATTTTCCTAGAACCAGTGAGACCCCCTATACATTATACAACCCTTGGTAGCCATAATACATCTCCAAAAATTTCAACCAAAATTTAGAGAAGATTATTGCTTACCATAATTGTTAAGAATAACAAACATACTTTATCATCTCCTGTTCTTTGCAAGAGTCTTCTCTATAATCTCTAGTGTCCACCGTAAAAATCCCAAAGTCAATTAAGATAATTATATTATTTTATATTAATATACTTCCCCCACCTTAAGCATATTAATTATTCACAAAATCATTTATACCTAGTATATGCATATCGTGTAGTAGCTTAAGTCGAGGAGCAGCCGGAAGCCTTGAAGGTCCAGCTGCCAGAAACTAACATAGACACAAACTCGCATTCAGGCAAGCCCCGGTTTGCATTTAAGTTCCTTACAGTGTTTTGTAGTTTTATTTCACCTTACGTCTTCAGATGATTGTGCATTACGTTTAACGTGTTTGACATCCACTTGCATGGCCAACAAATCCTATAGAGTCTTGGGTAGGTCTATGGCCCATTGAGTAGACACTACTATGCTTATGCTCATAGGAATTCGGTAGAAGTCGAATAGTTGGAATCTACTCGCGAGATAGTAATTTTATCACACGGGAGATTCTGGAATAAGAAAATGGTTTATGAATATGAAATTGAGACCGAGAAGTGGATAGGATGCAATGAGACGTGGTCTCACGTGCGTAGCCCTGCTTGTGTCGATTGGGGACCGTTTCGTGTGCGGTCCTGCTGGACAAGCTTGAGTTGTACCGGCGACATACTGGAGGAATGGGCTCCAGTAAACTGACGTAGCTCGATACTGGTTTGTCAAGGCATTCCATTTCGTTTTATAGGCGTGGGTTGAGGGCAGCAAGGTGAAAATCAGCATGTGGGCACGTCAGAGTACGCCCCACGCAGTGACCTCCTGCTCGTGACGGATCGACCGGTTCGACATTCGAGTGTTTAGTGAAAGGTGGCCATATACGACTAGTACTGAATTGTTATGTAGGTACTGCTGAAAGTACTTGCTGAATTTTCGAAAGTGCGTATGTGTCGTGTTGTTCCGGGTATGTCCTGATTGCAATCACCATCCCTTGCGGTAATAGAGTACCACTTGTTCACTGCGCCGTGACATAGTAAATACTAAAGAAGTCAGGAGAATATGATATATTGGTTTATAAATTGCCTGGACAACCTTGTTTGGCTTAGAGATAGTACAATTAAAAGTTTACAGTTTTCCCATACTTTACCTGTAATAGCATTATGTGCTTTGTGCACGTCATATCATCGGCAAAGCGTTCCTTGTTTGATTGTGGAGTCTATGATGTGCCGTGCTCGAGGAATGTCATAAGCTAATTAAAACATGACTATAAGGATCCACTTGTAGGCGAGTCCTTATGCTTTACTTACCTATGCTTAGTATTCACCTTGCATATGTCTAGTGAGACGGGTTAGTCTTGCTGAGCCTTATGCTCACGTTTGCAGTTAACGAGTTTTTGAAGATTATACGACTGATGAAGGGTTTAATGACGAGGCTGCACCCCCTCTAGGGTTTACAGCCGAGTGGGAACCCTGCATGCCGCCGTAAATTGTGTGTTGCTAGTGCAAAGTATCCAGGGCATGGATAACTTTGCTTTTGCATAGCTGGTGCTGAGAGCGTAGCTATGATGTATAGTACTCTTTCCTTCCGTTAGTACTTTTAAACTTCCGCCGTGCTTATCAATAAATACTTGGTATTGTAAATTTGTTCTCGTTCTATTCTTGTATACTGTTGGGTGTTGCATCGCACGACACCATCCAATGAGATCTTTGGAGGTCGGGATTCCAGTCCCCACATGTGCACGACCCATCTTTCATCACTCTAGACACCCTGCGCCGTCACATCCTCCAAGAGCCTAGAAAACTCATCTCTCCATGCAATCCAACACATGAAATCTTAATCCTTTGAGGATACACTTTGGATCTAAGGAGAGACACAGTTCTTCACTCATTGAGCTCTTGGTTTGATTCCCTACCACACTCATGTGGTTTTCATTGTGATCTTAAGAGTGTGTTCTTGGTGGTGTTCATCTTGTAATCTTAGGGAGCCCTCAACTTGTGAGAAGGCCCCTTGAATTTGGTTATTTGCCCTTTGTGATTAGTGAAGAGGATTGGCCTCTGTGGCGATCCCACGAGGGTAGGGTTGGAGAAGACCCGGTCCTTTTGTGGACTCCTCAACGTGGATGTAGGTTGCCTCTGTGGTAACCGAACCACGGGATAAATAGCTTGTGTTCCTATTTTGCACCCATTGTTCTTACTCTTCATAGCTATCTAGGGTTTCAATCAATCTTGTTCACTTACAATTAAACATTGAATATAAGATTAACTTGTGCTACATCCTAGTTCATAGTAGTGTAACACTTCAATTACAAGTATATTTCCGCTGCATACATCCCAGGATCGAGATAATTGATCAAGCTTGATCAATCTAGTCGGCACACACCAGACTAGTCCGCACTCTACCGGACTAGTCCGATATCTCAGGATTTGATCATTTTGTTAAGTGTTGCAGGATCCGACTAAAAATCAAAAAGGCCTATTCACCCCCCCTATAGGCCACATTCACTAACTACTTTGTATAACTGAAATTTTATTATCTTCAATTTCAAGAGAGTATTTGACCTGCTTTAGTGACACTAATTGTCTTCAGTTACTAGTATTTTGATTAAAAAATGGAGAGGAATTCTGCACATAGTGTGTGAGAAAAAAGATCCACTCTATTAAGAGAGCAAATACATTCGTCTACGTGTTGTGCATCGTTTTGGATCTTTTCATCCCTCTCATTGGCGTGTCACCGACGCATGAGGGAGCAGTGTCTCCGAAACCACGTCCTATTGAAGAACCTGCACGGGTTGGGGCGAATCAGTTTGTTTAGGAAGCGTACACGCGACTGCTCTCTGGACGTTCTACTTCCTTCTAATATCTTCTTCTATATTTCAAGCTGGAGACATCCTTGATGTAAGTGAAGATGAATTTTTACACATGAATATGATTGACATAATCTGTTTTATATGCATGTTGCTGCTTATGTCTTGTGAATTATCCATTATGCGTGTGGTTATGTTTTTCAGAATTTATTTTGTCCTTAAAGTGCATTGTTTGCTAGCAATCCAAAAACCGAATAGGCACTTTAAGATGGGTAATAGCTTTGCTGATAAGATGAAGCCTGAGAAGTTTGCTGGTTCGAACTTTAAGAGATGGGCTACAAAACTTGACTTGTGGCTCACTGCTATGGACATATCTTATGTTCTAAAGCCTGTGGACCGACCCATGACTTTTGAAAAACAGACTGAGTTTGATAAGGCTAATGTGATGGCAGTGGGTTGCATTTTGAGTGTCCTGTTCGACAAACTGTGCGATGTTTATATGACTCATAAGAGCGCAAAAGAGCTCTGGGAGGCCATTGAACACAAGTACGATGCTTCAGATGCTAGATATGATTTGTATGTTATGGAGTGCTATCAAGATTTTAATATGGCATACAACTGTTCGGTGGTTGAGCAGGCTCATAAAATACAACTCATTGTTGGAGAGCTCCAACAACTTGGACTAAATTTGCCTGATCGATTTGTGGCTGGGGGAATTATTGCCAAATGACCTCCATCTTGGAGGGGATTTGCCATATCTCTGAAACATAAGAGACAAAACATTTCGGTTTAGGATTTGTTGGCTTCTCTTCATGTGGAGGAGAAAGCTCGAGCAAAAGATGGCGCGTCCAAGGTGCATGAAGGACAGTCCAGTGCTAATGTCATGCAACATGTTGGACCAAAGAAAGAGAAAAATAAAATTGTACACACCACCAACTTCAATAAAAAGGAGAAGAAGAAGATAAACATGTCTGATGATGAATGCTAAGTCTGTGGCAAGGTTGGGCATTTTGCCAAAAAGTGCACAGACAGAAAAAGCAAGAAAAATCAGCAAAAATCTGCCAACATGGTTATTAGCGATGCTGGAACAACAAGGTATGTGAAAGTGCATTTAGGCATACCTTGTGGGTTTTGGTTGATTTATGACAAACAAATGATATCCTAACCAAATTGTTGAGATGAGCGCAAATTTTAATGAAATTATGAAGAAAGCACAAAAAGAAAGGAGAATGAGGATCTATATGGAAAAGAGCTCAAGAGCTGAATAGATTAGATCATTGTCTAATGAGTGTGTTGGAGAAACACACCCCAAGAGCTCAAGCACAAGAAAACTCATTCACTGCACAAATTTTCACAGGACTGGACTAGTCTGATATACCCTGTACTAGTCCGATAATCCCTCTGTTCAAAGTCGGACAAGTCCTCCAAGTGCGGACTTGTGTGCACAGTCCAGGTTTACATAGACCGGACTAGTCCGATATCACCACGGACTAGTCCAATATCTTTCTGACTAAGATCGGACTAGTCCTCCCCAGTGCGGACTAGTCCTCAACACTTCACAGCTTTGCACGAAATCAGACAAGTCCGATAATATTCGGACTAGTTCGATAACCTCTCTGACTAAAATCGGACAAGTCCTCCAAGTACGGACTTGTCCACAATCCACTAAGGGGTTCACCACAGTCGGACTAGTCCGATAATTACCGGACTAGTCCGAACTTTTCCAGAGCCTAAATCGTACTAGTCCGCCTAAGGCCGGACAAGTCCAATATTCCTGAGAACTTAGGGTTTCCTACACGTCGCACACCGGACTAGTACGGACTTCACCATTGACTAGTCCAGACTCTCGAAACCCTAACGGTAACCTTTGGAAACCTCCATATAAATAGATGTGCATGGCCCTACTTTCAACTCTCTTGACTCTCTGCGCCGTCACACCCTCCAAGAGCCTAGAAAACCCATCCCTCCACATAATCCAATGCAAGAAAGATCAAATCCTTGAGGATTAACTTTGGATCAAAGGAGAGACACAATCTCACGTTTTGAGCTCTTGGGTTTGATTCTCTAACACACTCCTCTTGTTTTATTGTTGATCTTACGAGTGTGTTCTTGGTGGTGTTCGATTTGTAATCTTGGGGAGACCTCAACTTGTGAGAAGGCCACTTGAACTTGGTGATTTACCCTTTTTGATTAGTGGAAGAGAATCGGCCTCCGTGGCGATTCAATGAGGGTAGGGTTGGAGAAGACCCGGTCCTTTCGTGGGCTCCTCAATGTGGATGCAGGTTGCCTCTGTGGGAACCGAACCACGGGATAAACTCTTGTGTCAATCTTGTTCTTAGTTTTTCATATCACATTCTAGAGTTTACTTGATCTTGCATATCTTACATTAAAACATTGAAACCAAAGTTACTTTGTGCTACATTTAATTTCATTGACTCAATACCTTCAAGTTACATACTATATTCCGCTGCGTACTATGCTGGTATTGGGATCATTGATCTAACTAGATCAATCTAGTCCGCACGCACCGGACTAGTCCGCACTCTACCAGACTAGTCCGATTTCTCGGTATTTGATCAAGTTGTTGAGTGTTGCAGGTTTCGACTAAAAATCAAAAAGGCCTATTCACCCCCCTCTAGGACACATTCAATTGGTATCACAGCAGGACTCTTCAAGAGGAGACTAATGGCTCGGAGAGAAAATGTCGGACATGAAGGATGTGCACAAGAGCCTCAACAAAGAGAAGGTTGAAGATGAAAAGGCTAAAAAGTTGGAGAAGCTCCTCGACACCATTCATGACTTCGAGGATGATGATGAGGAGACGCTTGAACTCAAGGCGCTCCTAAGGAAGAAAGCCATCTCCAAAGGGAAAATGAAGATCGAGTATGAGAAGAAGAAGAAGGGGAGTAGTCACACCGACTACTCCCGATATCCTTTCAACTACGATCGTCTAAATTCTAACAATAGCCATTATTTGTCTATTCCTCTAGGAAAAGCCCCACACTTTGATGGCAATGATTACTCAATATGGAGGAAAAACATGAAAATGCATTTAATCTCACTTAACCCCAGCTTATGGCATATAGTGTGCATAGTTATAGATATCCCAGACGACGATGAAGAGCTCACACCAAGCCAAGAGTAAGCAATTCATCGGAATGCTCAAGCTGCAGCGGTTATCACATCATCACTAAGTCGGGATGAGTTCACCAAGGTGGATGGACTCGAGATTGCAAAGGAAATATGGGACACATTGCAAACTGCACATGATGGTGATCGTCATGTGTGAGAGGCGAAGATCGAAATGATCGAAGGCGAATTGGGAAGATTCTCCATAGAAGAAGATGAGTCGCTGCAAGACATGTACAACCGGTTGAAGACTCTCATCAACAAGGTTCAAGCATATGGAAGTAAAAAGTGGAATGATCACGAGGTGGTGAAGCTCATACTTACAGCTTTCATGCCTCATAATGTTACCCTGTGCTCGATGATTAGAGAAAGCCCTGGGTACAAGAAAATGACTCCGAATGAATTGCTTGGAAAGATCATAAACTTCAAAATGATGGAGAAGTAAGCAAAACACGTCAAGGAGATTGCCGACCTCACCTCGACAAATAAGAAAGGCGTCGCATTAAAATCCACTTGCAAGCCCTTGTCAAAAGAAGCTCGAGAGGCTCAAGATGAAGATGACAGCGATGATGAGAGCAGTGACATTGATGAGGTAGACATGATCCTCTTCATCAAGAAATTCAAGAGGATGATGAAGAAAAGACAAGGGGGTAAATAAAGTGAAGTAAAACACAAAGAAAAGTAAAGACCGAAGTTGAGGGGGCCTTGTGACACCCGGTTCCGAAAATGAACCAAGTGCAGTATATGTGTGCCCACGATGTTTAACCCACATACACAAGTGATTCACAAATGATAAATAGATAATTACCACAACTCAAGTTGTTAAATAAGTACTTTTATTACACAATTCATACTATCCTCGAATACAAGCTCTAATGAATATTAATGACAAGTTCAACTAATGCAGCGGAAATACTCTAATTAAGCAACTATGTAGCTAAGCAAATAAGCAATAGGGATAGCTGTTGATGGCTGTTATATACCAATTTCATCCATCAATTTAACTCAATTATGTGAAGGAATTGTCATTTCTTGCACACATCACCTTTCTATCTAACCCAATTCCACTTGGACTTGGAGAAATATGTGTATGCAGCATTTTATGCAGGAAATGAGGAAATGTAGAGGGACCAATCCTATAAAATATCATCCCAGCCAATCAGGCGATGAAACGTGGCATCCCATGGATCAAATGGCCCACAAACAGAAGTATCCGAGGAGATCCAACGGTGTATCACCCATATACATCAATGGGACCTACCTGGCAGCCACCTAGAGAAAGCACACGAGAAACGGTGCAATGACCAGGTCGGCCGACCTAGTATTTGCACCAAACTCGGTCAGCCTCCACGTGTTGGCTCCTCCCGGCTCCCTGGAGTCAATGGTGACTGATCCGCGCGCTTTTGGTGGTGGGAACCGACCTCAACACTAGTATAAATAGGACCCCCTACCCCTCACTTCAACACACACCACTTGGACATCATTCTATTGTATACACTATCTTCCATAGTCCTTAGAGGAGTTAGGATGTAGAGAGGAGAGCCTCTTGTCCCAAGTCCAAATTGGGAAAGGAGAAGAAGGAGTATCTCTTCCCAATTCCACATTGGTAAAGGTATGGCTTATGTATTCCTTCTTGTATTTGTGACTTTGTGCTCAATAAAGATATTCTCTTTAGTCTTCTTTTATACGTATACTTGGACAAAGCGTTTCTTGTTTGATTGTGGAGTCTGTGTATGTGGAAGGTATAGTGTTTATGATTTCACTCTCATGATCACATCTTATGGTCATAAACACTATAGACCCCCACTATAGTCTATGTAGTTATAATATGATTATGTTAATATGAATTACTTATGCTATGCTTCAATATTGGTTCAACGATGTTTAGGTTAGTCATTGCCTTAGGATGGCTTGTGCCATGGCTCCTAAGGTATTTGCTTAATATGCTAGCATGGTGCTAGGGTATTTAAGTAGCATTGGATGTCTCGTAGACCCACGGATTGAAGAGGTAGGCAGTAGGTGGTGACAGCCCTATCTATCCTTTGTAATCCTCCACGTTCGGCAATGCCACAGGCTCTTGGCGGGAGTCGCCCTAGTATTGCTAGGGGTAAGCCCGTGCCTGATGTGTTGAACAACATTGCATAGGAATTCATCATTGACATGACCATTAGTATGTACCTTAGGCTATGTATATGTATTAGGAGCATTGTAGGAGCAACTATCTAACTCTCAATCCAATCTCCATCTAGGACCCATTTTACCCTTTAGAATAGATTTCCTAGGTGTGTGTCACACTACCCCTATTATCAACTTACCCCTGTCCGGATAATGGATTAGTATCCCATAGCTTGACCATATGAGTAGTATATACTTTACTCCATTGCCTTCCTTTGGGATAAATACGATACCCTTGGGAATACTCATGGGTGAAATGCTACAACAGTATCTTCCGTGCACTTGCGGATCTCATCTCTTTATCGGAGATGATCTGTGGTGTTAAGAAATACCAACAAGCATTTCTGGCGCCATTGCTAGGGTTGATTTGTTAGTATATCTTAGGAGCCATCAAAAAGCATTTCTGGCGCCGTTGTCGGGAAGGCAAAGGAAGTGAAGGATAGCTATCGCTTGTGATTAAGCTATGGGTACTAATAGTTATTAGACAAAATTACCCTTGTTTGTTTTTTCCTTTGTGTGAAAACAGGGTAGTGTTGGCCAACCCATTGTATGGGATGGCCAACGAGGATGCAAGTGCTAAATTGCAAGATGATTTAAGGCATACCTCAACAAATGTGCGCTAGGCAACACCATTGCCTTTTTGCGGGAGAATTTCAGCTTTCAGTAGGAGCCAAAGTCATCCATGCCCAAGCATGGGGAAGGCTCCAAGAAGTTCTTCTTGGTTTGCCTCCACCATGGGGTGTATAGCTGGCTCTTCATCCAACACTCGTGTCATGGGTTGGCGCCACCAATTCATGACCACATTCATGCTGATGCTGAAGGAGTCCTATTCTCATTCATCATGGATGAGAAGAAGGTCTCCACTCAAGGGGTGGATTGAAGAATGCTCAAGTTCCCGTAGCTTGTCATGCACACCACTTCACAAGGTGGATATGCTAGTTATGGAACTACACCTCCCATTGAAGTGTCATGAATATCCATGTCATTTGAAATTTGTTTGGATAATCCAAGTCGTGGATATTCACATGATTTGTGAAAATCCATGTCATCATGGGACGCGTGGGAATTATTTCCGCTAAGACCCATGAGGACCTTTTTCAAACTACAACTCCAATGGCTACCATTCACAAGGAGGTCAAGGGTGGAATTAACATCACCCTTGTATTCAAGGAGGCTATATCTCTCCAAGGGATTTAAGTTCAACTAGCCTACCTTGAAGTATCTTGGCCAAGCAGAAATCAAGACAACATTCACATGAAGATCTTGGCCAAGGACAAAAACTTAAGGAGCATTCAAAGTCCATGATTTCCCACATCACTTGTTGGGATTCCCACACTTCGACCAAACCCATTCAACCTAGGGCAAGTGACATTGTGGATGAAGCGTTTCTTGTTTGATTGTGGAGTCCACATGTCATCATGTCCAAGGAAGCCTTTGACCCATGATGAAGGTATGGGTTGATTCAATGGAATATCAATATGGTCAGAGTGGCACCCCTAAGAAGGACAAAGCCTCACCATGCTCATGAAGGAATACATTCAAGAGGGAGAACCCGTCGCTACAACAACATGTCTATCAATACAACGGGGAGAAGCTAGGGCCACTATGTGGCCCACATGTCCAAATGATAGCCAAATGATTTGGCATGTCAAAACGGAAGAAATCGTCCACATCTTCAACTCCGGGATTGGACAACAAATCATCGCGCTGAACAGAACGGAGGTAAGTCCTAATCATCGGACTTAAAAAATTCGGTGAGTCCTCAACAATAGGTTAATTGGTAGTTATCTCATATTTGTTTTCCAAATTGCATCAACCCTTGCATTTGCATGTTTGAAATTCCACATTTGCATGTTGGAAAGTAAAATTTCCAACCATCATAAAACTAAAAATTTGAATTAGGGGAGAAATTTAATTGGATATGAACTGCGTGCATGACCACTTGAATTTATCTTCCTAGTTCAAACCAGAAAGATTTGCTTTGACCCTTGCATTTACAAGTTATTTCAAGCTGGGCAAGACAAATTGAAAATTGGGTTCAATTTGCTTTTGGCTAACGTAACCCGTTTTCGAGTTGTTTGTGTGTTCCTGATTAAAGTGCAGCTAGGTCAAAATTGTGAAGAGGTGGTTTGGCAAGAAAGTGGAAGGTTTCATCAAGCTCAAGTCACCATTGGGAGGATTTGAGAACACTTCTCTCCTTCAAAATCATTTTGAGTTTGAGGAAGAGAAATGTTCAAGAGGATTACCCAATGGAGGAGCCAGAACCAAATCCATCGTCAAATCCACCCTCAACTTGGCATTTGACATCAACCATCAAGCCTACGCCTAAAATCAAGGTTGTGATATTTCTCACACAAGGACCTTCGTCACCAACTGCTCTTCAAATGAGGTATGAGTTTATAATTTTCCATTGTTTGGTTTGCCATAGAATTGAATGTATTTGCTTGCATTTGTGAGGAAGGTTGACACTTACTCATCATTCAATTCTCAAGCATCCTCACAAGAGTAAGCGTGGGTATTGACTTTTGGATCTCAAAGGAAATCCCACCTTACTTGGAAAAATCTCAAACAAGTACTTAGAATCCTTTAAGAATTGTTTTGTAAACTTAGCCATTTTTGTCGAGGTTTAGATAACAAACCTTTTGGGCATGACTTAATTGGTGAATTGGCATATAGAAACTTGGGCATAGTGACAGCCATAATTTTTAATTGAGCTTCATGCATAGATGGTGTCACTAGATTTCAAACTCCTAGGAACAAGTGATATCTTTGCTCTAAAATTGAATTGCATTTTTGGAGGAGTCACTAAATTTTAAATTCTTATTGAAGTGTAGGAGGATAAAATTGAGAATCTTGTTTGTCATGGTCTAAATGGTAAAAATTTTCTCTTGAAACCTAAGATGGTTAGAAACTTTAAAAGGTGTAGGGATCCATATAGTGTATTTCTATCACATGCATTGCTATGAGTAGGAGCTTTAGAAAATATGCAACATGAATTATCCATAAAGCTCCACTCTTATCAATGAATAACACATTGATCATAGATACACTTGACATTGGATCCAATGCATATTTGATTTTGTTCTTCCCCGTATGTACAAATGAAAGTTCGGTTATCTAACTCGAACGTTCATTTGTACAAGTATCGGGAGCTAACCATCCCTCTCTATTCAAGAGGAAGTTTGCAGGAGTAATATTACTATGCAGGCATTCAAGAAGCTGATTGTTGGGATCCCTAGAGGATCCCATTTCAACATCTCTTGGCCAAGGAGTAAATGAGGATGGTTGCTACCTATCGGAAATTATGCCCGAAGGTCAATCATAACTATACGAGGCTAGAGATTTGAAATGGGAACCCTCCATGAGCAACCAATGGGCTGCCACGAATGGGTGAGAGCATTATGCTCTCAACTATTCTAAGCACTCATTCAAGCTCAAGGGATTTGCCACCATCATTGGGTGCAAGTTGTTCCTATGTGGATAGAAGCCAAGGAATGACAAATCACACCCAACACATGGAGACCCTGATGTGCGGACGATCAACATCGAAAACACTCTATTCAACCACACTCTTGGTGTCCATGGGAGGCAACACAACAATCAACACTAAACCCTCCATTGTCAAAGCCACGCTGCAACAAGGATAGGCCAACTCATGGCCTACCTCCGTCATTAGGGTTTCAACCCCTATCACGGACCTTGATCAAGAATAAGCTTGGGGGAGGACCCCCACTTGAGGTAACTTGTATCACACCCACTACATTCTTATTTCAAATCATCCATTGCATATTTATTTTCCATCCATCCATCATCCACCTTGCATTTAAAAATATATATATATATATAAATAGATTAGATTTGCTTTCATCAAATAAAGATGTGCGGTAAGAATGATTTAAAATTCACATAGATGAAATGATGAAAAGTTGCTCTGTTTTATTTTCCTAAGTCTCTAGTTTACAACTTGCTACTCTCCGAATATTGCTTTTATTGGTTTCAAATACTTTTACCTTAATTTGGAAGTTGTGGGTAGCAAAAGCTTAATCTAATTCTAGGTTGTTGCAAGACTAGAATTGGTAATAGGGCTGCTAGTCCTAGTTTGAAAGTAAAATATAGATTTCCGGAGAAATTCTAAAAAGATTTAAGTTTCCCTCAATTGATTGGAAATACCTACCAAAGCCATATGATGTCCATACATAGACAAAACCTTATGCATATGCTATTTGCTTTCACATTGAGCCTAGTCAAACTAGTATAGACCTATGTGAGAAATCTTTCAACTCTTTTTGAATTCAATACTTCACTTGCACATACTATACTTCTACACTAGAAGTAAGCAAAACGAACATCATATCCACCATACCACAACAAAAAGAGAAACTCTATGTTATTCATGTTTAGCACTCTCTTCAAAATTTATTGCAAAGAAAGGGAGTAGAAGACATGGCTACCAAAAAAGCATGCTTACATCATAAGCATGAGAAAAAAAAGAGAGAGAAAAGAAAAGTAGCCATGTTTCATCCCTGCAAAAGAAAGAGAGATTATACCAAAAAGGAGTTATCTCAAGTATCCACATCCACTTCCACTCCATCACACATGCACTAGTCTTGAATAAAAAAGTTTCGATTTGAATTCTCCTAAGGCTTACTCTTTTGACTTAGCAATATATGTGATGCGAATATACCTACTTACTTTCCCTACCAAGTTCCACATACCAGACATATTCAATGAGTAGGAATAGTAGAGGCACAATGCTTTGGTGAGGAAATATTTCCACTATCCACAAAGGAGTGACTGAGAGAATCAAATTGAGGTACTTAATATCTAAATTGAATTCTCCGGGATTTAAGTGGAATTTGCTTTCTAGGCTATGTTTGCTCCATTTGCTATTCTACCTTTCAACTACTCATGAATATGAAAAAGCATAAGCCCCATGATAACTTAAGAAAGGTAGGGTATCATAGCCAATTTCTGCAATACTAGGTAGAGTATCTTGTTGTGCATTAGATACTTTTGAAAATAAGACATTGTAGCAACTCCTGATCATCAACCTAAAGTCTTGACTTTGCTCGCGACGAGCAAAGGATAAGCTTGGGGGAGTTTGTTGACGGCTGTTTTATACCAATTTCATCCGTCAATTTAACTCAATTATGTGAAGGAATTGTCATTTCTTGCACACATCACCTTTGGGCTTGGAGAAATATGTGTATGCAGCATTTTATGCAGGAAATGAAGAAATGTAGAGGGATTAATCCTATGAAATATCATCTCAGCCAATCAGGTGATGACACGAGGCATCCTATGGATCAAATGGCCCACAAACAGAAGTATCCGAGGAGATCCAACGGTGTATCACCCATATACATCAATGGAACCCACCTGGCAGCCACCTGGAGAAAGCACACGAGAAACGGTGCAATGATTAGGTCGGCCGAACCAGGGGGTCGGCCGACCTAGTCTTTGCACCAAACTCGGTCAGCCTCCACGTGTTGGCTCCTCCCGGCTCCCTGAAGTCAATGGTGACTGATTCACGCGCTTTTGGTAGCGGGAACCGACCTCAACACTAGTATAAATAGGATCCCCTACCCCTCACTTCAACACACACCACTTGGGCATCATTCTATTGTATACACTATCTTCCATAGTCCTTATTGGAGTTAGGATGTAGAGAGGAGAGCCTCTAGTCCCAAGTCCAAATTGGGAAAGGAGTAGAAGGAGTCTCTCTTCCCAATTCCACATTGGGAAAGGTATGGCTTATGTATTCCTTCTTGTATTTGTGACTTTGTGCTCAATAAAGATATTATCTTTAGTCTTCTTTTATAATGTCAGTACCCTCCGTACCGGATACCCTTGGGATTGCAAAGATCACAAGGAAACTCCATCTACCAGATTTGAAGACCTCCGAAGGCCCCACATGTCAGGTGTAACCGGACCTGCTTCCCCGACATGGTTAGTCCCAGGGACGCCACGTGTATCATAAGACCGGAGCTATCACCCACACATGGGAAGCTCCGGCCGGTATACCAATATGGCACCCCCGGACCTAACCCCAGACCGAGGGAAGCTCCGGTACTGACACGTGTCCAACAGCACCGGACCTACCCGTCCATGACGGTGAGCTCCAGAGTTGCCACGTGGCAACCGCTAGACCTTCAACTTCAACAATCAGACTGGTGGACCCCTCAAAGGCTTCGAACCTTCAAGGAGTAATCAAAGACTTCAAGACCCGATTAAGTGTCATTAATACCATATTAATGACACATGATCGGATGACCCTTAATACTGGTAATGACACGGTTAAGGCCCATTACCAGGCTATTAAGGGTAATTAACCCCATTTATTGTGTACCATGCATGTGTAACCGCCGGGGCCACTTGTCGGGCCAGGCTAACGTTGTAACGACCAATCTTTGTACTATAAAAGGACTGGTCGACGATACACAAGGGATGGTTCCAAACCACTACTGAACTCTCTGAGCTAGACGAGCTTCTTCTTCTAGAGCTTCTTCTAGACTCACAGGCTTAATACATCACCAACACACCCCGTGGAGTAGGGTATTACGCTCAGGCGGCCCGAACCACATAAATCTCTGTGTACATGTGTCTTTAACCTTCTTGAATCTCTGCGTGCCCATTACCGAACTACAACTCCTCGATCTACCAGAGGTAGTGTCGGGAGATCTGCCGGATCCAAACACCGACAGTATCCAGTCATCGTCCAGCACACTGTTGAGAGCCCAAGCCAACTTCTCCCTCCTCTTCAACGGAGCCCACATGTTGGTCAGGAAGTAGCAAAACACTGCCTGGGGAGTCACCCCTCCTTCCACACACAGGCAGATCCTGGTCAGAGCAGGATCGAAGGCATCCGACAGCACAAGAGCTTCACTCCAAACTGCAGTATCGATGTTGGGGAGGCCTTCCGGAAGCTCCAGCTTCTCGTGCTCCTCCACCTAATTACAATCCAATCCTTCTTCCGGTCGTCCCACTTCCCAGAAGGGAACGACCGCAAGTACTTGTAAGGGCACTTCTTGCGCTTCACAAAATAGTAGAAGCCAAGGCACTCGTCGCTTCGACCTGTGGTTTGGACAGTGAAGGTGCGGAAGAGCTCAATGGAGGGGGGAATGCCCACCCACATCTCGCAGAAGTGGACAAATATGGACACCAACAGAATGGAGTGGGGGACAAGGTGGTAAAGCTGCAGACCATAGAAGTCTAGCAGCATCAAGAAGAAGGAGGAGAAAGGTGGGATCAGTCCCACCATGGCGTACGCGGAGAAGTACACCATGTCGCCGGCGTGTTCCTTCTCGAACAGAAGCTTGCCGGCGTGGACCAGGTGGTTGAAGAAGTTAGGGGACCATCCCATGAGGGCCCGGACCTTCTTCAAATCTTCATTGGTCTTCAGTCGGCTCTGGCGGAGACCCAACTCCATTGTGGCATAGTGAGGCAGGAGAGGAAAGGCAAGCAAAAGTTTAAAAGGTTTGAGCGCAAGATCGATTGAAAGGCATAAAGAACCCCAAGCGGTGCATGCTTTCCTTCTTAAGTAAGCCCCCATAATGTCTTGATGGAAACCGCAGGGGAGCCGATGATACCAGTCAAAATTTTCACCCCGCCAATGACAAGGGGGCCCGGGGCCACCCGATGATCAAGCCGAGGTTCTTACCCCAGGCGAACGGTTGTCATCATGAAAGGCGGGAAACCCGAAGTCGGCGGCCTGACAGGGCGCACAGAACCGATACAATTTTTGTATTGGGAACTAGCGACCTTCAATTGCGTGAGATCCGCACGCTGAGATCTCACCTACCGCCTTCAAGATACGCCACGCGGCAGAAGTTTAACTGTGAACTACCGCCAACGGCACAACCAAAGACCCTTGAAGACATGGCTCAGAAACCGAAGAATGGACCCACTTCCGGCGAAATGACCTCATCCAAAAAGGTCTCTCGCGGAGGTGAGTCCAGGGGGCCACTGTCGGTACCCTCCGTACTGGATACTCATTGGGATTGCAAAGATCACAAGGAAACTCCATCTACCAGATTTGAAGACCTCCGAAGGCCCCACATGTCAGGCGTAACCAGATCTGCTTCCCCGACATGGTTAGTCCCAGGGCCGCCACGTGTATTATAAGACCGGAGCTATCACCCACACATGGGAAGCTCCGGCCGGTATACCAATATGGCACCCCCGGACCTAACCCCAGACCGAGGGAAGGTCCAGTACTGACACGTGTCCAACAACACCGGACCTACCCGTCCACGACGGTGAGCTCCAGAGCTGCCACGTGGCAACGACCAGACCTTCAACTTCAACAATCAGACTGGTGGACCCCCCAAAGGCTCCGGACCTTCAAGGAGTAATAAAAAACTTCAATACCCGATTAAGTGTCATTAATACCATATTAATGACACACGATCGGATGACCCTTGATACTGGTAACAGCACGGTTAAGGCCCGTTACCAGGCTATTAAGGGTAATTAACCCCATTTATTGTGTATCAAGCATGTGTAACCGCCGGGGCCACCTATCGGGCCAGGCTAACGTTGTAATGACCAGTCCTTGTACTATAAAAGGACTGGTCGACGATACACAAGGGATGGTTCCAGACCACTACTGAACACTCTGAGCTAGACGAGCTTCTTCTTCTGGAGCTTCTTCTAGGCTCACAGGCTTAGTACATCACCAACACACCCCGTGGAGTAGGGTATTACGCTCAGGCGGCCCGAACCACGTAAATCTCTATGTAAACGTGTCTTTCACCTTCTTGAATCTCTGCGCGCCCATTATCGAACTACAACTCCTCGATCTACCAGAGGTAGTGTCGGGAGATCTGTCGGATCCAAACACCGACATATACGTATACTTGGACAAAGCGTTTCTTGTTTGATTGTGAAGTCCATGTATGTGGAAGGTATAGTCTTTATGATTTCACTCTCATGATCACATCTTATGGTCATAAACACTATAGACCCCCACTATATTCTATGTAGTCATGATATGATTATGTTAATATGAATGACTTATGGTATGCTTCAACATTGGTTCAACGACGTTTAGGTTAGTCATTACCTTAGGATGGCTTGTGCCATGGCTCCTAAGGTATTTGCTTAGTATGATAGCATGGTGCTAGGGTATTTAAGTAGTGTTGGATGTCTCGTAGACCCATGGATTGAAGAAGAAGGTAGTAGGTGGTGACAACCCTATCTGTCCTTTGTAATCCTCCATGTTCAGCTATGCCACAGGCTCTTGGTGGGAGTCGCCCTAGTATTGCTAGGGGTAAGCCCGTGCCCGATGTGTTGAATAACATTGCATAGGGATTCATCATTGACATGACCATTAGTATCTACCTTAGGCTATGCATATGTATTAGGAGCATTGTAGGAGCAACTCTCCAACTCTCAATCAAATCTCCTTCTAGGACCCATTTTACCCTTTAGAATAGATTGCTTAGGTGTGTGTCACACTACCCCTATTATCAACTTACCCCTGTCCGGAGAATGGATTAGTCTCCCATAGCTTGACCATAAGAGTAGTATATACTTTACTCCATTGACTTCCTTTGGGATAAATACGATACCCTTGGGAATACTTATGGGTGAAATGCTACAACCGTATCTTCCGTGCGCTTGCGGATCTCATCTCTTTACCGGAGATGTTCTGTGGTGTTAAGAAATACCAACAAGCATTTCTGGCGCCGTTGCCGGGGATGATTTGTTAGTATATCTTAGGAGCCGTCAACAATAGCGTAGCTCCAATCAACACCACAATCAAGCTGATGGTAGACACGGCCTAGTACTCCGCATTATCATCATTAAACTCCCAATCCTGACCTACAACTGTTGGGGGGATTGCAAGGGTGAGTACAGGTCGTACTCAGTAAGTGTGGAAAGTATACCATGTAGTTGATTCAAATGACAAATATAATAATGGCTGAGTGCTGAAAAGTACATTAAAACATTTGGAAAGCAATAAATTACATTTATCTAAAGTAATCCCATTATAAACCATAATTAATAACATAGTACCAGTCCATATTCCATATCCATCATCCATATAACAATAACCATATTCAATACCAGAATTTAATTCATAACCAGCCATAACCATAACCATCCCAAAAACCATCCCAATATCAAGTTCCCTCTAATCATGTAGGTCATCCAGGTGCTCATAACCGGGAGCACGGCTATCATGATAGTTTTATTAGACACACTCTGCAGAGGTTGTACCACTTTACCCACGTGTTTGTGAATTCATCACCTTTCAGTGACTAGAACCTCTATTATGCCGTCTCACACTTCCATCGATGTGTGGCCAAGAGATCACAAAATAGACTTTACAAAGGGATTACTAGCCTATTTAGACCCCACTGAGGTTTTAACGGTGGCGATGTCTCCTACAGAGCACATCTTCAACCAAGGTCCCCCTCTTGAGCCATTCGGATCCCAGGATAGTCCCACCAATCATCAACAAAACCAATCCGACTACCCCTTCCCCGAGCATCCTTAATGGTCCAAATAGCACTCGCAAAGCCCTGATTAATCAGCTACGCCGCACCCATACTTGGCCTCGTGGTGGCACTGTAATCCTGGCTTATTCTCGCATGAACCGATCCTTAGATCTAAAGTAAGCAAACCACCATAACATCCAACCCATCCACATACCAGACTTGCTTAGATCACCCATTACCATATCATACAAACCAGTTCACATTCACCATAATCTCATTAATGCATTATTAGATGGTATAATGGTTTTCCCATCCCAGATAATTAAGTGAAGCAAAAAGGTAAAAAGCCCATTCCGACTCTCTACTATAAATTCCAGGTGACAAGGGTGGTCAAACAACCTAGTAAACTTCCTAGTATAGGATTCCCATCAAATTGACACAAGCATGCAGTTTGAAAACAAAACATTTATTGTCAAAACAGGATCAATATGCTTTAAGGACACTTGCCTTGCTCTTGAGATTGGTTCGGGTCAAAGCCTTAAAACTCTTGATGCTGTAGATCCCCCGCGACACTCTCTAGCGCAAATCCGTCTAATACGCACAAAGATCATACAAGACAAGAAACACAATCAAAAAGTGCACAAATTACTCAATATGACATGACATGCATGATTAATGCAAATGCAAGGTGAAACTTGTTAATGAGTTGCTTTTAATGATCACTCTCCACGAACTAAGGTTTGGGTGTGGAGGAAAAGTGGCAAATAGATGTCAAGCCAAGGGGTGGGGTTGTTTATATAGAGGTGGAGGCTAGGGTTAGATAGATTTTGAGTTTGAGATAAGTAGAGACCAGTTTAGAGTCCCACATGGGCCCTAAAAGAGTTAGGCATGACATCCCAAGGCCCACTTAATGTAAACCTAAGAAACAAGTCGTGAAATAAAAGATCAACTCGGAGTCGCGAAATATCAGACAAGTCCAAAAGGGCCGGACTAGTCTGGAGTTGTCCAGAGAAAAATTGGACAAGTCCGGACTGGACATCAGACAAGTCCAAACTTATCCAGAGGGGAAAAATAGACAGTTCTGGCCTAAAATCGGACAAGTCTGACTTTAGCCAGATAGGAAAATGGACAAGTCTGCTGGGACACCAGACTAGTCCGGACAAGTCCAGGGACTTAGCAAATTGTCAAGGATTCTTGGAACACCGGACTAGTCCACACATTACCGGACAAGTCCGAAAGTGTCCAGAGGAAAAATCAGACTAGTCCGCAGAAAAACGGACAGGTCCGAGCGAGGTAAGAAAGAAATCAGACTAGTCCGCACCAAAATCGGACTGGTCCGCACTTTACAGAATTCTTAAGTGCGGTTTTGTTCTAAATCATTTTAAATTTATTCCTTTTTTATGTTTGTTAATGTTAAAAATATATTAGGATGTATGCAAGGCATGATGCATGAAAATGAGAGTGTTACATGCCTTCTATAACTGTGGTGAATATGACCACTTTATAGTTGGTTGCCCATATGAAGAAAACAAGAAGAAGATCAAGGAAACGAAGCCTCAACCCAAGAAGTTCTTCAAGAAGAAAAAGCAAGCTGGACAGGTGCACCTAGGAAAGGAGTGGAACTCAAATGATGAGTCCTCGTACGAAGAGGAAGATGAGATGGAAAGCATAGCCATCAAGAAGACATCATATGAGCTACTCACGGGCATTAAGAAGAATGGAGCGATGTTCAACCACAAGCGCCACCTCCAAATGAAAATAAAGAAGATGAACCACAAGTGGAGGTAATTGAATGTGGCCTAGAGGAGGGGTGAATAGGCCTTTTTGAATTTTTCGGAACCTGCAACACTTAACAACCAGATCAAAACTCGAGATATCGGACTAGTCCGGTCAAGTGCGGACTAGTCCGGTGTGTACCGACTAGGTTAATCAAGTTTGATTGATTAATTTGATTCTAGGATGTATGCAGCGGAAATATACTTGTAATTGAAGTGTTACACAATTATGA
The DNA here is from genome assembly GCA_036927565.1 of Tuctoria greenei. Classification (NCBI taxonomy): domain Eukaryota; kingdom Viridiplantae; phylum Streptophyta; class Magnoliopsida; order Poales; family Poaceae; genus Tuctoria; species Tuctoria greenei. The sequence goes on from JAYESD010000004.1 coordinate 131,686,347, forward strand.
ACTAGGGTATACCACAAGTCAATCTTATATTAAATGTTTCAACGTAAAGTAAGTGAGATTGATTGAAACCCTAGATTGATATGATGTATAAGAACGATGAACGCAAAGTAAGAACACAAGCAATTTATCCCGTGGTTCGGTTCCCACAAAGACAACCTACATCCACGTTGAGGAGTCCACAAAAGGACCGGGTCTTCTCCAACCCTACCCTCGTCGGATCGCCACGAAGGACAATCCTCTTCACTTATCACAAAGGGTAAATAACGAAATTCAAGGGGCCTTCTCACACGTTGAGGGCTCCCCAAGATTACAACAAGAACTTCACCAAGAACACACTATAAATATTACAATGAAAATCACAGGAGTGTGTTAGGGAATCAAACCAAGAGCTCAATGAGTGATGAATCGTGTCTCTCCAATGATCCAAAGTGTATCCTCAAGGGATTGATCTTTGTTGTGTTTGATTTCATGGAGAGATGTGTTTTTGAGGATCTTGGGAGGTGTGACGGCACAGGGGATCGAGAGAGGTAAAAGTTGGGCCGTGCACATCTATTTATATGGGGTTTCTAAAAGTGACCGTTAGGGTTTAGGAATATCGGACTAGTCCATGGTGGACACCGGACTAGTCCGGTGTGCTGTGTGTAGAAAACCCTAAGTGTCCCGAAATATCGGACTAGTCCGGCTAGAAGCGGACTTGTCCGATTTCGCTTCTGGAAATCTTCGGACTAGTCCGATCATCATCGGACTTGTCTGGATAAGTGAAACCCTAAGTGAATTGGGTGACAAGTCTGCACTTGGAGGACTTGTCTGATTTAGGTCAGTGGGTTTTCGGACTATTCCGTGCAAATATCGGACTTGTCCGATTTTCATCAGAATGATATTAGACTAGTCCGTTGTGTGATCGGACTTGTCTGATTTTGAGCAACTTGTGAAGTGTTTTGAGTACTAGTCCGCACTGGGAAGGACTAGTCAGATTCTAGTCAGAGAGATATCGGACTAGTCCATGGTGATATCGGACTTGTCCGATCTTGTGCAGAAAGATATCGGACTAATCCGGTGTCAGTCGGACTAGTCCGGTCCTATATAAACTTGTGCAATGTGTGTGATTATTTGTGCTTGAGCTCTTTTGGTGTGTTTCCTTAACACACTCCATACACAATGATCTACTACACTTGTTCCTTGAGCTCTTTTCAACATTGCTCCTCATTCTCCCTTCTTTTTGGCTCTTTGCTCATTTTCTCATTAAAACTTGTGCTCATCTCAACAAAGTAGTTAGGATCTCATTTGCTTGTCATAAATCATCCAAAACCAACAAGGGATTCCCAGATGCACTTTCAGTAATGGATCAAGGGGGAGTTTCTGCACAAGATCAACCTCAAGAAGACGAAGATGATCAACACACAAATGAGGGCAACCATCTAGGAGGAGTAGAAGAAGACCATGAAGAACTCAACAACTTCAAACAAAACAAGGTCTGGGAACTAGTCAAAAGACCCAAGTTCAACGTCGTCGGCACCAAATGGGTCTTCCGCAACAAGCAAGACGAACACGGGGTGGTGACAAGGAACAAGGCACGACTTGTGGCAAAAGGGTATTCACAAATCGAAGGTTTGGATTTCGATGAAACCTTTGCTCCTGTAGCTAGGCTTGAATCAATTAGAATATTACTTGCATATGCTACTCACCATGATTTCAAGCTCTATCAAATGGATGTGAAAAGCGCCTTCCTCAATGGACCAATCAAGCAGGAGGTGTACGTGGAGCAACCACCTAGATTCGAAGATCCAGCCGACCACGTGCTCAAACAATGTAAGGCTCTCTATGGCCTCAAACAAGCTCCTAGAGCTTGGTATGAGTGCCTTAGAGATTTCTTGATTGAAAATGGTTTTAAAATTGGCAAAGCTGATTATACATTATGCACGAAGCATTTTGACAATGATCTCTTTGTTTGCCAAATTTATGCTGATGATATCATTTTTGGTTCATCTAACAAATCTTTCAGTGAAGAATTTAGTAAGATTATGATACATAGGTTTGAAATGTCTATGATGGGAGAGCTGAAATACTTCTTGGGATTCCAAGTGAGGCAACAAAAGGAGGGGACGTTCATAAGCCAAACAAAGTATACTCAAGACATACTCAAGAAGTTTGGAATGGACAAGGCAAATCCCATAAAGACTCCCATGACAACAAATGGACACTTGGATATAAATGAAGACGGACCAAGCGTGGATCAAAAGGTATATCGCTCCATGATTGGATCCCTACTTTACTTATGTGCATCTAGGCCTGATTTTATGTTGAGTCTGTGCTTGTGTGCAAGATTTCAAGCCAATCCTAAGGAGTGTCACTTGATAGCCGCAAAAATAATCTTGCGGTATTTAGTTCATACACCCAACCTAGGCCTTTTGTATCCTAAAGGTTCCAAATTCAATCTCATTGGATACTCCGATGCAGATTATGTCGGATGCAATGTAGACAGAAAAAGTACCTCTGGTACATGCCAATTTCTAGGTATATCCCTAGTCTCTTGGTCCTCCAAGAAACAAAACTCCATTGCCTTATCCACAGCCAAAGCGGAGTATGTTGCAGCCGGGAGTTGTTGTGCACAACTCCTTTGGATGCGACAAACTCTAAGGGATTACGGTTACAATATGAGCCGTATTCCACTCCTTTGTGATAATGAGAGTGCTATCAAGATTGCCCATAACCCCGTTGAGCACTCTAGGACCAAGCATATAGACATCCGACATCACTTTTTGAGAGACCACTCAATGAAAAGAGACATAGCCATTTCCCATGTCAACATCGAAAAACAACTAGCCGATATATTTACCAAGCCACTTGATGAAAAACGTTTTTGCGAGCTCCAAAATGAACTAAATATCCTTGATGCTCATAATGTGGCTTGAAAAATTGCATACCTGTATGGCTTCTTCAAAATATGTTGATTATGTTGTGAAAATCATCCCTCTCAATTTTCTTCGAAAAACTATTTCAATTACTTGATCTTGGTGAATTATGGTCATTGCTTGATTGTTGTATGTTTACTGATCATATTCATCTAGATTATTTGTTTGTTTTGGCCCCTATTTTCTCTATTAGTATCTTCGAATATATACAAATGGTATATCCAGTTCTGTTCTGGTGACCACAAACTAGTCTGTGGTCACCCGGACTAGTCCGCACACTGCAGACTAGTCCGCACACTGCAGACAAGTCTGCAGAATGTCCGGTAGTCCGGACTAGTCCGGTCGACCACGGACTAGTCCGTTTTTTCGACTCCATAACCCTAGAAGCCACCAAAACCTAATCTCCTTCACCCTCACAACTCACCTCACATTCTCTCTCTTCACTCGAGAGCCCCTAAGGCGATTTGGTGATTTCTCCATCAAATCCCTTCAAGTTTGGGTGGAAATCGATCTGTTGCTAGGGAATTGAAGACCACGGACTTGTCTGCATCTCCAACTCCTGCTTCATCAAGAATCAAAGAATTTCAGTAAACCCCCCCCCCCCCCCCCCCCAGACCCTAGAAAATTCGATTTCTTTCGTTTTGTCTCAAATAGCTTAGTTCCTTTCAGCTAATACATGCTTTCTTGCTGTATTACATCTTTCTTAAGCTAGTTTTGCATTGAGCAACACCATTTATCTCATAGTTAGGGTTTAAGGTCTTGAACACCGGACTAGTCAGGTCCCTGTACGGATAAGTCCGGTCCATCCGGACTAGTCCGTACCTGATCACCGGACAAGTTCGATTTTCAACTGAATTCAACCCTAATTTCCTACTACTTAATGCACTTCCTTGCCATAAATTCTCATCCATACATTGTGTAATCCCTTCTCAGGAAAATATCGAGCTCCAATGATGAAGTTTCCGATTATGAGACCGAGATGGACCAAGACTCATTGATTCGTTCCTCGACAGGCCAAGGGAAGAAGTGCCAAGAGTGTCCCTCCGAGCCGGCACCTTCTCCACCTCAGGTACGGCGGAAAGTTCTAGCCAAGAAGCTGGGTCCAAGGCCAAGGATGCAGCTGGCCCTAGCTCGGCGGCTTCTCGCCAAGCTAAGGGCAAGGGAAAAGGAATTGCCTTGGGCCCAATCGGCCCTCTCAAGATGGCAGCTCCGAGGCAGGGGATTAGGGATCCCTCCGAGGAGAAGTTCAATGGCAAGGGAAGCGATACGGCTTCCAAGCTCAGATTTGTGGATTGCTACAGCAGATCAAAGAAGGCGGCCGATGTCAGATTTTGGAGCAACTTTCATGCAGACTATTACAGCTCCGTGTACCTTACCATGAATACTTCGGTGGTCCGCAACCAGTGGATTGACTGGAATCACTTTGAGAGAAAGAGCTGTGGTGCTTTTGATGAAGTTGTGGAAGCTGCAGCTAGGCATGGACGGAAGGACCTATTTGCCTTTAGATATAACTAGAATGATGAGATTATTGCTCAGTTCTATGCCACATGCTTCTTTGCTAGTGTTGAAGAGGAGAGGGTAACTTGGATGACTCATGGATCCAAGTACACCGTAACTTATGATGAGTTTGCAAGATTGCTACATCTTGAGGACTCTAGCAGCAATGAGACGACTATTGGTGTCTTGGTAAAAGATAAGATGGACTTTCTTTATGATACTATCTTGATGTACAACCCTCCATCGACCAAGAACATGAAGCCCTTCTTCATGGTTCTTAATAGGGTGCTGAGGAAGACCATAGCACCAAAAGACGGGGATGCATGAAGTGTGCAAGGTACTTGAGGACCCTAATGAAGGTGATTAGCAAGAACGGGAAGTTTGATATCTTTGACTACATTTAGAATGACATGGTCAACATCTCCTGGACACCAAACAGATCTTGTGGCTATGCCCCTTACTTGATGTTTATGATTGAGAAGGTCACAAGAATCAAGTTCGTAAAGGATGTGGAGCACACTCCTTTCAGGCCCCAGAAGCCTCCCCAAGCCACTGTCCAAGCTGCTCCATCTCCAGTGTCTAGTGAAGAGGCTCCAAGGAGAGCTTGAGGAGATGCCAGGACTGCTCCCACCACTAGGGCACCTCCTCAAAAAGGGTGCTAAAGAGTCTTTTGAAGTACTTGGCCGCAATTTTTGGCTCATGCAAGAAAGCTGAAGTGAAACTTCATAAGCTGAACAAGGCAAGGAAGGCAGATATGAGATATGTCAAGCAAAATGTCAAGCACATCTGCCAGAAGCTGGAGATCGAGCCCATTGGATCCCCCGTTATCTCCGATGATTCAACATCAGAGATCTCGGAGTTGCCACCTCTTTCACCTTATGATCTTGCCTATTTTGGCATTGGGGGCACTTCGAGTGGATCCACTCCTCCTCCTCCTCCTACCCAACCTGAAGATGAATATGAAGATGAGGAGAGGACCGACATCGAGGAATGAGCCACTAGATCCCTCCTTTCCTTCTTTTTGGTGTCTTGATGCCAAAGGGGGAGAGATTGAGGGGGAGTCACTAGGTCCTAGCTGTAGGTTGAGAGATGAGAGCTTCATTTGTGTATCTTTTTGTGTCTCTTTTGGGTTGTAAAACTTTAATTCTGTTATCTTTACCTTTATTATTGTGGTGTGATGGAATGACTATGTTTATGCTTATGTTATGAAATTTATGATGATGATGATTTGAGATAATCTGTGATTTTGCTTTGGAATTGACATATATGCTTGATATTGGTATCTCCGTGTCAATCATCTCATTCTCATCACGATTATTGCTCAAACTCACGTAGTTTTGGACCCCACCATAAAGAGTGCACATATGTCTTATGTTTTAATTGCTCAATTTGTTCCAAGCTCATATGTGCACACTTTATAAAAATTTTGTATTTCTATCATATTTTGTGAAATCTCAATTGTTTGTCATCAATCACCAAAAAGGGGGAGATTGGAAGTGCATCAAGGCATCCCTTGTGGGTTTTGGTTGATTTATGACAAACAAATGAGATCCTAACCAAATTTTTGAGATGAGCGCAGGTTTTAATGAAATTATGAAGAAAGCGCAAAAAGAAAGGAGATTGAGGATCTATATGGAAAAGATCTCAAGAGCTGAATACGTTAGATCATTGTGTATGGAGTGTGTTGGAGAAACATACCCAAAGAGCTCAAGCACAAGAAAACTCATTCACTACACAAATTTTCACAGGACCGGACTAGTCCGATATAACCCGGACTAGTCCGATAATGCCTCTGTTCAAAATTGTACAAGTCCTCCCAGTGCGGACTTGTCTGCACAGTCTAGGTTTACAGAGACCGGACTAGTCCGATGTCACCACGGACTAGTCCGATATCTTTCTGAATAAGATCGGACTAGTCCTCCCCAGTGCGGATTAGTCCTCAACACTTTACAGCTTTGCACGAAATCGGACAAGTCCGATAATATCTGGACTAGTCCAATAACCTCTCTGACTAAAATCAGACAAGTCCTCCATGTACAGAGTTGTTCCTGTCGGTGGTTTGGATCCAGCAGATCTCCCGACACTACTAAAGTGTTAGAGGAGTTTGATGTTCGGTGTGGGCGCGCGGAGATTCAAGAAGGTGAATTGTAAATAGCACAGGAGACACGAAGATTTACGTGGTTCGGGCCGCCTGAGCGTAATACCCTACTCCACGGGTGTGTTGGTGTTGTATTAGTTGTATGAGCTTGTGACGAGTGTCTATGGCACGTGTGTAGAGTCACTCCACGTGTCGAGTCCGTCGTTGGCCTGTCCTTTTATAGTACAAGGGCAGGCCGTTACAAGTTAGCCTGGCCCGACATGTGGCCCTGGCGGTTACTAGTATTGATACTCATTCAACATGTTTAATTGTCCTTGATGACCGGGTAATGGGCTTTGACAGCACCGTTACTGGTAATTAAGGTCACCTGATCGTGTGTCATTAATATGGGATTAATGACACTTAATCGGGCCTTGAAGTCCTTGATTCCCCTTTGAAGATCCGGAGCTGTTGTGGAGTCTTCCGGAGGTTAGAGGTTGAAGATCCGACGGTTGGACACGTGGCAGCTCCGAAGCATACTATGGGAAACAGGTATTCCGGAGCTACGTGACACGTGTCAGGTCCGGAGCTTCTCTCGGTCTGGGGTTAAGTCTGGAGGTGCCATTTCGGTACATAGCCCGGAGCTTCCCCCTTGTGGGCGGTAGCTCCGGTTTGATAGTACACGTGGCGACCCTGGGATTAACCATGTTGGAGAAGCGGGCCCGGTTATATCTGACATGTGGGCCCCCGAAGGTCTTCAAATCAAGTAGACGACTTTCCTTTGAGATCTTTGTAACCTCAAGGGGTGTATGGTTTCCAGGATACCGATAGTGGCCCCCTGGGCCCACCTCTGGGGAAGACTCTTTGGGTGAAGTCATTCCGCCGGAGGTGGGTCCATCCTCGCGACTTTTGAACTGAGTCTTCAAAGGTCTCCGGATGTGCCGTTGGCGATGGTTTGGAGTTAAATCCTTGCCACGTGGTGTATCCCGCGTGCGGCAGATGAGATCTTTGGCGTGCGGATCTCACGCAATTGAAGGTCGCTGGTTGCCGATACGAAAACCGTATCGGTTCCGCGCGCCTTGTCAGGCCGCCGCCTTTGGGCTTCCCGCCTCATGATGACAACCGTTCGCCTGGGTAAGAACCTCGACCTGATCGTCGGGGTGGTCCCGGGCCCCCTTGTCATCGGCTGGGTGGAATTTTTGAATGGTATCTTCAACTTCCTTGTGGTTTCCATCCAAGCGTTGCGAGGGCTTACTTAAGAAGGAAAGTGCACACCGTCTGGAGTTCTTTACGCCTCTCATCTGATCTTGCACTCAAACTCCCGACTTGTGCTTCGCTTTTCCTCTCTTGCGTTGCTGTGCTGCGATGGAGTTGGGTCTCCGCGAGAGCCGTTTGAAGACTGACGGCGACCTGAAGAAGGTTCGAACCCTCATGGGGTGGTCTTCGGACTTCTTCAACTGCTCGGTCTGCGCCGGGGGAGAGCTCCTGTTTGAGAAGGAGCACTCCGGCGAAATGGTGTACTTCTCCTCGTACGCCATGGTGGGGTTGATCCCACCTTTTTCTTCCTTTTTCCTGATGCTGCTGGACTTTTATGGTCTGCAGCTATACCACCTTGGCCCTCACTCCATTCTTCTTGTGTCTATCTTCGTCCACTTCTGTGAGATGTGGGTGGGCATCCCCCCTGCATTGAACTCTTCCGAGCCTTCTTCACCGTCCACAGCACCGGTAGGAGCAATGAGTACCTTGGCTTCTACTACTTCGTGAAGCGCAAGAAGTGCCCATTCAAGTACCTCCGGTCGTTTCCCTCTGGGAAGTGGGATGACTAGAAGAAGGACTGGATAGTCATCCGGGTGGAGGAGCACAAGAGGCTGGATCTGCCCCAAGGTCTCCCCAACATTGACACGACGATCTGGAGTGAAGCTCCGGTGCTGGCGGACGCCTTCAACCCTGTTCTGACCAGGATCCGCCAGTGCGTGGAGGGGGGATTAACCCCTCAAGCGGTGTTTTGTAACTTCCTGGTCAACAGGTGGGCACCACTGAATAAGAGAGAGAAACTCGCTTGGGCCCTCAATAGCGTGATGGACGACGACCGGGTCGAGACCGGGCTGAAGTCAAACATGGTGGGGACAACCTTGGAGTTCCACCTCAAGAAGTTCCAGCACGGCATCGACGTAGAGGGTGACGACTTGACTCTGCCATCGGCTTTTCTTCCTCTGAACGTGGAAGTTGAGTTCAGTAGGGAGCTCCGGCGGAAGATGCCCGTGCTTGACGACCTTGGTGTCGTCGAGAGAAGATCAACCACCAGGGTGGCGATCCCTGGAGTGTCCGAAGGTGGCCCTGCCCCGAAGCCGAGGGACGAAGTCATCGGCAAGGGCAAGGAGCCAGCGGACGAACCCTTGAGTCGGAAGAGGAAGCTGCAGCATGCCGACGGAAGGTCCGTCAGGGCTGCCACCTCTGCATCGGCTGCTTCTCCCCGGAGGGGGAGGTCTTCTTCGACCGCTGCGACCGTACCCGTAGTGGGATCCTCCCGGGGAGCTAGCTCCGGGCATGCGACTCCAACACCAGGGCCGGTTGAGGCCTCCAGGTCCGGGCATGCGACTCCAGCACCGGGGCCGGTTGAGGTCTCCAGGTCCGGGAGTTCTTCCCGGTCGAGGGAGCCTCGACCAGGGAAACGCCCGTGGCTGCTACGAGTTCCGGGGGGCCTTTCGGAGCTTCCACGCCAGCTATGACCAGCCTAGAACGCCCGGGAAAGAGGTTCCGCACAAGCTGGTGCGGAAGCCTCCCAAGGTAATTTTTAATCTTTACCTTGGACAGTTGTTTTGTTATAGTAACTATTTTTTTTTAAGTTTCTTCATCCATCATCTGCAGTGTTCCCAAGAAGAGGAGTGAGGCTCCACCCTCGGCCACAACAACTGAAGCTGTGAGGGCGGAAGCTTCCGCTCCTGTCCCGGTGCTGCCTCAAGTGGTGGCTGAAGCTGCGATAGCTCCGGCGCCGGCTGTCGTGGTCATGGACCTCGACTCATCCCCAGAGACTCCCGTGGTAGCGCCGGACCGCGGGAGAGAAGATGCGCCAGCGGCACTTGTCCCGGAGGTTGAAGCTCCAGGTCCTGGTGCTGAGATGATGGAAGCTCCGGCTGTTGAGCCGGAGGAAGTAGTAATTCTGGCCTCTGAGCCGGAAATTGTCGAAACCCCGGCGGTTGAGCCGGAGTTGATTGAAGCCTCGGCGTGCGCGCCGGAAGCTGAGGAAGTTCCGGCAGTTGGGCCGGCTACCTTTGAAGCACCGGCCGCAGAGCCAGTCATTGTTGGAGCTCCGGTCGTAGGGCCGGTCGATGTTGAAGATCTACCGGCTCCCGAGCCGGTTGTTGAAGAGGTGTCGGAGCCCGAGCCCCCATCGGAGGAGGTGTCCAGACCGGAGCCAGCAGCGGCCCCTACTCCGGAAGTGACGACGTCGGAGGTACCTGCGACCGAGCCGGAGTGCCCAAGCGAAGGGAGGATGGCCCTAGTGCCATGGAGACCCAGGGGACCACTCTTGTGGAGTGGGACCCAATTTTTGTATCTGAAAACCCGCTGGAACCAACGGAGAAGACTCCAGCAGGTCCGGAACCTATCCTGTTGTCGCTGTCTATTGACAACGCATGTTCCAGTCTGCGTCAAGTCCAACTGGCCTTCTTCCACGACAGCAAGGCTCTTGAAGAGGAGCGCCAAACCCTTAGGCGGTGGCGTAACCGGCTCTACTTCGAGACCAAGCTGGCGCAGTCGAGGCTAGCGGATGACAAAGAGTGGATCAAGCGGGAGAAGATCCGCCTGGAGTACTGGGGCAAGTTACTGGATGACGGGGAGAGTATGACTTGTGCCCTCGACGCTCAATCCCGGGAGATCTACGAGCAGACCAAAGCAGCTAACAGTGCGGCCGATGAACGCCAAGAAAGGCTTGAGGCCATTAACACTACACTCATCAAGCGCCGGGAGGCACTTGAAGAGAGGGAGAAACGGCTCGAAGATGAAGAGCAGAAACTCCTAGAGCTGCGGGATGATGTCCTGAGGAGGGAGGAGGAGCTCACCGAGAAGGTGGCTCTGGCTGACAAGGGCCTCGAGGAGCGCGCCAAGAAATTGGAAGAGCGCTGCATTGAGGAGGAGAAGAAGGCCTGGGTGCGAGGGCAGGAGCTCCATGAGCGGGAGTGTGCCCTTGTTGCCAGGGAAAAGAAAGTGAGGGGCAGGGAGAAGGACATGGTTGACCGCCGGAACGAAATCCACCTTCGGGAGGAGGAGCTCGAAAAACTCGAGAAACGGGTTGCTGAGAAGATTCAGCAAAACGCCAAAGAAGTTGAGCGCCTCGCCCGCGAGAATTCTGAACTAGTGGCGGCCAGAAGATCCCTGGAAGAATTAAAGGGTTTGAGGACTGCGGACTCCCTACAAATTTGGGAGTTCCTGGGCAAGGCCAACGACGCGCTGACACCGATGGGCTTCAGCCCCGTGCGCCCGGATGATCCGGAGCCGGAGCTGGACCTGGCATTGCAGGCGTTGAGCTCGGCAGGCAGCAAACTCTCCAAGGTGGGCGATGTCATCGCGGACCAATTAGAGGTTGAGGGGCAATCCCTGGCGAAGAACGTCGCAGAATATGTGCTGACGTGCTACACCAGCCGGAACTCTCAATTTCCTCTGGACCCAGTGCTTGAAGGTCCAGTTGAAGGAGAAGGCGAAGCTGTCCGAGCCAACGTATCGGAAGTTGCCCAGAAGGTCACCCAATTCTTCCATAGGGTCTAGGACCACCTCTGTAATTCTCACTTGTATTTTCTCTTCTTCTTCCTCAATTTTGTAATCCCTTGTCTCCAGATGTAATCCCTTGTCTCCAGATGAATGAAATCCCCAAATTTTTGTGAATTTCACTTTTTGTCTTCAACACTTTTGTCTTCACTTGGCCCCCTGGTAGATGTACACAATTCGATTGTGAACATGTACCAAGAGGATATTGTGTTTTGTTGAAGACTCATTTGCTCCGAACTTGTAGAATTTAGGTCTGAAGTCTTCGATAGTGAAGGCCCCCTGAGGTTGTCAGAGCTTAGAAGCTCCGGCATTGTCTATCGTCGGAGCTTAGTAGCTCCGGCAATAATCTCTATCAACGCGTAGAGCATCGATAGTTAGTCCTCCGGGGTGTCGGAGCTAGTAGCTCCAGCAGTGACCTTTGCCAACACATAGCTTGTTGACAGCAGACTCCATTTGCGGGGTCTTCTCACCATCTTTTATTTAGCGTCGACAGCTGACCCCCCTAGCTTTACCGGAGCTTGATTACTCCAGTGATGCTCGTTTTCAATGCGTAACATCGATTACAAGCCACCTAGGGGAGTCGGAGCTTTGTTAGCTCCGGCTTTTCTCCATCAACGTAGATTTTATTTTTCCTGCACACTTAGGCTAAGAAAAATAGTAAAATTCATTTCTTGTTTATAACTTCGTCGTGGCTTACGATTCTCAAGAAGATTTTAAGTTAAACGCGATTCTAAATACAACCGAATGCGTTGTCTTTTCTTCCAGATCCAATTGTACATGGACCCGCCTTACTTCGGCCTGCCGGGGTGTAGGTAGAGTGGCGTACTTAGGGTGCTTGACCAAGCTAAGTCGATAGCACACTCCAGCCCTAGATTGGCTTGGTGGCTTTCAGGCGAGTTGGTCATGAATGATATTTGAATCCAAAAGAATTGACAATACAACTCGTATCGTATATGAACCAGTAGAACTAATATTTCTTAAGAATTGCACGTCTTTGTTATAGACAAGAAAGAGAAAAATAAAAAATTTTGAGCCTGTACAAAATAAATGCACGTGGAGTCTGTTTCACATGAAGATGTCTTTCATTATAGGTCCGGGGTACAGGGGAAACAAGTACACTCTTAGGGTACAGAACTAGGCTAAGCGTGTTTCATTTCTCGTTTGACCCAGGGTAGCTAGCCACACTTTTAGTCCTGAGACTGTGACAAGTGTTGCATGAAATTTGCGGACCTTTCGGGAAAGGTCCGGCTGTTCTCCCGGAGAAACTACCCGACTCTGTACAATGACTCTATAACATACACCCCAAGTTACTATAGACTCACCTCCGTGATATTAAGTGTAGAACTTACGGAGGTGCTCAATGTTCCAAGGATTTGGGAGAGGTGTCCCATCCTCGGTAGCCAAGTGAACGCTCCCGGAATGGGATACTTTAATCACTCGGAAGGGTCCCTCCCAGCTGGGGGAGCGTTTGTTTAACCCTTCTCTAGATTGTATTCTCCGTAGCACCAGGTCGCCTTCCTCGAGCTGTCGATTGTGTACATGCCGCTGATGATAGCGCCGAAGGGCTTGGCAGTATCGGGCATTCCGAACAGCTGCTTGGCACCTTCCCTCCTCCAGGAGGTCTAGGTCTTCACGCCGGAGCTGGTCTTGCATGGCTTCATCGAAGGTCCGGACCCGGAGTGACCCCAAGGTGATTTCTGGAGGAAGGATTGCTTCAGCTCCATACACCAGGAAGAAGGGTGTCTCTCCAGTTGACCGGTTTTGAGATGTCCTGTTGGCCCATAAAGTGGGCGGAAGCTCTTCAATCCAGTTGGCTCCATGTTTTTTCAAGCGCTTATAGGTGCGCGTTTTGAGTCCTTTAAGGATTTCAGCATTTGCTCTCTCGGCTTGGCCATTGCTGGCTGGGTGAGCTACGGAAGCGTAGCAAACTTGAATGCCTAGGTCTTCGCAATATCCTTGAAACACAGAGCTTGTGAATTGGGTCCCATTATCAGTGATGATTTTGTTTGGGACTCCAAATCTGCATACAATGGACTGCAAAAAGTAGATAGCAGATTGCTTGTTGATTGTCACAACTGGAGTTGCTTCCGGCCACTTGGTGAACTTGTCAATGGCGACGTACAGGAACTTGTAACCTCCGACGGCTCTTGGGAAAGGTCCCAAGATGTCCATCCCCCACACAGCGAAGGGCCATGTAGGAGGTATCATTTGTAGGGGCTGAGCCGGTGTGTGAATTTGCTTTGCATGAAATTGGCATGCTTCACATTTCTTCACCAGCTCAGTTGCATCCTGGAGTGCTGTAGGCCAGTAGAAGCCATGCCGAAAGGCTTTACCAACCAGCGTGCAGGGAGACGCGTGGTTCCCACACTCGCCTCCATGGATTTCTGCGAGGAGCTTGCAGCCTTCTCCCCTTGTGATGCACCGCATTAGGATGCCGTTGGCACCGTGCCGGTAGAGATCCCCTTCGACCAACATGTATCTTTTAGCCAATCTGACTACCTGGTCAGCGGACACATCATCGTCAGGAAGGATGTTGTCTTTCAAGTAGTTCTGGATCTCCGAGATCCATGCATCGGAACTAACTTGAGCATTTGAGTCTTGCGTGCTCGGTTACACGGAGCTTTCGGCAGCACCTACGACCCTTGATGGCTGCCATGGTACCAGGGCCATTGGGACCGTCAGCTTCGGGATGCTGATCTCACCCCCTTTGCTCAGTTCGGCAGGCTGAGCTGTGGGTTTTGACAACCTCCGGACAAAAGTTTTGTCAGGAGCCGGAGCTCCGGTTGACGCTTTCGTCGAGAGTTCGTCGGCTTCAGCGTTGTGGGCACGCTGGACATGGTGAAGATCTAGGACTTCGAAGTCCTTCTGAAGCCTCTGTACTTCAAGGAGGTAAGCAGCTAGCTGGAGATTGTTGCAGGAGCATTCACCCTTTACTTGCTTAATGATGAGCTATGAATCTCCCTTGACCAGAAGTTGCTTGACACCGTATGACAGTGCCACCTTCAGCCCATAGATGAGTGCTTCGTACTCCGCCATGTTGTTGGTCGCCTTGAAGTCAAGGTGTACCATGTATTTCACCTTCTCCCCGGTTGGTGCGAGGAGAAGGACTCCAGCTCCGGCCCCCTACTTTTGCATGGAGCAGTCGAAGTAGAGGGTCCAATGAGGCTCAGTGAAGACCGGTGCTTCGTGTTCCGGCTTCTGCTCACTGGGACCCCCAGGGTTTGATGGAGAGGGAGTCCATTCTGCCATAAAGTCTGCCAATGCTTGACTCTTCACTGCTTGCCTTGAAATGAATTCGAGTTCAAATTCAGCCAATTCCGCTGCCCACTTTGCAACATTCCCAGTTGAATTGGGATTATGCAAGATTGCTCGAAGTGGGTAAGAGGTCACCACTGAGATTTTGTGAGCTTGGAAATAATGGCGAAGCTTCCTGGAGGCAATAAGAACCGCATAAAGCAGTTTATGCACCTCTAGGTATCGAGTCTTGGCATCATGTAGTACTTCACTGATGAAGTATACTGGGCGCTGAATGGTCCGGATCCTCCCAGAGGGGCCCGGAGCTTCCTCTTCACTGACCCGGATCCTTCCGGAGGGATCTGGAGTTTCTTCGGGGACCTCCGGGTTCTGGCTAGAGGAACCTAGAGCTTCTTCAGAAGTGACCTGGACCCTCCCGGAGGGGTCTGGGTCTTCTGGAGTGGTTTCTTGTGGATTCACTACAGGAATATCGATCACTTACGTCGGCTAGAGCAACTTACGTCGGCCTGCCGATGTAAGTTAGTAACTTACGTCGGTGCCTGGTAGCCGACGTAAGTTAATTAAATTACGTCGGTTGGCCGACGTAAGTAAAGAGACCGACAGTAATAAATTTTACTGACGTCAGCCCCGGCCCGCAGCCGACGTAAGTTAATCGACCGATGTAAATTAACACTAACTTACATCGGCTCTGATGTCGGCCGACGTAAGTAATCCCAGCCGACGTAAGTTGTGGTTAAACCTAAACGCGGGAGCGGTGCGTGCCGTTTCATTTCACGCCGCTCCCGCCCCGCCGACCCCCGAGCCGCCCCGCCGCCGACTACGAGCCGCCCCTGTGCCCCGTCGCTGCCCCGCCGCCGGCACGCCGCCCCGCCATCGCGGCCCTGCCATCACCGCCAGGCCGCCACCCCCTCCCACCCGCGGCCCCGCCCCCACGGCGCCGCCCCGACCCCCCGCGGCCCCGACCCCGCTGCCGGTCCGCCCCCGCCGCCTCTGCGCCGCCGCCGCCGGCCCGCCGCCGCTGCGCCGCCGCCCCTGCCACTGCCCGGCCCCGCCGCCCCTGCGCCGCCGCTGCCGGCCCGCCCCTGCGCCGCCGCTGCCGGCCCGCCCCCAGCCCCACCGCCCCTGTTGCACCCTCGCCGCCCCTGCGCCTCCGCGCCCTAGCCACCGCCCGACCCTGCCGCCCCTGCGCCGCCGCTACCGGCCCGCCCCCGGCCCCGCCGCCCCTGCGCCCTCGCCGCCGGCTCGCCTCCGGCCGTCCCATCGATCAGGTACGCACTTCAATTTGGACTCTAAATTTAGTGCTTTCAAATACTTGTTATGCTATCGTTGTGGCCTAATTAGAATTGTTAGCTTGATGTCGTGTTTTATTGCTCATGTGATTCTATGATGGCAGTGCTTGCTTAACTATTTATTTAATTATGGTTGTTAATTTGCTTAAATATGCTTAAGTGGTTTGTTATATTATGGTTAATTTGCTTAATTATGCATAATTAAGCTTAAGCGGTTTATTTAATTATGCTTAATTTGCTTATTTTTGCTTAATTTGCTTAATTATACTTAGGTGTGGTTTATTTAATTATGTTGAATTATGCTTAAATTGCTTAAATTTGTTTAATTATGCTTAATTGGTTTATTTAAGTTGTTAATTTGCTTATGCGTTTAATTATGCTGAAGTGGTTTATCTATTTATTATTAAGTGCTTAAGCACCATGAGGAGGGCAGCGTCGGGGGCGGCCCACTGTCGGGTGCCACGGCGTCGCCGGTAGCTACAAGAGAGAGAGAAACCGTGGGTCGTGTGTAGGGGTGAGCAGAGGAGATTGGGGCGGCGAAGGAGCTCGAGGCAGTGGGCGGCACGCAAAAGAAGCTCGCGCCGGCGGTGAACTGAGAAACGCGGTATATAGTTATTAAGGCATCGCTTTAGCGTCGCTTTAGCGATGCTAAAGCGGTAAGGCACTCCGACATCGTAAGGCATCCCTGTTGCCTTGCTTTCTAGGGTAAGGCGGCGGCGGCCAGGGAAGCCGGCGGCGGCAGGGAAAGCTGGCGCCGCGGGAGCAGGGGGATCCGTCGCCTTAAGTCGCCTTACCGCCTTAAGAACGTCAATGACCCGCGATTGTGTGGACGGTGGAAATGGATGTGGAATTGTCATCTAAGACCAAATTTCCTCTCAGTCTTTCTCTAGTTCTTTCCTCTCTCTTAAATGACCTCAAAATGAAAATGAGCAACGTAACCTATAGCAATGTGTTACCCGTTTCGGATCGGCACGTCTCACATGCCATTGGCATGTGAGACGTGCAGGTTCGGAATTGTCCCTTTTTGGACAGCCTCGGAGTGACCGAGGGGGCGTGGCTTGTGACGAGACGCGGGTCCGGATTTGGACGAGATTTCGGTGGCGTAACCCTGTTGTTCTCTGCTGCACCATTTTTGGGCGTGCAGTGGAGAACAGCGGGGTTATGCTGCCGAAATTTCGTTCGAATCCGGATCACGCGTCTCGTCATGAGCACGCTCCGCTCGGTCACTCTTGGGTGGGTTTAGGATCTATCTGCCTAGGTTGTAGGGCCGTGACACATAACATAACAATACATTAACGACTATTTCTTTCGCGTTAAACTGCAGAGTCAAACATGGGCGAAGACCGTAGTTGGATGTACACTGGTTGGAAGAGCAGAACTGGTGGTCACTCAGATGAGTGGTACGCCAAGACAGAAGCTTTTGTGGAACAAGCTTTTTCGTTGTCAAATAGCGATAAAGCGCGGTGCCCATGTACGAAATGCCGAAACGGAACGTTTTTGGACAAAGTGGAACTTACGTTGCACTTGTGTCGAAACGGTTACGTGTCACATTATGAGTTGTGGAACTTCCACGGCGAGACAGCTTCTCAAGCTGTACAAGAAGTGGAAGCTGACAATGATGATGCTCAAGAGGTTGATATGATGGATGAGATGCTGGAAGCTATACGACCAGAGCTTACAGAAGATACTCAAACAGCAGAGGTTAAAGAGTTCTTCAAACGTCTCAAAGATTCAGAAGAGGCTCTGCATGAACACACTAAAATGTCAATCCTCAATTTTGTGACTAGACTTATGGCAATTAAGTCTAAGTTCTTCTTTTCTAACAATTGTTACAACATGCTCATCGATTTGTTCAAAGATGCTCTTCCACAACCCAACAAAGTGCCTAAGGATATGTACAACTCGAAGAAAATTCTTTCTGGTCTCGGGATGAAGCACGAAAAGATTGATGTGTGTCCGGACAACTGCATGCTTTTCTGGAGAGAGCATGCCAATGAGAACAAATGTTTGAAATGTGGTCAACCGAGGTTTGTCGAAGTTGTTAATAACGATGGTAATACAGTGACGACGGAAGTCGCACGTAAGCAGCTTCGTTACTTACCTGTGACACCGAGGTTGAAGCGGCTGTTCCTTTCAAAAAAAAAAAAACGGCCAGACACATGAGATGGCACAAAGAAGGTGAGCGTGAGAACAATGGAGTCATGACGCACCCGTCCGATGGTGAGGCATGGAAGGCTCTGGACCGGTTCGACCCAGAATTCGCTCGTGAAGCGAGAAATGTTCGCATCGGGTTGGCGACAGATGGGTTCACACCGTTCAGCACAAACGCCGCACCATACTCCTGTTGGCCCGTCTTTGTCATTCCGTACAATCTTCCGCCGACCTTTTGCATGAAGAATGAGTTTATGTTTCTTAGCCTCATTGTACCTGGGCCAGATCATCCTGGGTCACGTCTCAACGTGATGTTGAAACCGTTGATCGAAGAGTTGAAAATGTTGTGGACAGGAGTCGAAGCGTACGACTGTTACAAGAAACAGAAATTCAACCTCCGAGTTGCTTATTTGTGGTCCATTCATGATTTTTCGGCATACGGCATGTTTTCTGGATGGAGCACTCATGGTCGGTTGACGTGTCCGATATGTGCCTCGGACACCGATTGCTTTCGACTTACCCATGGAGGCAAGATATCTTACTTCGATTGTCATAGACGTTGGCTACCTCCGAATCACTTGTTTAGACAACAGAGGAATGTCTTCAGAAAGAACACCGTTGTCACTAAAGGACCACCGAAACGTCTTGACGGGTCAGTAATATCTGATATGTTGGACAAATTGGTGCCAGATGAAGGTCGTCCTGGATATTTTGAAGGTTACGGAGACAAACACAATTGGACTCACTTATGTGGACTTTGGGAGTTACCGTATGTGAAGTCGTTGATTCTAAGGCACAACATTGATGTTATGCATCAAGAGCGTAACATGGCCGAATGTATCATAAGCACATGCATGGACATGACGGGCAAAACAAAAGACAATTTAAAGGCTCGAAAGGATCTTGTCGAGCTTTGTAACCGTCAAACTCTTGAGCTCTCCGAAAATGGTGGTAAACCACGCGCTCCTTTCTGTCTTCGACCTAAAGAGAAAAAAGAAGTTCTCGAATGGTTGCAAAGGTTGAAATTCCCAGATGGTTACGCAGCTAGTCTGAGACGAGCCGTGAATGTGAAAACGGGAAAGCTCATTGGGTTGAAGAGTCATGATTATCACATAATCATGGAAAGACTTCTGCCTGTTATGTTTCGAGGCTATTTTGACGATGCAGTGTGGAAGGTGTTAGCCGAGCTTAGCCACTTCTATAGGCAACTCTGTGCTAAAGAAATCACGCCAGAGATGATGACTAAATTGGAAAAGGAGGTTCCGGTACTTTTGTGTAAGATGGAAAAAATTTTTCCTCCGGGATTTTTCAATCCAATGCAACATCTCTTAATTCATCTTCCATTTGAAGCGAAAGTGGGCGGTCCCGTGCAATATAGGTGGATGTATCATATTGAAAGATCACTTAGATATCTGAAACCAATGGTTGGTAACAGGGCAAGGGTTGAAGGTTGCATCGCCGAAGCTTTTACTCTTAAGGAAGTAGGATACTTCTCAAGTGTTTACTTTGCAGAGGAAAACAATGTTAATACTTCGGTAATGCGATACAATATAGATGAGCAACCTCCTTGTAGCGATCTCTCCATTTTTGCAACAAGAGGCACTACTGTTGGTAGTTACACTTCGTATGATGTTAGCGAAAAAGAAAGGCGTGCTGCATTCTTCTACATGTACGCTAATATGGAAGAAATGAATGAATATTTCAAGTAAGTGTTTCTCCTACACTTATGCTTTTCACCATCTTTTCCGACACATGTATTCTAAAAGGTTCTCTTTGTCGTGTAGTATGTTCGACAAGCAAAATTGGAGACAGACATCAACCCACAAGCAAGCAAATAGAACATATTCGACGGGAAGGAATAAACGGGGGATCTAATTTTCTCTCCTGGTTTCGAGATCATGTAACGTTTTCTCGATAACTAATCAATGTTAACAATGTTTTCTTATAACTTAAGAATGCTTACGTTTTCTAATAATTCCATATCTTGGACAGTGCCAAAAAGATCCCAACGTCCATGAAGATTTGCGACAACTATCCCGTGGAGTGGTTAATGTTAGAAGCTATGGTCGATATGACGTCAACGGCTATCGATTCCGTACAACTCAATTTGAATCTCTTCGTCCTCTCGCGGCAACATGTAATACCGGAGTTGTGATGAGGGCAATCGATTCGCAAGATCATGAAACGCAGTACTACGGGATTATTAAAAAAATCCTTCAATTCACTTTTGTCGCAAACAAGCCAATTCGAGCGGTATTCTTTGACTGCGAATGGTTTGATTCCATTCGTGGAATTCGAGTAAACGAATTTGGCATGGTCGAAGTAAAACACAAGGAACGATTGAAAGGATTCGATTCATTAGTTCTTGCACACCAAGTAGAGCAAGTGTACTATCTACCTTATCCATGCAATAAATTCAAAGCTTGGTCGGTGGTACATAAGGTGAATCCTCGTGAGCGGTTATACGCTCTAGGAGATGATGATTATCACGACGAAGCTGAGGTTGATTGTGTCTACCAAGAGGAAGAGTTGCCAGACTCCTTCTCAGTCGAGCCTGGTGTAGGACTCGATAACTTAGTTGGAGACACTCAAGATATCGAGGCTGGCATGGAAGCGGAAACAGAATCAGAATCAGAATCTGAAGATATCGATGACATAGTCGAACCTGCTGATTTGCGCAAACGAAAACGATATGCGCAACAAGAAGATCGATGGGCTGGTTTAAGGAGTAGGGTGCATGATCGTGATGTTGATGAATTTTGAAGTAACGTTTTATTCACTAATTTAACATTAATTTTGTATATTATCTTTGTATATTAATCATTTATTCCTTGCAATAGGATGTCGTCAAAGGGGAAGGGGAAGGGGAAGCCAGTGAGAGGGTTTGAGCCGCCAGCAGACCCTTGCTCAGGGAGCTCATTCCGTTCTAGTCGACGTGAGCTCTTTCTGGCACACGCTCCACCCTCAGCTGTCGTGTGCTTTCAGCAGACAGAGGTAAACTTTAGTTACTATAAAGTTATTTTTGAAATTGCAATTGTTATTAATTATTAATAAAGTCATTCCTTTTGTGCAGTCTGACTCAGAGACTTCTAAGTCTGAGTCAGAGTCTGAGGCTAGGGGGCCGCTACAGGAGCCCGACTCAGAGGCTAGGGGGCCCTCTAGCGCTAGCCTCCCTTCGGAGCCGGCTAGCGCTAGCCTCCCTGGGCAGCCCTCTACCACTAGCCTTCCTGGAGGCTCCGGGGGGTCCGCAGAGCCTTCAGGGTGACAGGACGCGGCAGCGTCGCAGCAGAGGCGACGGACGAGGAGGACCCACTTTGCGGCTCCTCCTCCGGTTACTACTCAGCGGACCACGATCCGTCCCGTTGGAGACAGGTATAAAAACTGTATATAGTATACTAAATATTAGATGTTGTTTTTCTTTACTTAATGATTTAATATATTTTGTAGATGTTGGTACGACTTCTCGTTCACAGGGGCCGAGAAGCACCACAGGCAGGTTAACAGTGTCCTCGGTGCTATCGTCAAGTTGCACTACCCCGGTGTAATTGACGGTTTTCCTGCCCTGTCGTGGGATGACTACGCTTGGGTCTCTCACCCGGTGCACGGCACGGTTCAGGGAGCCGTGTGGCATGATTTTATGGTAAGTTTAACTGTTTCGTTTTTTCAACTCCTTTGAATTCTTAATTGCATATCACTTAAATATTTGTTTGCTTAAAGTTGAGGTATCAAGTAGAGGAGCCGGGCATGGAGGACCACGCGAGACGCGTGTTCCATTACAACGCTCGGAAGCTCACGACGGCGGCGTTGTCATACGCCCGGATTCAGGCCGTCAACGCTTACTACAAGCGGCACCCCCGGGAGCAGGAGCAGGAGCAGCAAAGGGGTGTCTTTAGGAAGGACTCGGACTCCTACTTGACAGAGGAGCAGTAAGCGGAGGTAAGTTTTTAATATTATTAAATATTTACAATATCTACGTATGTTAACCGCGTTGATGAAAATGAAATATGTGCAGGTTAGTATTTCCTGGTTACAGGGTAACATCGAGGCGTACTTAGCTCTCTGTCGGTACTGGGCTAGCGACGCTTTTATCAACAAGTCCACGAAGGCTAGACAGTGCCGCATGGGGTCCGAGGGCAAGCACAACTATGGCGGTGACGGCTACTTGCGTTTGGCTAAACGCATGGTAAGTACCTTTTTATTTTATTTATGTGTTCTTAATATATTATTTATCTCACTAACACGGATGTACAGGAGCGAGAGCTGGGTCATGAGCCGACCCCGACCCAGGTTTGGAAGAGAGGTCACAAGGGAAGTGACCCTTCTCAGCCAGGGCAGTGTAGTCAGGTCGCAGCCGACCGACTGGTAAGTTTTCGAAATTCATCAATTTCATTATAACTAATACTATTATTGACATACTTACAAGATTTATTTGTTTTGTAGACAAAGTACGCGCAGGAGGTCGCGAAGATACACGGTGCGGATTACGATTGGGAAAGCGCGCCGATCGACCCCCAAGCCGCGTACGCAAGCGGAGGCGGGAAGGCCCACGGACGGTGAGTTCTTCGTGTGTTTCATTTCTTTTTCAATTAATCTTCTTCTACTTAGTGTTTTCATTCTTTTGCAGGTTTGCCATTTTTGATGGAGTTGTCGACTCGAGGTCGACGCGACCTTTGAGAGGCGCTTCATCGTCGCAGGCTTCGACCGCTGGGACCAGTGGTCGTCTCTCGCAGACGCAGCTGGAGCTCCAGGCCATGAGGGAGTCGCTGACGCAAACTCAGGCAGAGCTGGAGCGGACGAGAGCGGAGGCAAGGGAGGAGCAGCAGAGGACGGCCTTAATGATGGCCCAGATGCAAGCAACGGTGGCGGTAAGTAATTTAAAGTACCGTAGTTAAATTTCACAACACTTAATAACATATATCTGCTAATATCTTGCAATGGCAGGCTCTTGCTCGACAAAGCGGTCAGGACATCCAGATTCCTACGCTTCCGCCGCAGCAGACACCGGAGCAGGTAATATTTTCTATACCTAGGAGTTTGATTCCCTTTTCATTATGTTAAAAAGTTATTTGCATCACATTTAATCCTAATTATGATTCTTTTGCAGGGTTCCGGAACGCGTCGAGATCCCGGAGGCAGTGGAGGGGGTAGCGTGTAGACACTGGAGCAGGTGAGAAACTCTCTTTAAGTGTATCTATTCAAGCTTTAGTAGTTTTTGACCATGATAGAAATGATTAGTATATAGTGAATAAGTTGTTAGTGCTTCCATTTAACAAAAGAGCTAGTGATTATCACTGATGTTACCTTCTTATGTCGAAACTGATGTTCATTGAGTTAACAAAGGGCTAGTGCTTCCATTTAACTAGTGATATAGTACATTACTTCATTTGAAACTACATCATGCTTCCTTCTTTTGTCACTGATGTTCTTGGCCTCTTATGTTATCACTTAGTTGACATTGATGCTTACTAGTGATTATGTTTGTTTTGCAGGGATCCGGAACGCGCCGGGAAGATCCTGGAGGTAATGGAGGGGCTAGCGTGTAGCCCGGTGTAATTTATTTGGAAAATTGTGGTGTTTGTTGATGTTTTGAACCATGGGCGAACTTATATTGACTGTTCTGTGACTGTATATATCTGTATATATTTTTTGACTGTTCTGTGACTCGCCATCGAGCGAGGTAGACAATTTCTGTTTTTAAAAAAAAATTCGAAAACTTAACTTACGTCGGCTATGAGCATGCCGACGTAAGTTTGCCCAGGTTAACTTACGTCGGTATGGCCAGACCGACGTAAGTTAAACCACTTAACTAACGTCGGTTTGCCCTGGCCGACGTAAGTTACAGCACTTAACTTACGTCGGCCTGCCCAAGCCGACGTAAGTCATCCGGCCCAGCCCAAGGCCCATCTCGAGGGTGAACTTACGTCGGCTCCTGCAGACCGACGTAATTAAGGTAACTTACGTCGGTGGCCGACGTAAGTTACCTTAATTACGTCCAAAACCCTACGTCGGCTGAAAGCCGACGTAATTAAGCAAAAACCGACATAATTAAGTTAATTACATCGGTTTAAGCCTAACTTACGTTGGCTTTGGCCGACGTAAGTGACCGGTATTCCTGTAGTGATTCGAATCTGGGAGCTGGGACCCAGACTCGCTTTCAGGAACCTCCGAACCCTCCTGAAGGGGTCTGGATTCCTGAGTATGGGGTAGTTCTGGTCTCTCCGCAACCAGAACCATACTGACGACTTCGTCAGTAGCTGAATGTAAAGCAACAAAGGCTCACCAGGGTTCGGAGCTACCAGAGTTGGTAGGGTGGTGAGGAACTGTTTTAGCTCCTGGAACGCCTTTTCTGCTTCTTCAGACCATTGGAATGGTCCGGACTTCCTCAATAGCATGAAGAAGGGGAGTGCCCGTTCTGCCAGTCTTGAAATAAACCGGCTGAGGGCTGCTAGACATCCAGTTAGCTTTTGGACGTCTTTGATGCGGACTGGTGGCCGCATGTCTTCAATGGCTTTGATCTTCGCCGGCTTAGCTTCTATGCCCCGGTGACTTACCAGGAAACCAAGAAGTTTTCCGGAGCTAACCCCGAAGACACACTTGTCTGGGTTTAGCTTTGTGCGGGTGGCCCGCAGCTTATCGAAGACAGCCTGTAAGGTGTCAAGAAGTGACTCCTTGTTCTTGACCTTGACCATGATGTCATCCACATACACTTCCACTATGTCTCTAATGAGGTCTTCAAAGGTTTTGTACATAGCTTGTACAAAAGTTGAAGCTGCATTCTTAAGACCAAATGGCATGGCTGTATAACAGTACAATCCATCTACTGTGATGAAAGAGCTATGCTCTTCATCCTCCCTAGACATTCTGATTTGATGATACCCAGAATATGCGTCTAGGAAACACAGTATTTCGCACCCGGAGGTGGAATCCACTATCTGATCTATTCTAGGTAGTGGGAAAGGATCTTTTGGACATGCCTTATTTAGTGTTGTGTAGTCGATACACATCAGAAGCTTCCCGTCGACCTTGGGCACAACGACTGGGTTTGCCAGCCATTTTGGATGGAATACTTCTCGGATGAATCCAGCTTCGAGCAACTTCTTCACTTCTTGTCGAATGAAGTTCTGTCGCTCTACAGATTGCTTCCGGGGCTTCTGGTGCATAGGCCAGGCGTCTGGATAGATCTTCAGATTGTGCTCAATCACTTCCCTGGGAATCCTAGGCGTTTGTGACGGTTGCCAGGCAAACACGTCGACATTAGCCCGGAGGAAAGCGATGAGCGCGAGTTCCTATTTGTCGTTCAATCCTCCCGATATACGGGTGGTTTGAGCGGCATCAGAACCGATTTGGACGACTTTGACTGGAATGTCGGTGTCACCGCTTGGCTGCACACGAGGTGTAGATGTCGAGCCTCGTTGATGAATGCTCGGGTGTTTTGGAGCTTGCTCCTGCCTGGAGTCCTCCTCTTGCGCCGTGGTAAGTGCATGGAGTTCTTCCAGAGTAGTTACTCCGGCAGTACGATCTCTGCGGATCCAGAGAACGCCTACTGGTGTTGGCATCTTTAACACCAAGTAGCCATAATGAGCAGTTGCCATAAATTTGTACAAGGCAGGCCTACCCAAAATGGCGTTGAAGGGTAAGTTGATCTGAGCAACGTCAAAGACCAACTTCTCGGTGCGATACTTCTCTCGTGTCCCGAAGGTAACTAGGAGAGTAATAGCTCCGAGTGGAGTAATAACCCCCGGACCTACTCTGGAGAAAGGTCGGGAGGGGTGAAGATCCGAAGGTCGGAGCTGAAGCTTGGTAAAAGCTTCGTAGCTTATGAGGTTAAGCCCCGAACCTCCGTCTACCATGACATGGTGGAGCTGGATGTTATTGATGGTAGGAGATACCATCAAAGGCAACTGACCTACTCCAACCATGCTTCGAGGGCAGTCCGAAGCATCAAAAGTGATGGCTGTGTCCATCCACTTCCGATGAGGCTCCGGTCTGGCTGTAGGAGCTACAACAGCCATGTCCCGACGCATAGTCTTGATGACGCAACAGGAGGTGATGTCCCATGATCCACCAAAGATGGTGTTCATGGTCTTCCGATGCTCGTTGTCAGAGACACCGGAATCGTCGTCGACGGAGGTGTAGACGGCCTTCAGGAACTTTTTGGGATCCTGAAAACCTAACTCTTCCTCAGCCGGAGCTTCGTCGACTTTTTGTTTTCCTTCCCTCTGTCGGAAAGGAGTTTCTTCCCGACACTTGTTGTAGCGCTCGACAAGGTTTTGGACCTCCTGGCAGTCTTCCAAACTGTGGCTGCCCGTTTTGTGAATTGGACACCACACCTTGGGTTTGCCACCGCCTTCAGAAGACGGTCGAGGTCGCTTCTTGGGGCGTGGCCCCCGGCCACCCGAGCTGCAGCAGCTGCAACATTGGATGTACCGGCCGACGACTTCTTCTTGCTGTTGGTCTTCCTCTTCTTCTTACCACTCCCGGAGGTAGCGGCTTCTTCTTTGGAGGATTTCTTGTGACCCTCCGGAGTTGGATTGGAGTGCATCTCTTGGCCCTCCGCAGCTCTGGCACATTTGTCGGCCAAACTGAAGAGTTCCGTCACACTGGTGATCTCCTTGATCGCCAGTTTCTCCAGCATCTTCTTATCCCGTACACCCTGTCTGAATGCCACAATGACAGAGGCGCTAGAAATAGAAGGGATAGTGTTTCGTACCTGAGAGAACCTCTGGATGAATGATCGCAGGGATTCTCCCCCTTTTTGCACGACTGCAAAAAGGTCCAGTTCAGTGCCTGGCTGGGTGTATGAACTCCCGAAGTTGGCGGTGAACTGTTGGCACAGCTCCTCCCAACTATTGATAGAGTTGGGTGGAAGGCTCATAAACCAGGACCTGGCGGTCCCAGTTAAATCCACTGGAAAATAGTTGGCCATCACGACCTCATTTCCTCCAGCTGCCAGCAGTGGAGTAGATCTGAAGAAATTCAACAGGATTGATGGTCCCATCGAACTTCTCCGGCAGGTGAGGCCGGAACTTCTGTGGCCACCTGACCATATGCAAATGCAAGGCCAGGGCTGAACAGCCTCCTCCCACTCCTTCAGTAGCAAGAACGTCCTGAGCTTCTCATCTTTCACGAGCACGCTCAATATGGACTCGGCCGTTCTGTTGGCGGTATCGGCGATCAAGCTCCGCCCGGAGGTCATGAGTTGAAAGCCTGGATACCGTGTGGGTGCGTCGTGCCCCGGAGGGTAACGAAGTCACTTGCTGTGATGCTGCACGTCTCCTGTTGTTGGACACGTGCAGACCAAGTCTGCCAGACAAGGTCCGTCGCTGTGATGGGGCCCGTCCTGAAGGAGGAGGACCCTGGTTGCTGATGCGATCGGCTGCTGCTGCAACCAAATGTTCCACATCAGCTCTCCACTGCTCCAGTGCATCCCGGGATGCATCCGGAGGTGGTGGGCGTTGGAGAAGAGCATGCGCTGCATGGAGCGCGTGTTCCGGGTTGTCATGATTTCCCGACGCAGTGACTGATGCTGGTGCACCATTGCGTTGTCCAGCTTGATTTGCTGGTGGAGGTGGCGGTGGTGGCAGTGTGACTCCTGCTGGTGCTGCGGCTCCTGCTGGTGGCTGCATATTGGCGGGATGTCCATTGGATGATCCAGCAGCTGAGTTCACCATTCTGGAAATCTCAAGCGCCCCTACCTGGCGCGCCAACTGTCGGTGGTTTGGATCCGGCAGATCTCCCAACACTACTAAAGTGTTAGAGGAGTTTGATGTTTGGTGTGGGCGCGCGAAGGTTCAAGAAGGTGAATTGTAAATAGCACAGGAGACACGGAGATTTACGTGGTTCGGGCTTCCTGAGCGTAATACCCTACTCCACGGGTGTGTTGGTGTTGTATTAGCTGTATGAGCTTGTGATCGACTGCTTCATTTTGATATCGGGGATCACGTTTATCTTCGTGTATCTCCAATGAAAGGGATTCATCGTTTCAGAGTAAAACGGAAGTTATCTCCGCGTTTCATCGGACCATTCACAATAAGTGAGCAATGCGGACCTGTAGCCTATCGGCTAGAGCTGCTAGCATCGCTTTCAGGGGTCCACAATGTGTTCCACATTTCACAATTGAGAAAATGTCTCAAGGCCCCAACGGAAGTCCATATGGAGGATTTTGAAGCTCTCCAACGAGATCTTACTTACTCCGAACATCCAACCCAGATAACTGATGAGAAGACCCGTACCACAAGAAACCGCACCTTGCGTTTCTACAAGGTCTTGTGGGGAAACCACACCGCTGATGAAGCAACATGGGAAAGCGAGGACTATCTTAAAGCCAATTATCCGGACTTGTTAACATCATATGTTCATTAGGTCTTTTCTTTTTATCCTTCCTTTTGTAATCTCAGGACGAGATTCTTTTAAGGGGGGAGGAATGTAAAATCCCACATTTTCCTTCATATGAGGTTCAGTTGTAAATTGGTTGTTAACCCTAATGGAGACCAATTATAGCCATGCTTATAAACTTGATCTCATCAAATCTTTTCTTCTACTCATGTTTAAATTTATTAACATGAGGAATGAACTTCACCAGTAAACTTAGATTAATTCTTTTGACCTCTCTTCAAAGTTTGCAATTATTTGAAGAAAGATTGCTAGGCCAATTTAATATACAGTACCAAATAGATATTCAAATTAATATAAATTGAATATGTACTACTGTATATTTGGCCCTGTCAAAATTATTCAATTCAGAGGCCATAAATTTTTCTATGGTTTTCTATTATTCCAAATAGACTTCCGGCAAAGTTCCATAAATTTTAAACTCCATTTGCTATTTTAATTGAGACGCTTAGCAAATTCAAACCATGTTTTGAATTCAAATCTTGAATTCTGTTCAACTAGATTGAACATCAAGATTTGAACACACACTCATGGTCAGCATAACTTGCTTGACTTATCCCCATAGTTTCACAATTTTTGGAACTCAATTGCTATTTAAATCAGTGGCACCATTGAATTTCATCCAAATTCAAATTCAAATTTGAAATTCAATTTAAACTTGCTCCAAATCAAAATCCAATTGCAGAATCAAATTATAGATATCTATTTGAGCCTCCCCACAAAAATGTAGAATTGTTGGACAAAATTTGGTAGGAGAATTGAAGTTACAGAGAAGGGAACTAGATAAGAGGAGGTGGGGCCCACTGTCAGCCAAAGCACTCGAGTGAAACCCACGGGGGGTGCCCTGTCTCCAGCTCGCCCAGCCGTTCGACGCCGGCAGCGCGCGATACTGCGACGCGCATGCATCCACCGAGCTGCTTAACTGCTTGACGCCGTGGCGCGCTCCCCTCTCCCCTCAGTCCCTATAAATACCCCTTGGCCGTCGCCGTTGGACACCATCCCGGTTCACGCCATTTTCGCCGCCTCTATTCGACCGAGCTCTCGCCGATGATTGCAGCCGTTTCTTCCCAAGCTGTAAGTAGATAAAAGGTGTGTCACAAACTCCTCTACGTATTCCATTTGGTCATTGATCGTGACATAGCTTCTGCTTGGCATATTTTGAAGTTTCCCAGTCGCTGTCGAGGAAGCCGCCAAGAACCTTCACTGTCTCGCCGTCGAACACCAGTTCCAGACTATCTCCAGCCTCGATCCTTTAAGCAAAAAGGTTCGCAATCCTCTCTAGTTCATGCTCACAGAATCTAAGCTTATGACATGAAGTGTAACTTGAGTTCTTGTTCGAGAACGGAACAGTTTCTCAAGAGAATATCAAAGCTTCACGCTTAAATTCATTTCATTCTTGCAATCATCCTTAAATCTGGTTCCATGAAGTGTCCTAAGGAAGCTCCATGCCCAAAAACCCTGAAAGTTATCAACCGAGCATCTTAGATTTCAAGTTTTCGAGGCCGTCGGTTGAAAAACCACACATCGCCATCGAACTCAGCCTTGCCGGCGATTTCACCCCAATCTTACCCCCAAATCATACTCCAGGTGCTTCCAGGAACCTCCCCGACCTTTTCCCGAGCCTATTGAGCCATTCCCGAGCATTTCCTACGAATGCCAAAACCCTAGCTCCGCCTTCACCATCGCACCGCCGTCTTCGGCCATCGCCGATGCGATTAGACACCACCATCAGCTTGTGCGGTCGATTTTAGGGTTGAGCGGTCACGGCGAGTCCGAACGGAGGTCGACGCACCTAAGTCCGGCGAAGCACCACCACGGTTCCAGCGAGGAGCGGCGTCGCGTCGCGAGGTAGACGAAGGCCTATGGGCCCCACTTGTCAGCGCCTATTCGAACGCTCGGGATCAACTGCGGCACTGGATCCGGTGTGGCCCAGATGCGATTGGCCCATTCAAATGAAGTGGGACCGGCCCCTTTTATTTGAAATTTCCAATAGGAAAATAAATCCAGATTAAATCCAAACTTAGAAAATCCATAACTTCCAGTAGAATTATCTAAAAATTCCCAAATAAATTTTTTTAGAACCAGCATGAAGAATACAGTCCAGTGCCTCACTTGGATTTGTATGAAAAGCCATAGAAATTTCTCCATAATTCAGAAAAAAATTCTTAAAGAATTTATTCCCACAGTTCTGTTAATTGGAAAATTAATAATTTTTGTCAGAACACTATTGTTAATACCCTTGATCTCCAATAAAAGTTTCAAGATCTTTGGACTTAAACTACTGGGTTGATCTATGTTTCAAACCTCTATGTAGTTATAAATTGAGAAAAATGGAAAATCAATTTCCAGAAATTTACCCAAACTTGAAAAATCAATTTCTCCCTGTAGGAAGCTCAGAAAATTGTGAACCAAATTTTCCTAGAACCAGTGAGACCCCCTCCACATGATACAACCCTTGGTAGCCATAATACATCTCCAAAAATTTCATCCAAAATTTAGAGAAGATTATTGCTTACCATAATTGTTAAGAATAACAAACATCCTTTATCATCACTTGTTCTTTGCAAGAGTCTTCTCTATAATATCTAGTATCCACTATAAAAATCTCAGAGCCAATTAAGATAATTATCTTATTTTATATTAATATACTTCCCCCACTTTAAGCATATTAATTATTCACAAAATCATTTATACCTAGTATATGCATATCGTGTAGTAGCTGAAGTCGAGGAGCAGCCGGAAGCCTTGAAGGTCCAGCTGCCAGAAACTAAGATATACTCAAACTCGCATTTAGGCAAGCCCCGGTTTGCATTTAAGTTCCTTACAGTGTTTTGTTGTTTTATTTTACCTTACATTTTCAGATGATTGTGCATTACGTTTAAGGTGTTTGACATCCACTTGCATGGCCCACAAATCCTATAGAGTCTTGGGTAGGTCTATGGCCCGTTGAGTAGACACTGCTATGCTTATGCTCATAGGAATTCGGTAGAAGTCGAATAGTTGGAATCTACTCGCGAGATAGGAATTTTATCACACGGAAGATTCTGGAATAAGAAAATGGTTTATGAATATGAAATTGAGACCGAGAAGTGGATAGGATGCAGTGAGATGTGGTCACGTTCGTATCCCTGCTTGTGTCGATTGAGGACCGTTTCGTGTGCGGTCCTACTGGACAAGCTTGAATTGTACCGGCGACATACTGGAGGAATGGGCTCCAGTAAACTGACGTAGCTTGATACTGGTTTGTCAAGGCATTCCATTCTGTTTTATAGGCGTGGGTTGAGGGCAGCAAGGTGTAAATCAGCTTGTGGGCACGTCAGAGTACGCCCCACGCGGTGACCTCCTGCTCGTGATGGATCGACCGGTTCGACATTCGAGTGTTTAGTGAAAGGTGGCCATATACGACTAGTACTGAATTGTTATGTAGGTACTGCTAAAAGTACTTGCTGGCATTTCCAAAAGTGCGTATGTGTCGTGTTGTTCCGGGTATGTCCTGATTGCAATCACCATCCCTCGCGGTAATAGAGTACCACTTGTTCACTGCGCCGTGATGTAGTAAATACTAAAGAAGTCAGGAGAATATGATATATTGGTTTATAAATTGCTTGGACAACCTTGTTTGGCTTAGAGATAGTACAATTAAAAGTTTACAGTTTTCCCATACTTTACCTGTAATAGCATTATGTGCTTTGTGCACGTCATATCATCGGCAAAGCGTTTTTTGTTTGATTGTGGAGTCTATGATGTGCTGTGCCTGAGGAATATCATATGCTAATTAAAACATGAGTATAAGGATCGACTTGTAGGTGAGTCCTTATGCTTTACTTACCTATGCTTAGTATTCACCTTGCATATGTCTAGTGAGACGGGTTAGTCTTGCTGAGCCTTATGCTCACGTTTGCAGTTAATGAGTTTTTGCAGATTATACGACTGATGACGGGTTTAATGACGAGGCCGCACCCCCTCCAGGGTTTACAGGCGAGTGGGAACCCTGCATGCCGCCGTAAATTGTGTGTTGCTAGTGCAAAGTATCCAGGGCATGGATAACTTTGCCTTTGCATAGCTAGTGCTGAGAGCGTAGCTATGATGTATAGTACCCTTTCCTTCCGTTAGTACTTTTAAACTTCCTCTGTGCTTATTAATAAAGACTTGGTATTGTAAATTTGTTCTCGTTCTATTCTTGTATGCTGTTGGGTGTTGCATCGCACGTCACCATCCAATGAGATCTTTGGAGGTCGGGATTCCAGTCCCCACATGTGCACGACCCATCTTTCATCACTCTGGACACCCTGCGCCGTCACACCCTCCAAGAGCCTAGAAAACTCATCTCTCCATGCAATCCAACGCATGAAATCTTAATCCTTTGAGGATACACTTTGGATCTAAGGAGAGACACGGTTCTTCACTCATTGAGCTCTTGGTTTGATTCCTTACCACACTCCTGTGGTTTTCATTGTGATCTGAAGAGTGTTCTTGGTGGTGTTCATCTTGTAATCTTGGGGAGCCCTCAACTTGTGAGAAGGCCCCTTGAATTTGGTTATTTGCCCTTTGTGATTAGTGAAGAGGATTGGCCTCCGTTGCGATCCGACGAGGGTAGGGTTGGAGAAGACCCAATCCTTTCGTGGACTCCTCAACGTGGATGTAGGTTGCCTCTGTGGTAACCGAACCACATGATAAATAGCTTGTTTTCCTACTTTGCACCCATTGTTCTTACTCTTCATAGCTATCTAGGGTTTCAATCAATCTTGTTCACTTTACAATTAAATATTGAATATAAGATTAACTTGTGCTACATCCTAGTTCATAGTAGTGTAGCACTTCAATTACAAGTATATTTCCGCTGCATACATCCTAGGATCGAGATAATTGATCAAACTTGATCAATCTAGTCGGCACGCACCAGACTAGTCTGCACTCTACCGGACTAGTCCGATATCTCGGGATTTGATCATTTTGTTAAGTGTTGCAGGATCCGACTAAAAATCAAAAAGGCCTATTCACCGCCCTTCTAGGCCACATTCACTAACTACTTTGTATAACTGAAATTTTATTGTCTTCAATTTCAGGAGAGTATTTGACCTGCTTTAGTGACACTAATTGTCTTCAGTTACTAGTATTTTGCTTATAAAATGGAGAGGAATTCTGCACATAGTGTGTGAGAAAAAGATCCACTCTATTAAGAGAGCAAATACATTTGTCTACATGTTGTGCATCGTTTTGGATCTTTTCATCCCTCTCGTTGGCGTGTCACCGACGTATGAGGGAGCAGTGTCTCCGAAACCACGTCCTATTGAAGAACCTGCACGGGTTGGGGCGAATCAGTTTTTTTTGGAAGCGTACGCGCGACTGCTCTCTGGACGTTCTGCTTCCTTCTATTATCTTCTATATTTCAAGTTGGATACATCCTCGATGTAAGTGAAGATGAATTTCTTACACATGAATATGATTGACATAATCTGTTTTATATGCATGTTGCTGCTTATGTCTTGTGAATTATCCATTATGCGTGTGGTTATGTTTTTAGGAATTTATTTTGTCCTTAAAGTGCATTGTTTGCTAGCAATCCAAAAACCAGATAGGCACTTTAAGATGGGTAATAGCTTTGCTGATAAGATGAAGCCTGAGAAGTTCCCTGGTTCGAACTTTAAGAGATGGGCTACAAACTTGACTTGTGGCTCACTGCTATGGACATATCTTATGTTCTAAAGCCTGTGGATCGACCCATGACTTTTGAAAAACAGACTGAGTTTGATAAGGCTAATGTGATAGCAGTGGGTTGCATTTTGAGTGTCCTGTTCGACAAACTATGCGATGTTTATATGACTCATAAGAGCGCAAAAGAGCTCTGGGAGGCCATTGAACACAAGTACGGTGCTTTGGATGCTAGATATGAGTTGTATGTTATGGAGTGCTATCAATATTTTAAGATGGCATACAAATGTTCAGTGGTTGAGCAGGCTCATAAAATACAACTCATTGTTGGAGAGCTCCAACAACATGGACTAAATTTGCCTGATCGATTTGTGGCTGGGGGCATTTTTGCCAAATTACCTCCATCTTGGAGGGGATTTGCCATATCTCTGAAACATAAGAGACATAACATTTCGGTTCAGGATTTGTTGGCTTCTCTTCATGTGGAGGAGAAAGATCGGGCAAAAGATGGCGCGTCCAAGGTGCATGGACAGTCCAATGCTAATGTCATGCAGCATGTTGGACCAAAGAAAGAGAAAAATAAAATTGTACACGCCACCAACTTCAAGAAAAAGGAGAAGAAGAAGATAAACATGGCTGAGGATGAATGCTATGTCTGTGGCAAGGTTGGGCATTTTGCCAAAAAGTGCACGGACAGAAAAGGCAAGAAAAATCAGCAAAAATCTGCCAACATGGTTATTAGTGATGCTGGAACAACAGGGTATGTGAAAGTGCATCTAGGCATACCTTGTGGGTTTTGGTTGATTTATGACAAACAAATGATATCCTAACCAAATTGTTGAGATGAGCGCAAATTTTAATGAAATTATGAAGAAAGCGCAAAAAGAAAGGAGAATGGGGATCTATATGGAAAAGAGCTCAAGAGCTGAATAGATTAGATCATTGTCTAATGAGTGTGTTGGCGAAACACACCCCAAGAGCTCAAGCACAAGAAAACTCATTCACTGCACAAATTTTCACAGGACCAGACTAGTCCAATATACCCTGTACTAGTCCGATAATCCCTCTGTTCAAAGTCGGACAAGTCCTCCCAGTGCGGACTTGTCTGCACAGTCCAGGTTTACATAAACCGGACTAGTCCGATATCACCACGGATTAGTCCGATATCATTCTGACTAAGATCGGACTAGTCCTCCCCAGTGCGGACTAGTCCTCAACACTTCACAGCTTTGCACGAAATCGGACAAGTCCGATAATATCCGGACTAGTCCGATAACCTCTCTGACTAAAATCGGACACGCCCTCCAAGTACGGACTTGTCACCAATCCACTAAGGGGTTCACCACAGTCGGACTAGTCTGATAATTACCGGACTAGTCCGAACTTTTCTAGAGCCTAAATCGTACTAGTCCGCCTAAGGCCGGACAAGTCCAATATTCCTGAGAACTTAGGGTTTCCTACACGCCGCACACCGGACTAGTACGGACTTCACCACGGACTATTCCGGACTCTCGAAACCCAAATGGTAACCTTTGGAAACGTCCATATAAATAGATGTGCATGGTCCTACTTTCAACTCTCTTGACTCTCTGCGCCGTCACACCCTCCAAGAGCCTAGAAAACCCATCCCTCCACATAATCCAATGCAAGAAAGATCAAATCCTTGAGGATTAACTTTGGATCAAAGGAGAGACACGATCTCACATTTTGAGCTCTTGGGTTTGATTCTCTAACACACTCCTCTTGTTTTATTGTTGATCTTACGAGTGTGTTCTTGGTGGTGTTCAATTTGTAATCTTGGGGAGCCCTCAACTTGTGAGAAGGCCACTTGAACTTGGTGATTTACCCTTTTTGATTAGTGGAAGAGAATCGGCCTCCGTGGCGATTCAACGAGGGTAGGGTTGGAGAAGACCCGGTCCTTTCGTGGGCTCCTCAACGTGGATGTAGGTTGCCTTTGTGGGAACCGAACCACGGGATAAACTCTTGTGTCAATATTGTTCTTAGTTTTTCATATCACATTCTAGAGTTTACTTGATCTTGCATATCTTACATTAAAATATTGAAACCAAAGTTACTTTGTGCTACATTTAATTTCATTGACTCAATACCTTCAAGTTACACACTATATTCCGCTGCGTACTATGCTGGTATTGAGATCATTGATCTAACTAGATCAATCTAGTCCGCACGCACCGGTCTAGTCGGCACTCTACCGGACTAGTCCGATTTCTCGGTATTTGATCAAGTTGTTGAGTGTTGCAGGTTCCGACTAAAAATCAAAAAGGCCTATTCACCCCCTCTAGGACACATTCAATTGGTATCAGAGCAGGACTCTTCAAGAGGAGACTAATCGCTCGGAGAGAAAATGTCAGACATGAAGGATGTGCATAAGAGCCTCAACCAAGAGAAGGTTGAAGATGAAAAGGCTCAAAAGTTGGAGAAGCTCCTCAACGCCATTCAGGACTTCGAGGATGATGATGAGGAGACGCTAGAACTCAAGGCGCTCCTAAGGAAGAAAGCCATCTCCAAAGGGAAAATGAAGATCGAGGACGAGAAGAAGAAGAATTGGAGTAGTCACACCGACTACTCCCAATATCCTTTCAACTACGATCGTCTAAATTATAACAATAGCCGTTATTTTTCTATTCCTCTCGGAAAAGCCCCACACTTTGATGGCAATGATTACTCAATATGGAGGCAAAACATGAAAATGCATTTAATCTCACTTAACCCCAGCTTATGGCATATAGTGTGCATAGGTATAGATGTCCCAGACGACGATGAAGAGCTCACACCAAGCCAAGAGTAAGCAATTCATCGGAATGCTCAAGCTGCAGCGGTCATCACATCATCACTAAGTTGGGACGAGTTCACCAAGGTGGATGGACTCGAGATTGCAAATGCAATATGGGACAGATTGCAAACTGCACATGAAGGCGATCGTCATGTGTGAGAGGCGAAGATCGAAATGATCGAAGGCGAATTGGGAAGATTCGCCATAGAAGAAGATGAGTCGCTGCAAGACATGTACAACCGGTTGAAGACTCTCATCAACAAGGTTCAAGCATATGGAAGTAAAAGGTGGAACGATCACAAGGTGGTGAAGCTCATACTTACAGCTTTCATGCCTCGTAATGTTACCCTGTGCTCGATGATTAGAGAAAGCCCCGGGTACAAGAAAATGACTCCGGATGAATTGCTTGGAAAGATCATTAACTTCAAAATGATGGAGAAGTAAGAAAAACACGTCAAGGAGATTTCCGACCTCACCTCAACAAATTAGAAAGAGGTCACATTAAAATCCACTTGCAAGCCCTTGTCAAAAGAAGCTCGAGAGGCTCAAGATGAAGATGACAGCGATGATGAGAGCAGCGACATTGATGAGGAAGACATGATCCTCTTCATCAAGAAATTCAAGAGGATGATGAAGAGAAGACAAGGGGGTAAATAAAGTGAAGGAAAACACAAAGAAAAGTCAAGACCGAAGTTGAGGCGGGCCCTTGTGACACCCGGTTCCGAAAATGAACCAAGTGCAGTATATGTGTGCCCAGGCTGTTTAACCCACATACACAAGTGATTCACAAATGATAAATAGATAATTACCACAACTCAAGTTGTTAAATAGGTACTTTTATTACACAATTCATACTATCCTCGAATACAAGCTCTAATGAATATTAATGACAAGTTCAACTAATGCAGCGGAAATACTCTAATTAAGCAACTATGCAACTAAGCAAATAAGCAATAGGGATAGCTGTTGACGGCTGTCATATACCAATTTCATCCATCAATTTAACTCAATTATGTGAAGGAATTTTCATTTCTTGCACACATCTCCTTTCTATCTAACCCAATTCCACTTGGACTTGGAGAAATATGTGTATGCAGCATTTTATGCAGGAAATGAGGAAATGTAGAGGGACCAATCCTATAAAATATCATCCCAGCCAATCAGGTGATGACTCGTGGCATCCCATGGATCAAATGGCCCACAAACAGAAGTATCCGAGGAGATCCAACGGTGTATCACCCATATACATCAATGGGACCTACCTGGCAACCACCTGGAGAAAGCACACGAGAAACGGTGCAATGACCAGGTCGGCCGACCTAGTATTTGCACCAAACTCGGTCAGCCTCCACGTGTTGGCTCCTCCCGGCTCCCTGGAGTCAATGGTGACTGATTCGCGCGCTTTTGGTGGCGGGAACCGACCACAACACTAGTATAAATAGGACCCCCTACCCCTCACTTCAACACACACCACTTGGGCATCATTCTATTGTATACACTATCTTCCATAGCCCTTAGAGGAGTTAGGATGTAGAGAGGAGAGCCTCTAGTCCCAAGTCCAAATTGGGAAAGGAGTAGAAGGAGTCTCCCAATTCCACATTGGGAAAGGTATGGCTTATGTATTCCTTCTTGTATTTGTGACTTTGTGCTCAATAAAGATATTATCTTTAGTCTTCTTTTATACGTATACTTGGACAAAGCGTTTCTTGTTTGATTGTGGAGTCCATGTATGTGGAAGGTATAGTCTTTATGATTTCACTCTCATGATCACATCTTATGGTCATAAACACTATATACCCCCACTATAGTCTATGTAGCTGTGATATGATTATGTTAATATGAATTACTTATGCTATGCTTCAACATTGGTTCAACGATGTTTAGGTTAGTCATTGCCTTAGGATGGCTTGTGCCATGGCTCCTAAGGTATTTGCTTAATATGCTAGCATGGTGCTAGGGTATTTAAGTAGTGTTGGATGTCTCGTAGACCCACGGATTGAAGAGGTAGGCAGTAGGTGGTGATAGCCCTATCTGTCCTTTGTAATCCTCCACGTTCGGCAATGCTAAAGGCTCTTGGCGGGAGTCGCCCTAGTATTGCTAGGGGTAAGCCCGTGCCTGATGTGTTGAACAACATTGCATAGGAATTCATCATTGACATGACCATTAGTATCTACCTTAGGCTATGTATATGTATTAGGAGCATTGTAGGAGCAACTATCTAACTCTCAATCCAATCTCCATCTAGGACCCATTTTACCCTTTAGAATAGATTTCCTAGGTGTGTGTCACACTACCCCTATTATCAACTTACCCCTGTCCGGATAATGGATTAGTATCCCATAGCTTGACCATAAGAGTAGTATATACTTTACTCCATTGCCTTCCTTTGGGATAAATACGATACCCTTGGGAATACTCATGGGTGAAATGCTACAACGGTTTCTTTCGTGCACTTGCGGATCTCATCTCTTTACCGGAGATGATCTGTGGTGTTAATAAATACCAACAAGCATTTCTGGCGCCATTGCCGGGGTTGATTTGTTAGTATATCTTAGGAGCCGTCAAGAAGCATTTCTGGCGCCGTTGCCGGGGAAGGCAAAGGAATGAAGGATAGCTATCACTTGTGATTAAGCTATAGGTACTAATAGTTATTAGACAGAATTACCCTTGTTTGTTTTTTTCTTTGTGTGAAAACAGGGTAGTGTTGGCCAACCCATTGTATGGGATGGCCAACGAGGATGCAAGTGCTAAACTGCAAGATGATTTAATGCGTACCTCAACAAATGTCCGCTAGGCAACACCATTGCCTTTTTGCGAGAGAATTTCAGCTTTCAGTAGGAGCCAAAGTCATCCATGCCCAAGCATGGGGAAGGCTCCAAGAAGTTCTTCTTGGTTTACATCCACCATGGGGTGTATAGCTGGCTCTTCATCCAACACTCGTGTCATGGGTTGGCGCCACCAATCCATGACCACATTCATGCTGATGCTGAAGGAGTCCTATTCTCATTCATCATGGATGAGAAGAAGGTCCCCACTCAAGGGGTGGATTGGAGAATGCTTGAGTTCCCATAGCTTGTCATGCACACCACTTCACAAGATGGATATGCTAGTTATGGAACTACACCTCCCATTGAAGTGTCATGAATATCCATGTCATTGGAAATTTGTTTGGATAATCCAAGTCGTGGATATTCACATGATTTGTGAAAATCCATGTCATCATGGGACGCGTGGGAATTATTTCCCCTAAGACCCATGAGGACCTTTTTCAAACTACAACTCCAATGGCTACCATTCACAAGGAGGTCAAGGGTGGAATTAACATCACCCGTGTATTCAAGGAGGCTATGTCTCTCCAAGGGATTTAAGTTCAACTAGCCTACCTTGAAGTATCTTGGCCAAGCAGAAATCAAGACAACATTCACATGAAGATCTTGGCCAAGGACAAGAACTAAAGGAGCATTCAAAGTCCATGATTTCCCACATCACTTGTTGGGATTCCCACACTTCGACCAAACCCATTCAACCTAGGGCAAGTGACATTTTGGATGAAGCGTTTCTTGTTTGATTGTGGAGTTCACATGTCATCATGCCCAAGGAAGCCTTTGACCCATGATCAAGGTATGGGTTGATTCAATGGAATATCAATATGGTCAGAGTAGCACCCCTAAGAAGGACAAAGCCTCACCATGCTCATGAAGGAATACATTCAAGAGGGAGAACCCGTCGCTACAACAACATGTCTATATCAATACAACGGGGAGAAGCTAGGGCCACCATGTGGCCCACATGTCCAAATGACAGCCAAATGATTTGGCATGTCAAAACGGAAGAAATCGTCCACATCTTCAACTCCGGTATTGGACAACAAATCATCGCGTTTAACAGAATGGAGGTAAGTCCTACTCATCGGACTTCAAAAATTCGGTGAGTCCTCACCAATAGGTTAATTGGTAGTTACCTCATATTTGTTTTCCAAATTGCATCAACCCTTGCATTTGCATGTTTGAAATTCCACACTTGCATGTTGGAAAGTAAAATTTACAACCATCATAAAACTAAAAATTTGAATTAGGGGAGAATTTAATTGGATATGAACTGCGTGCATGACCACTTGAATTTATCTTCCTAGTTCAAACCAAAAAGATTTTCTTTGACCCTCATTGCATTTACAAGTTATTTCAAGCTGGGCAAGACAATTTGAAAATTGGGTTCAATTTGCTTTTGGCTAACGTAACCCGTTTTCGAGTTGTTTGTGTGTTCCTGATTAAAGTGCAGCTAGGTCAAAATTGTGAAGAGGTGGTTTGGCAAGAAAGTGGAAGGTTTCATCAAGCTCAAGTCATCATTGGGAGGATTTGAGAACACTTCTCTCTTTCAAAATCATTTTGAGTTTGAGGAAGAGAAATGTTAAAGAGGATGACCCAATGGAGGAGCTAGAACCAAATCCATCGCCAAATCCACCCTCAACTTGGCATTTGACATCAACCATCAAGCCTACGCCAAAAATCAAGGTTGTGATATTTCTCACACAAGGACCTTCGTCACCAACTGCTCTTCAAATGAGGTATGAGTTTAGAATTTTCAATTGTTTGGTTCGCCATAGATTGAATGTATTTGCTTGCATTTGTGAGGAAGGTTGACACTTCCTCATCATTCAATTCTCAAGCATCCTCACAAGAGTAAGC
Source organism: Tuctoria greenei (assembly GCA_036927565.1). Classification (NCBI taxonomy): domain Eukaryota; kingdom Viridiplantae; phylum Streptophyta; class Magnoliopsida; order Poales; family Poaceae; genus Tuctoria; species Tuctoria greenei. Next base: position 131,727,815 of record JAYESD010000004.1, read on the forward strand.
GTGAGTATTGACTTTTGGATCTCCAAAAGGAAATCCCACCTTACTTGGAAAAATCTCAAACAAGTACTTAGAATCCTTTAAGAATTGTTTTGTAAACTTAGCCATTTTTGTCAAGGTTTAGAAAACAAAACTTTTGGGCATGACTTAATTGGTGAATTGGCATATAGAAACTTGGGCATAGTGACAGCCATAATTTTTAATTGAGCTTCATGCATAGATGGTGTCACTAGATTTCAAGCTCCTAGGAATAAGTGATATCTTTGCTCTAAAATTGAATTGCATTTTTGGAGGAGTCACTAAATTTTAAATTCTTAGTGAAGTTTAGGAGGATAAAATTGAGAATATTGTTTGTCATGGTCTAAATGGTAAAAATTTGCTCTTGAAACCTAAGATGGTTAGAAACTTTAAAAGGTGTAGGGATCCATATAGTGTATTTCTATCACATGCATTGCTATGAGTAGGAGCTTTAGAAAATATGCAACATGAATTATCCATAAAGCTCCACTCTTATCAATGAATAACACATTGATCATAGATACACTTGACATTGGATCCAATGCATATTTGATTTTGTTCTTCCACGTATGTACAAATGAAAGTTCGGTTACCTAACTCGAACGTTCATTTGTATAAGTATCGGGAGCTAACCATCCCTCTCCATTCAAGAGAGGAAGTTTGCAGGAGTAATATTACTATGCAGTCATTCAAGAAGCTGATTGTTGGGATCCCTAGAGGATCCCATTTCAACATCTCTTGGCCAAGGAGTAAATGAGGATGGTTTCTACCTATCGGAAATTATGCCCGAAGGTCAATCATAACTATACGAGGCTAGAGATTTGAAATGGGAACCCTCCATGAGCAACCAATGGGCTGCCACGAATGGGTGAGAGCATTATGCTCTCAACTATTCTAAGCACTCATTCAAGCTCAAGGGATTTGCCACCATCATTGGGTGCAAGTTGTTCCTATGTGGCTAGAAGCCAAGGAATGACAAATCACACCCAACACATGGAGACCCTGATGTGCGGACGATCAACATCAAAAACACTCTATTCAACCACACTCTTGGTGTCCATGGGAGGCAACACAACAATCAACACTAAACCCTCCATTGTCAAAGCCACGTTGCAACAAGGATAGGCCAACTCATGGCCTACCTCCGTCATTAGGGTTTCAACCCCTATCGCAGACCTTCATCAAGAATAAGCTTGGGGGAGGACCCCCACTTGAGGTAACATGTATCACACCCACTAAATTTTTATTTCAAATTATCCATTGCATATTTATTCTCCATCCATCCATCATCCACCTTGCATTTAAAAAAAAAAATATATAAAAATAGGTTAGATTTGCTTTCATCAAATAAAGATGTGCGGTAAGAATGATTTAAAATTCACATAGATGAAATGATGAATAGTTGCTCTGTTTTATTTTTCTAAGTCTCTAGTTTACAAATTGCTACTCTCCGAATATTGCTTTCATTGGTTTGAAATACTTTTACCTTAATTTGGAAGTTGTGGGTAGCAAAAGCTTAATCTAATTCTAGGTTGTTGCAAGACTAGAATTGGTAATAGGGCTGGTAGTCCTAGTTTGAAAGTAAAACTTAGATTTCCGGAGAAATTCTAAAAAGATTTAAGTTTCCCTCAATTGATTGGAAATACCTACCAAAGCCATATGATGTCCATACATAGACAAAACCTTATGCATATGCTATTTGCTTTCACATTGAGCCTAGTCAAACTAGTATAGACCTATGTGAGAAATCATTCAACTCTTTTTGAATTCAATACTTCACTTGCACATGCTATACTTCTACACTAGAAGTAAGCAAAACGTCCATCATATCCACCATACCACAACAAAAAGAGAAACTCCATGTTATTCATGTTTAGCACTCTCATTAAAATTTATTGCAAAGAAAGGGAGTAGAAGACATGGCTACCAAAAAAAGCATGCTTACATCATAAGCATGAGAAAAAAAGAGAGAGAAAAGAAAAGTAGCCATGTTTCATCCCTGCAAAAGAAAGAGTGATTATACCAAAAAGGAGTTATCTCAAGTATCCACATCCACTTCCACTACATCACACATGCACTAGTCTTGAATCAAAAAGTTTTGATTTGAATTCTCCTAAGGCGTACTCTTTTGACTTACCAATATATGTGATGCAAATATACCTACTTACTTTCCCTACCAAGTTCCACATACCAGACATATTCAATGAGTAGGAATAGTAGAGACACAATGCTTTGGTGAGGAAATATTTCCACTATCCACAAAGGAGTGACTGAGAGATTCAAATTGAGGTACTTAATATCTAAATTGAATTCTCCGGGATTTAAGTGGAACTTGCTTTCTAGGCTATGTTTGCTCCATTTGCTATTCTACCTTTCAACTACTCATGAATATGAAAAAGCATAAGGCCCATGATAACTTAAGAAAGGTAGGGTATCAAAGCCAATTTCTGCAATACTAGGTAGAGTATCTTGTTGTGCATTAGATAATTTTGAAAATAAGACATTGTAGCAACTCCTGATCATCAACCTAAAGTCTTGACTTTGCTTGCGACGAGCAAAGGATAAGCTTGGGGGAGTTTGTTGACGGCTGTTTTATACTTCCATCCGTCAATTTAACTCAATTATGTGAAGGAATTGTCATTTCTTGCACACATCACCTTTGGACTTGGAGAAATATGTGTATGCAGCATTTTATGCAGGAAATGAGGAAATGTAGAGGGATTAATCCTATAAAATATCATCTCAACCAATCAGGTGACGACACATGGCATCCCATGGATCAAATGGCCCACAAACAGAAGTATCCGAGGACATCCAACGGTGTATCACCCATATACATCAATGGAACCCAACTGGCAGCCACCTGGAGAAAGCACACGAGAAACGGTGCAATGATTAGGTCAGCCGAACCAGGGGGTCAGCCGACCTAGTCTTTGCACCAAACTCGGTCAGCCTCCACGTGTTGGCTCCTCCCGGCTCCCTGGAGTCAATGGTGACTGATTCGTGCGCTTTTGGTGGCGGGAACCGACCTCAACACTAGTATAAATAGGACCCCCTACCCCTCACTTCAACACACACCACTTGGGCATCATTCTATTGTATACACTATCTTTCATAGTCCTTAGAGGAGTTAGGATGTAGAGAGGAGATCCTCTAGTCCCAAGTCCAAATTGGGAAAGGAGTAGAAGGAGTCTCTCTTCCCAATTCCACATTGGGAAAGGTATGACTTATGTATTCCTTCTTGTATTTGTGACTTTGTGCTCAATAAAGATATTATCTTTAGTCTTCTTTTATACTGTCGGTACCCTCCGTACCAGATACCCATGGGATTGCAAAGATCACAAGGAAACTCCATCTACGAGATTTGAAGACCTCTGAAGGCCCCACATGTCAGGCGTAACCGGACCTCCTTCCCCGACATGGTTAGTCCCAGGGCCGCCACGTGTATCATAAGACCGGAGCTATCACCCACACATGGGAAGCTCCGACCGGTATACCAATATGGCACCCCCGGACCTAATCCCAGACCGAGGGAAGCTCCGGTACTGACACGTGTCCAACAGCACTGGACCTACCCGTCCACGACGGTGAGCTCCGGAGCTGCCACATGGCAACCGACGGACCTTCAACTTCAACAATCAGACTGGTGGACCCCTCAAAGGCTCCGGTCCTTCAAGGAGTAATCAAAGACTTCAAGACCCAATTAAGTGTCATTAATACCATATTAATGATACACAATCGGATGACCCTTAATACTGGTAACAACATAGTTAAGGCCTGTTACCAGGCTATTAAGGGTAATTAACCCCATTTATTGTGTATCAAGCATGTGTAACCGCCGAGGCCACCCGTCGAGCCAGGCTAACGTTGTAACGACCAGTCCTTGTACTATAAAAGGACTGGTCGACGATACACAAGGGATGGTTCCAGACCACTACTGAACACTCTGAGATAGACGAGCTTCTTCTTCTACAGCTTCTTCTAGACTCACAGGCTTAATACATCACCAACACACCCCGTGGAGTAGGGTATTATGCTCAGGCGGCCCGAACCTCGTAAATCTCTGTGTACACGTGTCTTTAACCTTCTTGAATCTCTGCGCGCCCATTACCGAAATACAACTCCTCGATCTACCAGAGGTAGTGTCGGGAGATCTGCTGGATCCAAACACCGACAGTATTTGGTCATCGTCCAGCACACTGTTGAGAGCCCAAGCCAACTTCTCCCTCCTCTTCAATGGAGCCCACCTGTTGGTCAGGAAGTTGCAAAACACTGCCTGGGGAGTCACCCCTCCTTCCACACACAGGCGGATCCTGGTCAGAGCAGGATCGAAGGCATCCGATAGCACAGGAGCTTCACTCCAAACTGCAGTGTCGATGTTGGGGAGGCCTTTTGGCAGCTCCAGCTTCTTGTGCTCCTCCACCCTGATTACAATCCAATCCTTCTTCCAGTCGTCCCACTTCCCAGAAGGGAATGACCGCAAGTACTTGTACGGGCACTTCTTGCGCTTCACAAAATAGTAGAAGCCAAGGCACTCGTCGCTCCGACCTGTGGTTTGGACAGTGAAGAAGGTGCGAAAGAGCTCAATGCAGGGGGGAATGCCCACCCACATCTCGTAGAAGTGGACAAATATGGACACCAGCAGAATGGAGTGGGGGCCAAGGTGGTAAAGCTGCAGGCCATAGAAGTCTAGCAGCATCAATAAGAAGGAGGAGAAAGGTGGGATCAGTCCCACCATGGCGTCCGCGAAGAAGCACACCATGTCGCCGGTGTGTTCCTTCTCGAACGGAAGCTTGCCGGCGCGGACCAGGTGGTTGAAGAAGTTAGGGGACCTAACACCCTAAATTTTCGCATCATGCATTGCATACATGTTCATGCATTAAATATTAATAGAATAAAAGAAAGATAATAAAATATAGAACATACATATACAAATATGAGTAGCAAAACAAGCAAAGGAAAATAATAGCATAAAACTTGTAATAGGGAATAAGTATAAAAATAAAAAAATAAAAATATATATAATAATATATATTTAATAATAATATTTATATATGTAAAGAAAAAGAATATATATATATAAATAATATAAAGAATAAATAAATAATAATATATTTATAAAAAAATAAAGAGAAAAAAAGAAAAAAACGAAAAAAAACTAACCGCCGGCCAGGCCAAACGGCCCAGCCAGCATGCCCTCCCGCAGCACGCGCGCCACGCGCCGCCAGCTCGCCCGTCCCCACCGTGCACCCCGCACCGACCCGCCGACCGACCGACGCGCCCGCTCCGTGCCTAGCCCCGCCCGACCGCCCGCTCAGCCGACCGACGCGCCCCGCCGCTTGGCCCCCGCACCGTGCCCCGCTCCCGCGCGACCGCACGCTCGCCCTGGCGCCCGCCCCGACCGAGCCGCATGCGCCTCGCCCGCGCTCGCCCGACCCCGCCCACGCACCAGCGCGCCCGTGAGTCCCAGGCCGACTCGGCCTCTGGCTCGACCGACTACCGTGCAGCGCCTATAAATATGACCGTAGTCTCTGTAGTTTTTCGACACCAGAACGCGCCGCCGCCAGGAAAAAGGGGAGAAACCTAGCCGCCAGATAGAAAAAAAGGGGGAGCACCAGAGCCGCCGCCAGGGAAGAAAAGAGAGGAAAAAAGAGGAGAAAGAGGAAGAAAAAGAGGAGGGTGCTGTCATCCGCCGGAGATCGTCGTCGCCGTCGTCGCGCCGTCGGAGGACCCTTGTGCCATCCGCTTCATCTACGCGTCGCCTTCATCCCGCGATCTTCGAAGCCATCGCATCTACGGTAGGATTCATTTTTCCAATGCGAATTTTAGCGACGTATTAGATCTGATAGACATAAATTGATTTTAGTTGCATCGTCTTTTTATTTTCAGCAGCATTAATCCACTCTAAAACCCCCGTAAACTCATATGAACACGTATGAACTAGTTGCATCTAATTAATAAACAACCATAGTTAATCAATTATTGTACTTTGCATGCATGCATATCATCGCATGTTGATTAATGTGTGTGCATCATGTTGATTTGTATGTATATTCTTGTATGTGTGATCACGAGTAGAGGGAAGTGCTCAAGAGGTCGTGTACGAGGATTCCCAGAACCAAGACTTCGAAGCGCTTGAGCAACCCTATCCGCCGGAGCAAGGCAAGTGTCCTTGAAGCATATTGATCCTGTTTTAAAATAAATGTTTTTTTTGCAAAACTGCATGCTTGTGTCAATTTTGATGGGAATCCTATGATAGGAAGTTTACTAGACTTGTTAACCACCCTTGTCACCTAGAATATATGGTAGAGAGTCGGGAAGGGCTTTCTACTTTTTGCTTCGCTTAATCAACTGGGATGGGAAAACAACTATACCGCTCAATTTATTTATGCATGGATGAGATTATGGGTAACATGAACTGGTTAATACAGTATTGTAATGGGTGATCTAAGCAAGCCTGGTATGTGGATGGGTTGGATGTTATGGTGGTTTGCTTGCTTTAGATCTAAGGACCGGTTCATGCGAGAATAAGCCAGGACTACATTGCCACCACGAGGCCAAGTATGGGTGTGGCGTAGCTGATTAATTAGGGATTTGCTAGTGCTGTTTGGACCATTGTGGATGCTCGGGGAAGGGGTAGTCGGATTGGGTTTGTTGATGATTGGTGGGACTACCCTGGGATCCGAATGGCTAAAGAGGGGGCCCTTGGTTGAAGGTGTGCTCAGTTGGAGGCATCACCACCGGTGAAACCTCAATGGGGTCTAAATAGGCTAGTAATCCCTTTGTAAAGGCTATTTTGTGATCTCTTGGCCACACACCAACGGAAGTGTGTAATATGACTGATGGGTCGTGGGCATAAGAGAGGTTCTTAGTCACCGAAGGGTGATGAAATCACGAACACGTGGGTAAAGAGGTACAAACTCTGCAGAGTCAAATAAAACTATCATGATAATCATGCTCCCAGTTATGAGCACCTGGACAACTTCCATGATTAGAGGGAAATTGGGATTTGGGATGGTTATGGTTTGATAATGGTTATGGTTTGGTGATGGTTATGGTTGATATTATGATTATGGTTATGGTTATGGGATGGAATTATGGTTTATGACATTGATTATGGTTATTGGTAATGGTGAATTATGGACTGGTATTATGATATTATTTATGATTATGATGGGTTTACTTCACATATGTATAATATATTGCTTTCCAAATGTTTTACTGTACTTTTCAGCACTTTGCCATTATTATTGTCATCATTTGAATCAACCACATGTCATACTTTCCACACTTGCTGACTACGACATGTACTCACTCTTGCAATCCCCCCCCCCCCAACAGTTGCAGGTCAGAATTGTGAGTTTAATGGCGATAATGTGGAGATCTAGGCCGTGTCTACCGTCACCTTTGCCTGTGGTGTTGATTGGAGCTGCGCATATATACCCTATCGCTTATGCTGCTTAGTTGCTTAGTTTGCTTAATTAGTTGATTTCCGCTGCATTAGTTGAACTTGTCATTAATATTCATTAGAGTTTGTATTCGAGGATAATATGGTTTGTGTAATAAAATTTGATAATTAATCTTGCTCTGTGGTAATTTTTTGTATACTCTTTTGTGATTGCACTCGTGTATGTGTGTTGAACATCCTGGGCACACATATGCGTTAGCTTGGTTCAGTTTTCGGAACTGGGCGTCACAGGACCATCCCATGAGGGCCCGGACCTTCTTCAAATCTTCATCGGTCTTCAGTCGGCTCTGGCGGAGACCCAACTCCATTGCGGCATAGTGAGGCAGGAGAGGAAAGGCAAGCAAAAGTATGGAAGGTTTGAGCACAAGATCGATTGAAAGGCGTAAAGAACCCCAAACGGTGCGTGCTTTCCTTCTTAAGTAAGCCCCCGCAATGCCTAGATGGAAACCGCGCCTAGATGGAAAACGCAGGGGAGCCGATGATACCAGTCAAAATTTTCACCCCGCCAATGACAAGGGGGCCCGGGGCCACCCCGATGATCAAGTCGAGGTTCTTACCCCAGGCGAACGGTTGTCATCATGAAAGGCAGGAAACCCGAAGTTGGCGGCCTGACAGGGCGCGCGGAACCGATACAATTTTTGTATTGGGAACTGGCGACCTTCAATTGCATGATATCCGCACGCTGAGATCTCACCTGCTGCCTTCAAGATACGCCACGCGGCGGAAGTTTAACTGCGAACTACCGCCAACGGCACAACCAAAGACCCTTGAAGACACGGCTCAGAAACCGAGGAATGGACCCACTTCCGGCGAAATGACCTCATCCAAAAAGGTCTCTCCCGTAGGTAAGTCCAAGGGGCCACTGTCGGTACCCTCCGTACCGGATACCCCTTGGGATTGCAAAGATCACAAGGAAACTCCATCTACCAGATTTGAAGACCTCCGAAGGCCCCACATGTCAGGCGTAACCAGATCTGCTTCCCCTACATGGTTAGTCCCAGGGCCTCCATGTGTATCATAAGACCGGAGCTATCACCCACACATGGGAAGCTCCAGCCGGTATACCAATATGACACCCCCGGACTTAACCCCAAACCGAGGGAAGGTCCGGTACTGACACATGTCCAACAGCACTGGACCTACCCATCCACGAAGGTGAGCTCCGGAGCTACCACGTGGCAACGGCCGGACCTTCAACTTCAACAATCAGACTGGTGGACCCCCAATGGCTCCGGACCTTCAAAGAGTAATCAAAGACTTCAAGACCCAATTAAGTGTCATTAATACCATATTAATGACACACGATCGGATGACCCTTGATACTGGTAAAGGCACGATTAAGGCCCGTTACCAGGCTATTAAGGGTAATTAACCCCATTTATTGTGTATCAAGCATGTGTAACCGCCGGGGCCACCTGTCGGGCCAGGCTAACGTTATAACAACCAGTCCTTGTAGTATAAAAGGACTGGTCGATGATACACAAGGGATGGTTCCAGACCACTACTGAACACTCTGAGCTAGACGAGCTTCTTCTTCTGGAGCTTCTTCTAGACTCACAGGCTTAATACATCACCAACACACCTCGTGGAGTAGGGTATTACGCTCAGGCGGCCCGAACCACGTAAATCTTTGTGTACATGTGTCTTTTACCTTCTTGAATCTCTGCGCGCCCATTATCGAACTACAACTCCTCGTTCTACCAGAGGTAGTGTCGGGAGATCTGTCGGATCCAAACACCGACATATACGTATACTTGGACAAAGTGTTTCTTGTTTGATTGTGGAGTCCATGTATGTGGAAGGTATAGTCTTTATGATTTCACTCTCATGATCACATTTTATGGTCATAAACACTATAGACCCCCACTATATTCTATGTAGTTATGATATGATTATGTTAATATGAATGACTTATGGTATGCTTCAACATTGGTTCAACGATGTTTAGGTTAGTCATTACTTTAGGATGGCTTGTGCCATGGCTCCTAAGGTATTTGCTTAGTATGCTAGCATGGTGCTAGGGTATTTAAGTAGTGTTGGATGTCTCGTAGACCCACGGATTGAAGAGGAAGGCAGTAGGTGGTGACAACCCTATCTGTCCTTTGTAATCCTCCACGTTCAGCTATGCCACATGCTCTTGGTGGGAGTCGCCCTAGTATTGCTAGGGGTAATCCCGTGCCCGATGTGTTGAATAGCATTGCATAGGAATTCATCATTGACATGACCATTAGTATCTACCTTAGGCTATGTATATGTATTAGGAGCATTGTAGGAGCAACTCTCTAACTCTCAATCCAATCTCCCTCTAGGACCCATTTTACCCTTTAGAATAGATTGCCTAGGTATGTGTCACACTACCCCTATTATCAACTTACCCCTGTCCGGATAATGGATTAGTATCCCATAGCTTGACCATAAGAGTAGTATATACTTTACTCCATTGACTTCCTTTGGGATAAATACGATACCCTTGGGAATACTCATGGGTGAAATGCTACAACCGTATCTTCCGTGCGCTTGCGGATCTCATCTCTTTACCGGAGATGATCTGTGGTGTTAAGAAATACCAACAAGCATTTCTGGCGCCGTTGCCGGAGATGATTTGTTAATATATCTTAGGAGCCGTCAACAATAGCACAGCTCCAATCAACACCACAGGCAAGCTGATGGTAGACACGGCCTAGTACTCCGCATTATCATCATTAACTCCCAATCCTGACCTACAACTGTTGGGGGGATTGCAAGGGTGAGTACATGTCGTACTCAGTAAGTGTGGAAAGTATACCATGTAGGTGATTCAAATGACAAATATAATAATGGCCGAGTGCTGAAAAGTACATTAAAACATTTGGAAAGCAATAAATTACATTCATCTGAAGTAATCCCATTATAAACCATAATTAATAACATAGTATCAGTCCATATTCCATATCCATCATCCATATACCAATAACCATATTCAATACCAGAATTTAATTCATAACCAGCCATAACCATAACCATCCCAAAAACCATCCCAATATCAAGTTCCCTCTAATCATGTAGGTCATCCAGGTGCTCATAACCGGGAGCACGGCTATCCTTATAGTTTTATTAGACACACTTTGCAGAGGTTGTACCACTTTACCCACGTGTTTGTGATTTCATCACCTTTCAGTGACTAGAACCTCTATTATGCCGTCTCACACTTCCATCGGTGTGTGGCCAAGAGATCACAAAATAGCCTTTACAAAGGGATTACTAGCCTATTTAGACCCCACAGTGGTTTTAATGGTGGCGATGTCTCCTACAGAGCACATCTTCAACCAAGGTCCCCCTCTTGAGCCATTCAGATCCCAGGATAGTCCCACCAATCATCAACAAACCTACCCCTTCCCCGAGCATCCTTAATGGTCCAAATAGCACTCACAAAGCCCTAATTAATCAGCTACGCCGCACCCATACTTGGCCTCGTGGTGGCACTGTAATCCTGGCTCATTCTTGCATGAACTGGTCCTTAGATCTAAAGCAAGCAAACCACCATAACATCCAACCCATCCACATACCAGACTTGCTTAGATTAACCATTACCATATGATACAATCCAGTTCACATTCACCATAATCTCATTAATGCATTATTAGATGGTATAATAGTTTTCCCATCCCAGATAATTAAGCGAAGCAAAAAGGTAAAAAAGCCCAGTCCAACTCTCTACCATAAATTCCAGGTGACAAGGGTGGTCAAACAACTCTAGTAAACTTCCTAGTATATGATTCCCATCAAATTGACACAAGCATGCAGTTTGAAAACAAAACATTTATTGTCAAAACTGGATCAATATGCTTCAAGACACTTGCCTTGCTCTTGAGATTGGTTCGGGTCAAAGCCTTAAAACTCTTGATGCTCTAGATCCCCCGTGGCACTCTCTAGCGCAAATCCGTATAATACGCACAAAGATCATACAAGATAAGAAACACGATCAAAAAGTGCACAAATTACTCAATATGACATGACATGCATGATTAATGCAAATGCAAGGTGAAACTTGTTAATGAGTTGCTTTTAATGATCACTTACTAGTTCTAATTGCTTTTAACAAGTTTACACAGGTTTGGAGTTGATTTTATCAAATTTTAGAATTAATTCAAAAGAAATTAATCAGGAAAGTCCGCACTTCAAAAAATTGGCGAACTTGGGTTTTCTAGATCGACGTGAATTTGGGGATTAGGTGTTGAATTCACGTAAGGAAAAGAGAATAGAAGGTATACCAGGTGTTTAGAACTCCAATGAATCAAGAAACTTGGATGTAACACTTGGATCTTGACGATCTAGGGTTGATGAAGAACTTGGAGATGATTTGGTGAAGAGCTTGAAGTTGATGGAGATCTTGATCCTTTTTCGTTTCCTCCTGCTCTTCTTCTTGCGTGGAATCTCCTCCTCCCTCCTTGACGGCGGCTGTCCACGAACTAAGGTTTGGGTGTGGAGCAAAAGTGGCAAATAGATATCAAGCCAAGGGGTGGGGTTGTTTATATAGAGGTGGAAGCTAGGGTTAGATAGATTTCGAGTTCGAGATGAGTAGAGACCGGTTTAGAGTCCCACATGGGCCCTAAAAGAGTTAGGCATGACATCCCAAGGCCCACTTAACGTAAACCTAAGAAACAAGTCGTGAAACAGAACATCAACTTTGAGTCGCGAAATATCGGACAAGTCCAAAAGGGCCAGACTAGTCTGAAGTTGTCCAGAGAAAAATTGGACAAGTCCGAACTGGACATCGGACAAGTCCAAACTTATCCAGAGGGGAAAAATAGACAGTTCTGGCCTAAAATCGGACAAGTCTGACTTTAGTCAGATAGGAAAACGGACAAGTCCGCTGGGACACCAGACTAGTCCGGACAAGTCCAGGGACTTAGCAAATTGTCAAGGATTCTTGGAACACCAGACTAGTCCGCACAAGACCGGACAAGTTCCAAAGTGTCCAGAGGCAAAATCAGACTAGTCCGCAGAAAAACGGACAAGTCCAAGCGAGGTAAGAAAGAAATCAGACTAGTCCGCACCAAAATCGGACTGGTCCGCACTTTACAAAATTCTTAAGTACGGTTTTGTTCTAAATCATTTTAAACTTATTCCTTTTTATGTGGGTTAATGTTAAACATATATTAGGATGTATGCAAGGCATGATGCATGAAAATGAGAGTGTTACAGGCCTTCTATAACTGTGGTGACTATGACCACTTTATAGTTGATTGCCCATACGAAGAAAACAAGAAGAAGATCAAGGAAACGAAGCCTCAACCCAAGAAGTTCTTCAAGAAGAAAAAGCAAGCTGGACAGGTGCACCTAGGAAAGGAGTGGGACTCAAATGATGAGTCCTCGTACGAAGAGGAAGAGGAGATGGCAAGCATAGCCATCAAGAAGACATCATATGAGCTACTCATGGGCAATAAGAAGAATGGTGTTGGGCGATGTTCGACCACAAGCGCCACCTCCAAATGAAAATAAAGAAGATGAACCACAAGTGGAGGTCATGGAATGTGGCCTAGAGGAGGGGTGAATAGGCCTTTTTGAATTTTTCGGAACCTGCAACACTTAACAACCAGATCAAAACTCGAGATATCCGACTAGTCCGGTCAAGTGCGGACTAGTCCGGTGTGTACCGACTAGGTTAATCAAGTTTGATCGATTAATTTGATTCTAGGATGTATGCAGTGGAAATATACTTGTAATTGAAGTGTTACACGATTATGAACTAGGGTATACCACAAGTCAATCTTATATTAAATGTTTCAACGTAAAGTAAGCGAGATTGATTGAAACCCTAGATTGATATGATGTATAAGAACGATGAACGCAAAGTAAGAACACAAGCAATTTATCCCGTGGTTCGGTTCCCACAGAGGCAACCTACATCCATATTGAGGAGTCCACAAAAGGATCGGGTCTTCTCCAACCCTACCCTCGTCGGATCGCCACGAAGGCCAATCCTCTTCACTTATCACAAAGGGTAAATAACCAAATTCAAGGGGCCTTCTCACACGTTGAGGGCTCCCCAAGATTACAACAAGAACTTCACCAAGAACACACTATAAATATTACAATGAAAATCACAGGAGTGTGTTATGGAATCAAACCAAGAGCTCAATGAGTGATGAATCGTGTCTCTCCAATGATCCAAAGTGTATGCTCAAGGGATTGATCTTTGTTGTGTTTGATTTCATGGAGAGATGTGTTTTTGAGGCTCTTGGGAGGTGTGACAGCACAGGGGGTCGAGAGAGGTAAAAGTTGGGCCGTGCACATCTATTTATATGGGGTTTCTAAAAGTGATCGTTAGGGTTTAGGAATATCGGGCTAGTCTGTGGTGGACACCGGACTAGTCCGGTGTGCTGTGTGTAGCAAACCCTAAGTGTCCCGAAATATCGGACTAGTCCGGCTAGAAGCGGACTTGTCTGATTTCTCTTCTGGAAATCTTTGGACTAGTCCGATAATCATCGGACTTGTCCGGATAAGTGAAACCCTAAGTGAATTGGGTGACAAGTCCACACTTGGAGGACTTGTCTGATTTAGGTCAGTGGGTTTTCGGACTAGTCCGTGCAAATATCGGACTTGTCCGATTCTCATCAGAATGATATTAGACTAGTCCGTTGTGTGATCGGACTTGTCTGATTTTGTGCAACTTATGAAGTGTTTTGAGTACTAGTCTGCACTGTGAAGGACTAATTCGATTCTAGTCAGAGAGATATTGAACTAGTTCGTGGTGATATCGGACTTGTCCGATCTTGTGCAGAAAGATATCGGACTAGTTCGGTGTCAGTCGGACTAGTCCTGTACTGTATAAACTTGTGCAATGTGTGTGATTATTTGTGCTTGAGCTCTTGGGGTGTGTTTCCTTAACACACTCCATACACAATGATCTACTACACTTGTTCCTGAGCTCTTTTCAACATTGCTCCTCATTCTTCCTTCTTTTTGGCTCTTTGCTCATTTTCTCATTAAAACTTGTGCTCATCTCAACAAAGTAGTTAGGATCTCATTTGCTTGTCATAAATCATCCAAAACCCACAAGGGATTCCTATATGCACTTTCAGTAATGGATCAAGGGGGAGTTTCTGCACAAGATCAACCTCAAGAAGACGAAGATGATCAACACACAAATGAGGGCAACCATCTAGGGGGAGTAGAAGAAGACCATGAAGAACTCAACAACTTCAAACAAAACAAGGTCTGGGAACTAGTCAAAAGACCCAAGTTCAACGTCGTCGGCACCAAATGGGTCTTCCGCAACAAGCAAGATGAACACGGGGTGGTGACAAGAAACAAGGCACGACTTGTGGCAAAAGGGTATTCACAAATCGAAGGTTTGGATTTCATGAAACCTTTGCTCCTGTAGCTAGGCTTGAATCAATTGGAATATTACTTGCATATGCTACTCACCATGATTTCAAGCTCCATCAAATGGATGTGAAAAGCGCCTTCCTCAATGGACCAATCAAGGAGGAGGTGTACATGGAGCAACCCCCTGGATTCGAAGATCCAGAGTTCCCCGACCACGCGTTCAAACAACGTAAGGCTCTCTATGGCTTCAAACAAGCTCCTAGAGCTTGGTATGAGTGCCTTAGAGATTTCTTGATTGAAAATGGTTTTAAAATTGGCAAAGCTGATTATAAATTATGCACGAAGCATTTTGACAATGATCTCTTTGTTTGCCAAATTTAAGCTGATGATATCATTTTTGGTTCAACTAACAAATCTTTTTGTGAAGAATTTAGTAAGATTATGATACATAGGTTTGAAATGTCTATGATGGGAGAGCTGAAATACTTCTTGGGATTCCAAGTTAGGCAACAAAAGGAGGGGATGTTCATAAGCCAAACAAAGTATACTCAAGACATACTCAAGAAGTTTGGAATGGACAAGGCAAAGCCCATAAAGACTCCCATGGCAACAAATGGACACTTGGATATAAATGAAGATGGACCAAGCGTCGATCAAAAGGTATATCGCTCCATGATTGGATCCCTACTTTACTTATGTGCATCTAGGCCTGATTTTATGTTGAGTGTGTGCTTGTGTGCAAGATTTCAAGTCAATCCTAAGGAGTGTCACTTGACAGCCGTAAAAATAATCTTGCGGTATTTAGTTCATACACCCAACCTAGGCCTTTGGTATCCTAAAGGTTCCAAATTCAATCTCATTGGATACTCCGATGCAGATTATGCCGGATGCAATGTAGATAGAAAAAGTACCTCTAGTACATGCCAATTTCTCGGTACATCCCTAGTCTCTTGGTCCTCCAAGAAACAAAACTCCATTGCCTTATCCACAGCCAAAGCGGAGTATGTTGCAGTCGGGAGTTGTTGTGCACAACTCCTTTGGATGTGACAAACTCTAAGGGATTATGGTTACAATATGAGTCGTATTCCACTCCTTTGTGATAATGAGAGTGCTATCAAGATTGCCCATAACCCCGTTGAGCACTCTAGGACCAAGCATATAGACATCCGACACCACTTTTTGAGAGACCACTAAATGAAAGGAGACATAGCCATTTCCCATGTCAACACCGAAAAACAACTAGCCGATATATTTACCAAGCCACTTCATGAAAAACGTTTTTGCGAGCTCCGAAATGAACTAAATATCATTATGCTCATAATGTGGCTTGAAAACTTGCATACCTGTATGGCTTCTTCAAAATATGTTGATTATGTTGTGAAAATCATCCCTCTCAATTTTCTTCGAAAAACTATTTCAATTACTTGATCTTGGTGAATTATGGTCATTGCTTGATTGTTGTATGTTTACTGATCATATTCATCAAGATTATTTGTTTGTTTTGGCCCCTATTTTCTCTATTAGTACCTTCGAATATATACGAATGGTCTATCCAGTTCTGTCCTGGTGACCACAGACTAGTCCGTGTTCACCCGGATTAGTCTGCACATTGCAGACTAGTCCGCACACTGCAGACAAGTCCGCAGAATGTCCGGTAGTTCGGACTAGTCCGGCCGGCCACGAACTAGTCCATTTTTTCGACTCCATAACCCTAGACGCCACCAAAACCTAATCTCCTTCACCCTCACTACTCACCTCACATTCTCTCTCTTCACTCAAGAGCCCCCAAGGCGATTTGGTGATTTCTCCATCAAATCCCTTCAAGTTTGGGTGGAAATCGATCTCCATTGCTAGGGAATTGAAGACCACGGACTTGTCTGCACCTCCAACTCCTGCTTCATCAAGAATCGAAGAATTTCAGTAAATCCCCCCCCCAAACCCTAGAAAATTCGATTTCTTCCGTTTTGTCTCAAATAGCTTAGTTCCTTTCAGCTAATACATGCTTCCTTGCTGAATTACATCTTTCTTAAGCTAGTTTTGCATTGAGCAACACCATTTATCTCATAGTGAGGGTTTAAGGTGTTGAACACCGGACTAGTCCGGTCCCTGTACGGATAAGTCCAGTCCATCCAGACTAGTCCGTACCTGATCACCAGACAAGTTCAATTTTCAACTGAATTCAACCCTAATTTCCAACTACTCAATGCACTTCCTTGCCATAAATTCTCATCCATACATTGTGTAATCCCTTCTCAGGACAATGTCGAGCTCCAATGATGAAGTTTCCAATTATGAGACTGAGATGGACCAAGACTCATTGATTCGGTCCTCGACAGGCCAAGGGAAGAAGTGCCAAGAGCGTCCCTCCGAGCCGACACCTTCTCCACCTCAGGTGCGGCGGAAAGTTCTAGCCAAGAAGCTGCGTCCAAGGCCAAGGATGCAGCTGGCCCTAGCTCGGCGGCTTCTCGCCAAGCTAAGGGCAAGGGAAAAGGAATTGCCTTGGGCCCAATCGGCCCTCTCAAGATGGCAGCTCCGAGGCAGGGGATTAGGGATCCCTCCGAGGAGAAGTTCAACGGCAAGGGAAGCGATACGGCTTCCAGGCTCAGATTTGTTGATTGCTACAGCAGATCAAAGAAGGTGGCCGATGCCAGATTTTGGAGCAACTTTCATGCAGACTATTACAGATCCGTGTACCTTACCATGAATACTTCGGTGGTCCGCAACCAGTGGATTGACTGGAATCACTTTGAGAGAAAGAGCTGTGGTGCTTTTGATGAAGTTGTGGAAGCTGCAGCTAGGCATGGACCGAAGGACCTATTTGCTTTTAGATATAACTGGAATGATGAGATTATTGCTCAGTTTTATTCCACATGCTTCTTTGCTAGTGATGAAGAGGAGAGGTTAACTTGGATGACTCATGGATCCAAGTACACCGTAACTTATGATGAGTTTGCAAGATTGCTGCATCTTGAGGACTCTAGCAGCAATGAGCTGACTATTGGTGTCTTGGGAAAAGATAAGATGGACTTTCTTTATGATACTAGATTGATGTACAACCCTCCATCGACCAAGAACATGAAGCCCTTCTTCATGGTTCTTAATAGGGTGCTGAGGAAGACCATAACACCAAAAGATGGGGATGCAGGAAGTGTGCAAGGGTACTTGAGGACCCTAATGAAGGTGATTAGCAAGAATCGGAAGTTTGATATCTTTGACTACATTTAGAATGACATGGTCAGCATCTCCTGCACACCAAACAGATCCTGTGGCTATGCCCCTTACTTGATGTTTATGATTGAGAAGGTCACAGGAATCAAGTTCGTAAAGGATGTGGAGCACACTCCTTTGAGGCCCCAGAAGCCTCCCCAAGCCACTGTCCAAGCTGCTCCATCTCCGGTGTCCAGTGAAGAGGCTCCAAGGAGAGCTCGAGAAGATGCCAGGACTGCTCCCACCAGTAGGGCCCCTCCTCAAAAAGGGTTCTAAAGAGTCTTTTGAAGTACTTGGCTGCAATATTTGGCTCATGCAAGAAAGCTGAAGTGAAACTTCATAAGCTGAACAAGGCAAGGAAGGAAAATATGAGATATGTCAAACACATCTGCAAGAAGCTGGAGATCGAGCCCATTGGATCCCCCGTTATATCCGATGATTCAACTTCAGATTTCTCGGAGTTGCCACCTCTTTCACGTTCTGATCTTGCCTATTTTGGCATTGGGGGCACTTCGAGTGGATCCGCTCCTCCTCCTCCTCCTCCTACCCAACCTGAAGATGAAGATGAAGACGAGGAGAGGACCGACAGCGAGGAATGAGCCACTAGATCCCTCCTTTCCTTCTTTTTGGTGTCTTGATGCCAAAGGGGGAGAGATTGAGGGGGAGTCACTAGGTCCTAGCTGTAGGTTGAGAGATGAGAGCTTCATTTGTGTATCTTTTTGTGTCTCTTTTGGGTTGTAAAACTTTAATTCTGTTATCTTTACCTTTATTATTGTGGTGTGATGGAATGACTATGTTTATGCTTATGTTATGAAATTTATGATGATGATTTGAGATAATCTGTGATTTTGCTTTGGAATTGACATATATGCTTGATATTGGTATTTCCGTGTCAATCATCTCATTCTCATCACGATTATTGCTCACACTCACGTAGTTTTGCACCCCACCATAAAGATTGCACATATGTCTTATGTTTTAATTGCTCAATTTGTTCCAAGCTCATATGTGCACACTTTATAAAAATTCTGTATTTTTATCATATTTTGTGAAATCTCAATTGGTTGTCATCAATCACCAAAAAGGGGGGAGATTGGAAGTGCATCTAGGCATCCCTTGTGGGTTTTGGTTGATTTATGACACACAAATGAGATCCTAACCAAATTTTTGAGATGAGCGCAGGTTTTAATGAAATTATGAAGAAAGCGCAAAAAGAAAGGAGAATGAGGATCTATATGTAAAAGAGCTCAAGAGCTGAATAGATTAGATCATTGTGTATGGAGTGTGTTGGAGAAACACACCCAAAGAGCTCAAGCACAAGAAAACTCATTCACTGCACAAATTTTCACAGGACCGGACTAGTCCGATATACCCCGGACTAGTCCTATAATCCCTCTGTTCAAAATCGTACAAGTCCTCACAGTGCGGACTTGTCTGCATAGTCCAGGTTTACAGAGACCGAACTAGTCCGATGTCACCACGGACTAGTCCGATATCTTTCTGAATAAGATCGGACTAGTCCTCCCCAGTGCGGACTAGTCCTCAACACTTCACAGCTTTGCACGAAATCGGACAAGTCCGATAATATCTGGACTAGTCCGATAACCTCTCTCACTAAAATCAGACAAGTCCTCCAAGTACAGACTTTTCCCCAATCCACTAAAGGGTTCACCACAATTGGACTAGTCCGATAATTACCGGAATTGTCTGAACTTTTCCAGAGCCTAAATCGGATTAGTCCGCATAAAGCCGGACAAGTTCGATATTCATGAGAACTTACGGTTTCCTACACGCCGCACACCGGACTAGTCCAGACTTTACCATGGACAAGTTCGGACTCTCGAAACCCTAAAGGTAACCTTTCGAAACCTCCATATAAATAGATGTACACGACCCTACTTTCAACTCTCTCGACTCTTTGCGCCATCACACCCTCCAAGAGCCTAGAAAACACATCTCTCCACACAATCCAACGCAAGAAAGATCAAACCCTTGAGGATTAACTTTGGATCAAAGGAGACACACGATTCTCACGTTTTGAGCTCTCGGGTTTGATTCTCTAACACACCCCTGTTGTTTTATTGTTGATCTTACGAGTGTGTTCTTGGTGGTGTTCGATTTGTAATCTTGGGGAGCTCTAAACTTGTGAGAAGGCCCCTTGAACTTGGTGATTTACCCTTTGTGATTAGTGGAAGAGAATCGACCTCTGTGGCGATTCAATGAGGGTAGGGTTGGAGAACACCTGGTCCATTCGTGGGCTCCTCAACGTGGATGTAGGTTGCCTCTTTGTGAACCGAACCACAGGATAAACTCTCGTGTCAATCTTTTTCTTAGTTTTTCATATCACATTCAAGAGTTTACTTGATCTTGCATATCTTACGTTAAAACATTGAAACCAAAGTTAGTTTGTGTTACATTTAATTTCATTGACTCAATACCTTCAAGTTACATACTATATTCCGCTGCGTACTGTGCTGGTATTGAGATCATTGATCTGACTAGATCAATCTAGTCCGCACGCACCAGACTAGTCCGCACTCTACCGGACTAGTCCGGTTTCTTGGTATTTGATCAAGTTGTTGAGTGTTGCGGGTTCCGACTAAAAATAAAAAAGGCCTATTCACCCCCCCCCCCCTCTAGGCTACATTCAGTATAGTAATGCATATACTGTTTTAACATCATGTCAACCTACTGAATGGTGGATTGATACAGAGGCTAATATTCATGTTTGTGCCGATGTATCTATGTTTTCTTCTTATCAGGCTACCCACGGTGCCTCCGTCCTGATGGGAAACGGCTCATGTGCTTCTGTTCATGGTGCTGGTACGGTCAATCTAAAGTTCACTTCGGGAAAGATCGTGCACTTGAAGAACGTGCAACATGCCCCCTCAATAAATAAAAATCTCGTCAGTGGCTCTTTGTTGTGTCGAGACGGATTTAAGTTGGTATTTGAGTCTAATAAAGTAGTCGTGTCAAAATGTGGACTCTTTATTGGAAAAGGCTATGACAATGGAGGCTTGTTCCGTTTTTCCCTTTCACATTCTAGTAGCTCTGTGGTGAATTTTTTGAATAAAGATGATAAAGCGAGTGTTTGGCACTCGCATTTATGTCATATAAATTTTGGATGGATCTCACGGCTATCTACCTTGAATTTAATTCCTAAAGTTTTTATAGTGAAAGGTTCTAAGTGTCAAGCTTGTGTGCAAGCTAAACAGCCAAGAAAACCTCACTTTGCTTTTGGTGAATGGAATACGACACTTTTGGAACTCATTCATTCTGACCTTTGTGAAATGAAGGGCGTATTTGAATGTGCATCTAGGAATCCGTTGTGGGTTTTCGATGATTTATGACAAGCAAATGAGATTCTAACCTCTTTGTTGAGATGAGCACATGTTTTAATAGCAAAATAAGCAAAGTGCCAAAAAGAAGGGAGAATGAGGAGCAAAGTGGAAATGAGCTCAAGGAAGAAGAATAGTAGATCATTGTGTATGGAGTGTGTTAAGGAAACACATCCCAAGATCTCAATCACAATTAAACACACACATTGCACAAAGTTATACAGGACCGGACTAGTCTGAATGTCACCGGACTAGTCCGATATCCTCTCTGCACAAAATCGGACAAGTCTGATATCCATCGGACTAGTCTGATATCTCTCTAACTAGAATCGGACTAGTCCTCCCCATGCGGACTAGTCATCCAAACACTTCACAAGTCACACAAAATCGGACAAGTCCGATCACCATCGGACTAGTCCGATATTCATTCTGATCCAAATCGGACAAGTCCGATAATAGCACGGACTAGTCCAAAAAAGCCTCTGACCTAAATCGGACAAGTCCTCCAAGTGCGGACTTGTCACCCAATTCACTTAGGGTTTCACTGCATAGACATGTCCGATGTCCATCGGACTAGTCCGAAGATTTCCAGAAGCAAAATCGGACAAGTCCGCTCCTAGCTGGACAAGTCCGATATTTCGGGACACTTAGGGTTTGCTACACACAGCGAGTACGGTGTCCACCACGTACTAGTCCGATCTTTCTAAACCCTAACGGTCACTTTTAGAAACCCCATATAAATAGAGGTACATGTCCCAACTTGAAACTCTCTTGAACCCTAGCGCCGTCACACCTCCCAAGAGCCTCAAAAACACATCTCTCCACGAAATTAAGTGCACCAAAGATCAATCCTTCGAGGATACACTCTAGATCATTAGAGAGACACGTTCAACACTCATTGAGCTCTTGGTTTGATTCTCTAACACACTCCTGTTATTTCATTGTAATCTTTTGAGTGTGTTCTTGGTGGTACTTGGTGTTGTAATCTAGGGGAGCCCTCAACGTGTGAGAAGGCCCCTTTGAATTTGGTTATTCGCCCCTTTGTGATATGTGGAAGAGGATTGGCTTTTGTGGCAATCTGACGAGGGTAGGGTTGGAGAAGACCCAGTCCTTTTGTGGACTCCTCAACGTGGACGTAGGTTGCCTTTGTGGGAGACGAACCATGGGATAAATCCTTGTGTCTTGCTTGGTGTTCATTGTTCTTATTCATCAAAACAATCTAGGGTTTCAATCATTATTGCACTCTTTATGTTTGATCATTAAATATAAGATTGAATTGTGATATACCCTAGTCCATAATCTTGCAACACTTCATTTGACTATATATTTCTACTGCATACATCGAAGAATCAAATTAATCGATCAAACTTGATCAACCTAGTCGGTACACACCGGACTAGTCCGCACTTTACCGGACTAGTCCGATATCTCTGGTTTTTAACTGGTTGTCAAGTGTTACAGGTTCCGACAAATTTCAAAAAGGCCTATTCGCCCCCCTCTAGGCCACATTCAATTGGTATCAGAGCGGGTTCTTCAAGAAAGAGACTAATCGCTCGAAGAAGATCATGTCAGACATGAAGGACATCCACAAGAGCAACAACCAAAATAAGGTTGATGATGACAAGAATCTAAAGGTGGAGAAGCTCCTCGAAGCCATTCAAGACTTCGAGGATGACGATGAGGAGACGCTAGAACTAAAGGCGCTCCTAAGAAAGAAGACACTTTCCAAAGGGAAAGTGAAGATTGAAGAAAAGAAGAAGGGGAGTAGTCACCGACTACTCCCGATATCCTTTTAACTATGATCGTCTCAATCCCAACAATAATCATTATTTATCTATTCCACTTGGAAAAGCCCCACACTTCAATGGAAGTGATTACTCAATGTGGAGGAAAAATATGAAAATGCATCTAATTTCCCTCAATCCAAGTTTATGGCATATTGTGTGCATAGGGATAGATATCCCGAACGACGACGAAGAGCTCACACCAAGCCAAGAGCAGGCAATTCACCAAAATGCTCAAGCCGCGGCAGTAACCACCTCTTCGCTCAGTCGGGACGAGTTCACCAAGGTGGATGGACTCGAGATTGCTAAGGAGATATGGGACACACTACAAACTACACATGAAGGTGACCGACATGTGCGTGAAGCAAAGATTGAAATGATCGAAGGCGAATTAGGAATATTCGCAATTGAAGAAGATGAGTCACCTCAAGATATGCATAACCGGTTAAAGACGCTCGTCAACAAGGTTCGATCATATGGAAGCAAGAAGTGGAATGACCACGAGGTGGTGAATCTCATCCTTAGAGCTTTCATGCCTCGCAATGTCACCTTATGCTCAATGATTAGGGAAAGCCCCGAATACAAGAAAATGACTCCGGATGAATTACATGGAAAAATCATTAATTTCGAGATGATGGTAAAACAAGCAAAGCATGTCAAAGAAATTTCCGACCTCACCTCGGCAAAGAAGAAAGGGGTTGCTTTGAAGTCCACCCTCAATCCCTATCTAAAGAAGCTCGAGAAGCTCAGCTAGAAGAAGACAGTGATGATGAGAGCAGTGAATTAGATGAAGAAGATATGATATTGTTCATGAAGAAGTTCAAAAGAATAATGAAGAAAAAGACAAGGCACTAAACCAAGTGAAGGGAAGTACAAGGAAAGAACAAAGTCAAATTTGAGGCGGGCATGCTATAATTGTGGTGAGTATAGCCACTTTATAGTTGATTGCCCATATGAAGAAAATAAGAAGAAGACCAAAGAAGCCAAGCCTCAACCCAAGAAATTCTTCAAGAAGAAGAAACAAGCCGAACAAGCTCACATAGGGAAAGAGTGGGACTCAAATGATGAGTCCTCATCATCCGAAGAAAAAGAGATGGCTAGCATAGCCATCGAGAAGACATCCAAGAAGTCTACTCTCTTCCCTAAACTCGGCGCATGGAAGGGAGATGGCACTTGCCTTATGGCAAAGGAAGGTAAAACGCAAGGTAACCATTAAACCCCCTTCCGTGCATTCCTATTCTAGTGATGATGAAATCAATAGTGATAATGAGGATATGCTTGTTGGACTAGATAGGAAAACAGCCACAAAAATGAAATTTTTGCTTGATCAACTTGTTGAGAAGGAGAGGTTAATACATCGTCAAGAGGACATGATCATCTCCCAAAAGGAGGAATATGTCAAACTTGACAAGCTTCTAGAACTTGAAAAGGAACGAAGCAAATCACTAGAGCTTGAGTTAGCTTCAAGCAAGGAAACTTTCTTGGAGTTAACCGACTCAAATGCTACAATCAAGGACCAACTTGCTGACCTGATCAAGGTTAACAAGATCCTTGAAGTGCAAGTTGAGTCACTCAAGCAAGGTGAACCTTCATCCTCTTCAAGTTCACCTTCTCAACTCACTAAAACTAAGGTTGCTTCTACTTGTACATGCAATAAAATTGACATCAGTTTGAAAGACAAGCCAACCTCTACAAAGGATAAGCATCCTACCCAAAGTGGCATATTTGACAGGGAGAAGATCAAATATGCACGCAGTGCATACTTGGTCCAAAGACCTCAAAATGTCAAATATGGCATTGGTTTTTCTTTGGGTGAAAAGCAACATGCTAAAAGCCATAAGAATAACAAGGAGAGGATTGCCTTTGTAAAGGGAAGACCCTCTAAAACTGAAAAAGTTCGGACTAGTCCAGTCCGTGTCCGTACAAGTCCAATCCTCCGGACAAGTCCGGCCTTCCAGACTAGTCCTGTACATAAACAACAACAATTATTGTTTACAACCTTCGATGCCTGATATGTCTTAATGAGAAATAATTTTGGCAAAGTTTATGCTTATTATGTTGGGCCACACCATGAGAACACCAAGTCTCATGTGTGGGTGCCCAAATGTCTTGTAACTAACCTCCAAGAACCCAAGCAAGCTTGGGTACCTAAAACCAAAGCATAATTTGTTTTTGCAGGCTTATTCCTCCAGTGGATCTAAATGAGTGTTAGACAGTGGCTGCACCGATCATATGACCGGAGAAAGAAGAATGTTCGTGGAATATGAAAAAAATGAGGATCCAAATGAGGGCATCTATGTTGGAGATAATAGCCAAGTAAAGGTGCTCGGTACCGGTAAAATTGGCATATCATCTAAACACACACTTTCTCATGTATTACATGTTGAATCCTTAGATTATAACCTGCTGTCCATATCTCAATTATGTGACAAAGGTTATAATTGCTTGTTCACTAACGAGGGTGTGACCGTCTCTAGGAGGAGTGATGGTTCCATTGCATTCAAGGGTATTTTAAAGGGAAAGCTTTATCTTGTTGACAACAACGATAAAGCCGAACTTGACACATGCTTGATTGCAAAGACCAACATGGGTTGGCTGTGGTATAGACGGCTAGCGCATGTTGGTATGAGGAACCTTCAAAAACTCCTCAAGGGCGATCACATCTGAGGTTTGAAGGATGTTGTTTTTGAGAAAGACAAGACTTGTAGCGCATGCCAAGCTGGAAAGCAAGTTGGAGCACCTCATTCCGCGAAGAACGTCATGACTATTGTCGGTACCCTCCTTACCGAATACCTCTTGGGATCGCAAAGATCACAAGGAACTCCATCTACTAGATTTGAAGACCTCCGAAGGCCCCACATGTCAGGAATAGCCGGACATGCTTCCCCGACATGGTTAGTCCCGGGGTCACCACGTGTATCACAAGACCGGAGCTATCACCCACACCTGGGAAGCTCCGGTCAGAATACCAATATGGCACCCTTGGACCTAACCCCAGACAGAGGGAAGCTCCGGTACTGACACGTGTCCAACAGCACCGGACCTACCCGTCCACGACGGTGAGCTCCGGAGCTACCATGTGGCAGCCGCTGGACCTTCAACCTCAACTATCAATCCGATGGACCCCCCAACGGCTCCATACCTTCAAGGAGTAATCAAAGACTTCAAGACCCAATTAAGTGTCATTAATACCACATTAATGACACACGATCGGATGACCCTTAATACTGGTAACGGCACGGTTAGGGCTGATGTGGAGCATCTGGTTGCAGCAGCATCCGACCGCATCAGCAACCAAGGTCCTCCTCCTTTGGGGCGGGCCCCATCACAGCACCAGACCGTGTCTGGCAGACTTGGTCCGCATGCTTCCCAGAATAGGAGGTGTGCTGCATCACAACAAGTTACGTCGCTACCCTCTAGGCCGCGACGTACTCATACGGTAACCAGGATGTCAACTCATGACCTCCGGGCGGAGCTTGATCGCCGTTACCATCAACAGGACGGGCGTGTCCATATCGAGCGCGCTCGCGAGAGGCGAGAGGCTCGAGACAGCCCTGCTCCCAAGGGAGTAGGAGGAGGTTGTTCTGCACTAGCCATGCACCTACGCATGGTTAGATGGCCACAAAAGTTTCGGCCACACCTGCCGGAGAAATTTGACGGGACTGTTAACCCCGCCGAGTTTCTCCAAATTTACACCACCGCAATCCTTGCGGCCGGAGGTAACGAGGTTGTAATGGCCAACTACTTCCCAGTGGCTTTGACTGGGAACGCCAGGTCCTGGTTCATGATCCTTCCTCACAACTCTATCAATAGTTGGGAGGAATTGTGCCAACAGTTCACCGCCAATTTTGGAAGTTCATACACCCGACCAGGCACCGAACTGGACCTTTTTGCAGTTGTGCAAAAGGGGGAGAATCTCTACGCTCATTCATCCAGATGTTCTCCCAGGTATGAAACACCATTCCTTCTATCTATAGCGCTTCTGTCATCATGGCATTTAGACAGGGCGTACGGGATAAGAAGATGCTGGAGAAGCTAGCGGTCAAGGAGATCACCAGCGTCACGGAGCTCTTCAGCTTGGTAGACAAATGTGCCAAAGCTGCAGAGGGATGTGAAATGCACTCCAAACCACCTCCGGAGGATGGCAAAAAATCCTCCAAAGGCAAAGCCACTACCTCCGGGAGTGAAAAAAGAAGAAAAAGTCCAACGGCAAAAAGAAGCCGTCGGCCGGCACATCTACCGCTGCAGTTGCTGCAGCTCCGGGTGGCCGGGGGCCACGCCCCGAGAAACGACCTCGGCCATCCTCTGAAGACGGTGGCAACTCCCAAATGTGGTGTCCTATCCACAAGTCGATTGGCCACAACTTGGAGGATTGCCGGGAGGTCCAAAACCTTGCCGAGCGCTACCACAAGCGCCGGGAAGAAGTTCCTTTCCGTCAGAGGGAAGGAAAGCAGAAAGTCGACGAATCTCCGGCTGAAGAGGAGTTGGGCTTCCAGGACCCTAAAAAGGTCCTGAAGGCTGTGTACACCTCCATCGACAATGACTCCGACGTCTCTGACAATGAGCGTCGGAAGACCGCGAACACCATCTTTTGTGGTTTGTGGGACATCACCTCCCACCGTGTCCTCAAGACCATGCGGCGGGACATGCACTACAGGAAACGCGATCATTTGCGACGGCTGTATTTATTTGTGATGGCCAGCTGTCGCAAACAGCTTAAATTGCGACGGCCCGCCTCTGGCCGTCGCAAATAACATGGCCGTCGCGAATAAGGCCTTATTTGCGACGGCTGTCAATAGAGAGATAGAGTGAGAAAAAAGATAGAGTGAGAGACAAAGAGAGAAATGAAAAGAGAGGAAGAGAGACAAAGAGAGAAATGAAAAGAGAGGGAGAGAGGGGGATTTAGATGAAGATAGAGGGAGAGGAAGGGAGGGAGAGAGATGTTGATGCATTTATATTCTAAATCTAAGTTTCATTAATTGCAGGGATCTGCGATGGCTGCACAAACGCCGTCGCCGTCGCTACCGCCGCCTGGAATGAGGCGCGACGATGACTTAGACTTTGGAGGTGGCTCCGGAGGTGGCTATGGAGGTCAGACCGGCGAGTGAGCCCATGTATAGTTTGTTGATGTTGATACGATGTTTGTACGATGTGTTTTGAAACTGTTGTGATGTGATGTGTTCTGTGAATCTGTTCTGTGAATATTGTCTGTTCTGTGAATCTGGCCATCGAGCCGGTTAGTGTTTTCTGTTTTAAAAAAAAATAAAAAACCTTATTTGCGACGGCTTTTTATACAGTACCGTCGCAAATAAGGTACCAAGCCGTCGCAATTAAGCCCCTGCTATTTGCGACGGCCTGGCCGTCGCAAATAAGGTTTAATTGCGACGGCCCGGCCATTGCAAATAGTGGCGTGGGTCCCGGAGGAGGGCACGTGGGCCCTGCCCACTGAACTTATTTGCGACGGCTCGGCCGTCGCAAATAGGAGCACTTAATTACGACAGTCCGACCGTCACAAATAAGCTTTAATTGCGACGGTCGGGCCGTCGCAAATAATGTTGCGGGGCCCATTGGCTCGCGGCAATAACTTGCGACGGCCGCTCCTAGCCATCGCAATTAAGCTTATTTGCGATAGTGGCCGTCGCAAATAAGCTTAATTGCGACGATTTATTTGCGACGGCCAAAAACCATCGCAAATAAGGAAAGCTGTCGCAAATAGCTTATTTGTGACGGCATAAGGCTTATTTGCGACGGCCGTGGCCGTCGCAAATCATCGGGATTCCTGTAGTGATGGCCTCAGTAGCTCCTACAGCCAGGGCGGAGCCTCATTGAAAGTGGATGGACACTACCATCACTTTTGATGCTTCAGACTGCCCTCGGAACATGATCGGAGATGTCTAGCTACCTTTGATGGTATAACCCACCATCAATAACATTCAACACCACCATGTAATGGTGGACGGAGTTTCGGGGCTGAACCTCATAAGCTTCAAAGCTTTTGTCAAGCTTCAGCTCTGACCTTCGGACCTTCGCCCCTCCCGATCTTTCTCCGGAGTAGGTCCAGGGGCCATAACACCGCTCGGTGCCATTGCTCTCCCTGTGACCTTCGGGACTCAGGAGAATTATCGCACTGAGAAGTTGATCTTTGACGTCGCTCAGATCAACTTGCCCTTCAACGCCATTCTGGGCAGGCCTTCCTTGTACAAATTCATGGCTGCTGCTCATTATGGTTACCTAGTGTTGAAGATGCCAAGACCAGCTAGCGTTCTCCGGATCCGCGGAGATCGTACTGTCGGAGTGACTGCTCTGAAGGAACTGCATGCGCTTGCTACAGTGCAGGAGGAAGAATCCACGCAGGAGCAAGCTCCAAAACCCGCGAGCATTCGTCAATGAGGCTCGACCTCCGCACCTCGCGTGCAACCAAGCGGCGACACCGACATCCCCGTCAAGGTCATCCAAATCGGTTCCGATGCCGCTCAGACCACCCGTATATCGGGAGGTCTGAATGACAAATAGGAACTCGCGCTCATCACTTTCCTCCG
Organism: Tuctoria greenei; assembly: GCA_036927565.1. Taxonomy (NCBI): domain Eukaryota; kingdom Viridiplantae; phylum Streptophyta; class Magnoliopsida; order Poales; family Poaceae; genus Tuctoria; species Tuctoria greenei. Next base: position 131,757,477 of record JAYESD010000004.1, read on the forward strand.
GGCAAGGAAAGGTGCTCGGTACCGGTAAAATTGCCATATCATCTAAACACACACTTTCTCATGTATTACATGTTGAATCCTTAGATTATAACCTGCTGTCCATATCTCAATTATGTGACAAAGGTTATAATTGCTTGTTCACTAACGAGGGTGTGACCGTCTCTAGGAGGAGTGATGGTTCCATTGCATTCAAGGGTATGTTAAAGGGAAAGCTTTATCTTGTTGACTTCAACAACGATAAATCCGAACTTGACACATGCTTGATTGCAAAGAACAACATGGGTTGGCTGTGGTATAGACGGCTAGCGCATGTTGGTATGAGGAACCTTCAAAAACTCCTCAAGGGCGATCACATCCGAGGTTTGAAGGATGTTGTTTTTGAGAAAGACAAGCCTTGTAGCGCATGCCAAGCCGGAAAGCAAGTTGGAGCACTTCATCCCGCGAAGAACGTGATGACTATTGTCGGTACCCTCCTTACCGAATACCTCTTGGGATCGCAAAGATCACAAGGAAATCCATCTACTAGATTTGAAGACCTCCGAAGGCCCCACATTTCATGCATAGCCGGACGTGCTTCCCCGACATGGTTAGTCCCGGGGTCGCCACGTGTATCACAAGACCGGAGCTACCACCCACACCTGGGAAGCTCCGGTCAGAATACCAATATGGCACCCTCGGACCTAATCCCAGATAGAGGGAAGCTCCGGTACTGACACGTGTCCAACAGCACCGGACCTACCCGTCCACGACGGTGAGCTCCGGAGCTGCCATGTGGCAACCGCTGGACCTTCAACCTCAACTATCAGTCCGATGGACCCCCCAACGGCTCCGTACCTTCAAGGAGTAATCAAAGACTTCAAGACCTGATTAAGTGTCATTAATACCATATTAATGACACACGATCGGATGACCCTTAATACTGGTAACGGCACGGTTAGGGCTGATGTGGAGCATCTGGTTGCAGCAGAAGCCGACCGCATCAGCAACCAATGTCCTCCTCCTTCGGGGCGGGCCCCATCACAGCACTGTACCGAGTCTGGCAGACTTGGTCCGCATGCTTCCCAGAATAGGAGGCGTGCTGCGTCACAGCAAGTTATGTCGCTACCCTCCAGGGCGCGACGTACTCATACGGTAACCAAGATGTCAACTCATGACCTCCGGGCGGAGCTTGATCGCCGTTACCGTCAACAGGACGGCCGTGTCCATATCGAGCGCGCTCGCGAAAGGCGAGACACTCAAGACAGCCCTGCTCCCGAGGGAGTAGGAGGAGGTTGTTCTGCACTAGCCATGCACCTACGCATGGTCAGATGGCAACAAAAGTTCCGGCCACACCCGCCGGAGAAATTTGACGGGACTGTTAACCGCGCCGAGTTTCTCTAAATTTACACCACCGCAATCCTTGCGGCCAGAGGTAACGAGGCTATAATGGCCAACTACTTTCCAGTGGCTTTGACTGGGAACGCCAGGTCCTGGTTCATGATCCTTCCTCACAACTCTATCAATAGTTGGGAGGAATTGTGCCAACAGTTCACCGCCAATTTCGGAAGTTCATACACCCGACCAGGCACCGAACTGGACCTTTTTGCAGTTGTGCAAAAGGGGGAGAATCTCTACGCTCATTCATCCAGATGTTCTCCCAGGTATGAAACACCATTCCTTCTATCTATAGCGCTTCTGTCATCATGGCATTTAGACAGGGCGTACGGGATAAGAAGATGCTGGCGAAGCTGGCGGTCAAGGAGATCACCAGCGTCATGGAGCTCTTCAGCTTGGCACACAAATGTGCCAAAGCTGCGGAGGGATGTGAAATGCACTCCAAACCACCTCTGGAGGATGGCAAAAAATCCTCCAAAGGCGAAGCCACTACTTCCGGGAGTGGAAAAAAGAAGAAAAAGTCCAACGGCAAAAAGAAGCTATCGGCCGGCACATCCACCGCTACAGTTGCCGCAGCTCTGGGTGGCCGGGGGCCACGCCCCGAGAAACGACCTCGGCCATCCTCTGAAGATGGTGGCAACTCCAAAATATGGTGTCCTATCCACAAGTCGATTGGCCACAACTTGGAGGATTGCCGGGAGGTCCAAAACCTTGCCGAGCGCTACCACAAGCGCCAGGAAGAAGTTCCTTTCCGTCAGAGGGAAGGAAAGCAGGAAGTTGAAGAAGCTCCGGCTGAAGAGGAGTTGGGCTTCCAGGACCCTAAAAAGGTCCTGAAGGCTGTGTACACCTCCATCGACAACGACTCCGACGTCTCTGACAATGAGCGTCGGAAGAACATGAACACCATCTTTGGTGGTTTGTGGGACATCACCTCCCGCCGTGTCCTCAAGACCATGCGGCGGGACATATGGCTTCAATAGTTCCTACAGCCAAGGCGGAGCCTCATCGAAAGTGGATGGACACTACCATCACTTTTGATGCTTCGGACTGCCCTCGGAACATGATCAGAGCTGTCTAGCTACCTTTGATGGTATAACCCACCATCAATAACATTCAACACCACCATGTAATGGTGGATGAAGTTTCGGGGCTGAACCTCATAAGCTTCAAAGCTTTTGTCAAGCTTCAGCTCTGACCTTCGGACCTTCGCCCCTCCCGATCTTTCTCCGGAGTAGGTCCGGGGGCCATAACACCGCTCGGTGCCATTACCTTCAGGACTCGGGAGAATTATCGCACTGAGAAGTTGATCTTTGACGTTGCTCAGATCAACTTGCCCTTTAACGCCATTCTGGGCAGGCCTTCCTTGTACAAATTCATGGCTGCTGCTCATTATGGTTACCTGGTGTTGAAGATGCCAACACCAGCTAGCGTTCTCCGGATCCGCAGAGACCGTACTGTCGGAGTGACTGCTCTGAAGGAACTGCATACACTTGCTACAGCGCAGGAGGAAGAATCCACGCAGGAGCAAGCTCCAAAACCCCCGAGCATTCGTCAACGAGGCTCGACCTCCGCACCACGCGTGCAACCAAGCGGCGACACCGACATCCCCGTCAAGGTTGTCCAAATCGGTTCCGATACCGCTCAGACCACCCGTATATCGAGAGGTCCGAATGACACATAGGAATTTGCGCTCATCACTTTCCTCTGGGCTAATGTCGACGTGCTTGCCTGGCAACCGTCACAAATGTCTAGGATCCCTAGGGAAGTGATCGAGCATAATCTGAAGATCTATCCCGACGCTCGGCCCGTACATCAGAAACCTCTAAAGCAATCCGTAGAGCGACAAAACTTCATACAATAAAAAGTGAAGAAGTTGCTCGAAGATGGATTCATCCGAGAAGTCTTCCATCCAAAATGGCTGGCAAACCCAGTCGTTGTACCCAAGGCCGGCAGGAAGCTTTGGATGTGTATCGACTACACAACACTAAATAAGACATGCCCAAAAGATCCATTCTCACTACCTAGAATAGATCAGATAGTGGATTCCACCTCCGGGTGTGAGTTACTGTGTTTCCTAGACGCATATTCTGGGTACCATCAAATCAGAATGTCTAGGGAAGATGAAGAACATACTTCTTTTATCACAGTAGATGGATTGTACTGTTATACTGCCACGCCATTTGGTCTCAAGAATGCAGCTTCAACATTTGTACGAGCTATGTACAAAACCTTTGGAGAGCTCATCAAAGACATAGTGGAAGTGTATGTTGATGACATCGTCGTCAAGATCAAGGACAATGAGTCACTCCTTGACACCTTGCAAGTTGTCTTCGACAAGCTGCGGGTCACCCGCATGAAGCTGAACCCAGATAAGTGCATTTTCGGGGTTAGCTACGGAAAGCTTCTCGGTTTCCTGTTAAACCACCGGGGCATAGAGGCAAATCCGGCGAAGATTAAAGCCATAGAGGAGATGCGACCACCAGCCCGCATCAAAGATGTACAGAAACTGACTGGATGTCTAGCCGCCCTCAGCCGGTTCATATCAAGACTGGCAGAACGGGCGCTACCCTTCTTCAAGCTATTGAGGAAGTCCGGACCATTTCAATAGTCTGAAGAAGCAGAAAAGCGTTCCAAGAGCTAAAGCAGCTCCTCACTACTCTACCAACCTTGGTAGCTCCGAACCCTGGAGAGCCCTTACTGCTTTACATTTTAGCAACCGACGAGGTTGTCAGCATGGTCCTGGTCGCAAAGAGACCAGAACCATCACAAGCTCAAGAATCCAGACCCCTCTGGGAGGGTCTAGAGGTTCCTAAAGGTGAGTCTGGGTCCCAGCCCCCAGACTTGGATCAACAGGGAGTTATCCCAGAAGACTTGGACCCCTCCGGGAGGGTCCGGGTCACTCCAGCAGAAGCTCCGAGTTCCTCTAGCAGGGACCCGAAGGTCCCCGAAGCAGGTCCGGACCCCTCCGGGAGGGTCCGGGTCGATGTGGAGGAAGCTTCGGGCCCCTCTGGAAGGGTTCGGACACTCCAACGCCCAGTGTACTTCATCAAAGAAGTACTACATGATGCCAAGACTCGATACCTAGAGGTGCACAAGCTGCTCTATGCAGTTCTCATCGCCTCCAGGAAACTTCGCCATTACTTCCAAGCTCACAAGATCTCAGTGGTGACCCCTTACCCACTACGTGCGATCTTGCATAATCCCAACTCTACTGGGAACATTGCAAAGTGGGCAGCAGTATTGGCCGAATTCGATCTTGAATTCATCCCAAGACAAGCGATCAAGAGTCAAGCATTGGCAGATTTCATGGCGGAACGGACCCCCTCTCCATCAAACCCTGGGGTCCCTAGTGAGTAGAAGTCGGCACTCAAGGCTCCGGTCTTCACCGAACCTCACTGGACCCTCTACTTTGACGACTCCATGCAAAAGCAGGGGACCGGAGCTAGAGTACTTCTCCTCGCTCCAACCAGGGAGAAGGTAAAATACATGGTCCACATTGACTTCAAGGCAACCAACAACATGGCGGAGTATGAAGCACTCATTTATGGACTAAAGATGGCACTATCATACGGTGTCAAGCAGCTGTTGGTCAAGGGAGATTCGCAGCTCATTATTAAATAGGTGAAGGGTGAATGCTCCTGTAACAATGCTCAACTAGTTGCTTATCTCCTTGAAGTCCAGAGGCTTCAGAAGGACTTCGACGTCCTGGATCTCCACCATGTCCAGTGTATCCATAACGCTGAAGCTGACGAACTCTCGACGAAAGCGTCAACCGGAGCTCCGGCTTCTGACGGAACCTTCGTCCGGAGGTTGTCAAAACCCACAGCTCAGTCTGCTGAACTGAGCGAAGGGGGCGAGACCAGCATCCCGAAGCTGGTAGTCCCGATGGCCCTGTTACCATGGCAGCCATCAAGGGTTGTAGGTGCTGCCGAAAGCTCCGAGCAACCCAGCACGCAAGACTCAAATGCTCAAGCAAGCTCCGATGCATGGATCTCGGAGATCCGGAGCTACTTGAAAGACAATATCCTTCCGGACGATGATGTATCCGCTGACCGAATAGTCAGATTGGCTAAAAGATACATGCTGGTAGAAGGGGATCTCTATCGGCGTGGTGCCAACGGTGTCCTAATGCGGTGCATCACAAGGGAAGAAGGTTGTGAGCTCCTCGCGGAAATCCATGGAGGCGAGTGTGGGAACCACGCGTCTTCCCGCACGCTGGTCGTTAAAGCCTTTCGGCATGGCTTCTACTGGCCTACAGCGCTCCAGGATGCAACTGAGCTGGTGAAGAAATGCAAAGCATGCCAGTTCCATGCAAAGCAAATTCACACACCGGCTCAGCCTCTACAAATGATACCTCCTACATGGCCTTTCGCTGTGTGGGGGATGGCCATCTTGGGACCTTTCCAAAGAGTCGTCGGATGTTACAAGTTCCTGTATGTCGCCATTGACAAGTTCACCAAATGGCCGGAAGCAACTCCAGTTGTGACAATCAACAAGCAATCAGCTATCAATTTCTTGCAGTCCATAGTATGCATATTTGGAGTCCCAAAAAAATCATTACAAATAATGGGACCCAATTCACAAGCTCTGCTTTCCAAGGATACTGCGAAGACCTCGGCATCCAAGTCAGCTACGCCTCTGTAGCTCATCCGGCAAGCAATGGCCAAGTCGAGAGGGCAAATGCAGAAATCCTAAAAGGACTCAAGACGCACACATATGAGCGCCTGAAAAAGCATGGATCTTGTTGAGCTCTTCCTCCCGGAGGTGGATCTCGTTCCGGCGGTTGACCAGATCTCTCTCCCAGCCCCACACTTTGTTCTCCCGGGCGGCTATGGCATTCTCCTGCTTGTAGAGTTCCTGCCCTCGCTCCCAGGCCTTCTTCTCCTCCTCCTTGCAATGCTCATCCAATTTCTTGGTGCGTTCTTCAAGGCTCTTGTCACCCAGAGCTATCTTTTGGACAAGCTCCTCCTCCCTCTTCACGAGTTCGTCTCGCAGCTCCAGGAATTTCTGCTCTTCATCTTCGAGCCGTCTTTCCCGCGATTCAACAGCCTCCCGACACTTGATGAGACTATCGTGGATGGCGGTGAGCCTTTCCTGGCGATCATCCGCCGCACTATTTGTAGCCTTGGCCTGCTCATAGATGGCCCGGGACTGGTTGTCGAGGGTTCGCGTCATGCTTTCCCTCTCATCCAACAACTTTCCCTAGTACTCTAGGCGGACCTTCTCCCGTTGTACCCACTCCTTGTCATCAGCCAGCCTCGACTGCGCCAGCTTGGTCTCGAAATGGAGTCGGTTGCGCCACCTCCTAAGGGTTTGGCGCTCCTCCTCGAGGGCCTAGCTGTCGTGGTAGAAGGCCAGCTGCACCTGGCGAAGACTGGAGCAGGCGTTGTCGATAGACAACGATAGGGGGATCAGGTCCGAACCTACTAGGGTCCTCTCCGCTGGCTCCAGCGGATCTTCAGCAACAAAAATTGGGTCCCACTCTACAAGAGCAGTACCCTGAGCCTCCACGGCACTAGGGTCGTCCTCCGGGATAGCCTCGACCGCCGGTGAGGAGGTGCTTGCAACAGAAGTTCCGACCTCCGGAATTGGTTCCGAAGGCCCAGCAGCCAGGTCATCAACAATTGTCCCCTCCGGCGGGGGCCAGCAGCTGCATCACGACACTCTGGCTCAGCAGCGGGCACCTCCGGGATCACCACTTCTGGAGCGGGTGTCGAAGGTCCAGTCGGAGTAGAAGCTACTTTTGGCTCCAGTGCAGGCGCCTCTCCGCTGTTGGCTCAGGTGCTTCAATCGACATGGGCTCTGGTGCTGGTGTTTCGACCGCCATAGGCTCAAGCACCGACGCCTGCGCAACAGCTGATTCGGACGCCGAAACCTCTTCAACGACCGGTTCTACAGCCGAAACTTCTACAGCAACCGGCTCTACCGCCGGAGCTTCCTCGACAATCGGCACAAGTGTCGGAGCTTCATCAACATATGGCTCCACTGTCAGGACTTCATCAACCACCGACTCGACTACCGTGGCTTCAACAACATCCGGCTCTAGGGCCGGAATCGCAGCTTCCTCTGGCTCCGCGGCCGGAGCGTCCAACATCACAGCATCTAAGCCTGGAGCTTCAGCCTCCGAGGCTTGCGCTGTTGGTACATCTTCAGTCCCGTGGTCCGGCGCTACCACGGGAGCTTCTTGGGATGATTCATCCAAAACCACGACAGCCGGCGCCGGGGCTGCCGCAGCCTCAGCCACCTCTTGGGGTGGCGCTGGAATCGGAGTCGGAGCTGTAGCCTGCACAGCCTCAACCGCTGCTGCAGGGACCGGAGCTTCAGCCCTTTTCTTGGGCACGCTGTGGATGAAGGACGAAGAGACTCAAAATACAGTTAACAATAAAACAATTGACTGAGGTAAAAAATCAAAAATTACCTCGGAAGGCTTCCGCACCAGTTCTCGCGGAACCTCTTCTCTAGACGCTCTGGACTGGCCCCAGCCGACACTGGCGTGGTAGTACCGGAGGGTCCCCCGGAGCTTGCTGCTGCTGTCGGCGTTGCTCTGATCCAGGCCCCCCTCAACCGGGAAGGACCTCCGGACTCGGAGCCCTCAGCTGGCCCTGGTACTGGAGTCACCTGGCCGAAGCTAGCACCCCGAGAAGAAGCCACTACTGGAGTAGACGCTGCCATCATAGTCCTCCCCCTTCGGGGAGAAGGAGACGCTGCGGAAGAAGTATGCCTGGCCCTTCTATCGGCATGATTCCTCTTACGGCTTGAGGGCTCGGCCAATTCCTTGCCCTTGCCGACGACTTCAGTTCTTGGCTTAGGGGCGGGAACGGAGCCACCTTCCAAAGCTTCGGAGATCGCCAACCTGGTGGTCGAGCACCTCTCAATGACACCAAGGTCGTCAAGCACCGGCATCGTCCGCCGGAGCTCCCTACTGAATTCTGCCACCATGTTCAGTGGGAGGAAAGCTGGCAGCGGAGCCAAGTCGTCGCCCTCGACGTCGATGCCGTGCTGGAATTTCTTTAGGTGGAACTCCAAAGTTGCACCCTCCATGTTGGACTTCAAACCGGTCTCGGTCCGGTCGTCGTCCAGCACGCTGTTGAGGGCCCAAGCCAACTTCTCCCTCCTCTTCAGTGGAGCGCACCTGTTGGTCAGGAAGTTGCAAAACACCGCCTGGGGAGTCACCCCTCCTTCCACGCACAGGCGGATCCTGGTCAGAGCAGGGTTGAAGGCATCCGACAACACCGGAGCTTCACTCCAAATAGGAGTGTCGATGTTGGGGAGGCCTTCCGGCAGCTCCAGCTTTTCATGCTCCTCCACCCTGATAACAATCCAATCCTTGTTCCAGTCGTCCCACTTCCTAGAAGGGAACGATCACAAGTACTTGTACGGGCGCTTCTTGGGCTTCACAAAATAGTATAAGCCAAGGTACTCGTCGCTCTGACCTTTGGTTTGGACAATGAAGAAGGTGCGGAAAAGCTCAATGCAGGGGGGAATGCCCACCCACATCTCACAGAAGTGGACAAAGATGGACACCAGCAGAATGGAGTGGGGGCCAAGGTGATACAGCTGCAGACCATAGAGGTCTAGCAGCATCAAGAAGAAGGAGGAGAAAGGTGGGATCAGTCCCACCATGGCGTACGCGAAGAAGTACACCATGTCGCTGGCGTGTTCCTTCTCGAACGGAAGCTTGCCAGCGCGGACCAGGTGGTTGAAGAAGTCAGGGGACCATCCCATGAGGGCCCGGACCTTCTTCAAATCGTCATCGGTCTTCAGTCGGCTCTGGCTGAGACCCAACTCCATCGCGGCACAACGAGGCAAGAGAGGAAAGGCAAGCAAAAGTTTGGAAGGTTTGAGTGCAAGATCGATTGAAAGGCGTAAAGAACCCCATAAATCTATGCTTCACTTATTGATAAATCTATGCTTGAAAGATTAAGGTCAAATTCCTATAAAAATGGTAAAAACAAGATTTATGATTGAAGTTGTTCGCTTCGTCTCTTGTGTGAAGCACTAAGAGAGATGGTACTGATTTGTAGTTAATATATTTAGCCATTAGAACTGATAAAGTAGCATCTTTGTATGTTTTTAAAATGGAGAGAAGAGAAATAAATCTTTCAGGACTTGTTTGGGTGCACTCAATCTAATTGGATTGAAGTGGATTGGAGTGAAGAATGAACTAATTTTCTCCTCAATCCACCTCAATCCACTTATATTGAAGTGGATCCACTCCTATCCAAACAAGCCCTCGAATGGATGGGAAGTATCGCCAGACTTCAATTGAAGCTTTTAACAATCCAAATGATGAGTCTCGGGTGTTACTTGCTTCTACAAGAGCTTGTTGTGAAGGGATTAGCTTGACAGGAGCTTCAAGAGTTGTGCTTCTAGATGTTGTTTGGAACCAAGCTGTTGGAAGGCAAGCCTGATCATCATAGGTCAGGAGAAATTTATATACACATACAATTTAATAACTTATGGAACAGGTGAAGGTGATAAATATGATAGTCAACAAGCCAAAAAGGATTACTTGTCCAAATTAGTCTTCTCTACATAAGCTGAATTTAATAATATTCGAAACATGCTATCTAAAGCTGAAATAGAGAATTGTTCTAAATTAATTTCAGAGGATACAAATATATACAATATATATCATACATTTTTTCCAGCATTGACATCTTCTTGCATATAGGGTTTCAAATCCTTTTTAATGCTTCTCTCTACGCGCTTGATGTTTTCTGGTTCGGTGAAAAGGTACATCTCTTCATACTGATTATATTTCTCTTTATTATCTCCCACATTCTCAGCCCCAACAATATTTTGCTTTCTAGAAATAACTACGTGCATTTTCTCAGTTTCTGTATCTTGTACATAAAAAACTTGTGCAACACTATCGGCAAGAAACCACATGTCATCTTTATAACTCACTTTATTCAAGTCTACTAGTGTTAGCCCGTAATTGTCCACTTTCACACCTTCAGGATGTTTGACCAATTGGCACTTAAATACAGGCATTACCATTCTTTCGCCATAATCGAGTTCTCATATTTCCTCTATGAACCAGAAGTATGTGGTCTTCTACCCTTGTGAATCATAAGCCTCGATACAAAAACCACTATTTTGTGCAACACTCTTACCGTCTTTTTCTTTAGTGTAAAATGTGTAACCATTGATGTCATATGCTTGCCATGATGTCACCAAAGCAGATGGGTCAAAAGCTAACTTCTTCATTGTTGCCTCTTCTATAGAGTTTCCATATGGTATGTTTTTGTCCATTAACCATCCAGTGAAACATTTTCTATGCTCTTTCATGATCCAGTCCTCTATGCAGTCTTGGTTTTCTTTTGCGAAGCTCAATTTGGTGTTCCTCAATTCGACTCAGCTATTGCGAGTTGTTGTAGTACAACAAAATATGCACGGTGTACATTCTTGTAATCTTGAACGATAAAAGTTTTCTTACCCTCTTTGCCTCTCCCACGTATTCTACCCTCATGTACTGGTATAGGCACACCTATCGGTTTTCTATCTTTGATGTAATCAGCGCAACCCTCAATCACTTCTTCAGTGGTGTATCCTTCCATAATTGAACCCTCTGGGTGAGCACGGTTCCACACAGAATCTTAATACTCCTAAATATCTCTCCAATGAAAACATATGATGTAATATAGTGGCCCTAATGCTATTATCTGATCAAAAAGATGTATTATTAGGTGCAATTGCATATCAAAAAAGATGGTGGGAAACACAACTCAAGCTTGCACATAGTCTCGACGATGTATGTTTTCTGATAGTCTAAATCTTCACGTGCTATCACCTTTTGTGATACTGCATTGAAGAAGTAACATAGACGTGTGATGAAAACTTTTATATGCTCAGGTTTAAGGACTCTTATTGCAATGGCAAGGAACACTGTCATCATCATGTGACAGTCGTGGGAATTATAGCCGAATAAAGACAAGTCTTTCATCAAGACTAGTTTGTGGATATTGGATGAGAAACTCGTGGGCATTTTGATCCCACGCAAGCATTCGCAAATTGCTTTTTTCTCTTCTAGTGTCAAGTTGTAGCTGGCTGGGGGAAGGTAATGCTTCCCATTCGCCTTTTCTACTGGATGAAGCCCTGGTCTCAAATCAAAATTTACTAGGTCCATACATGAATTTAATCCGTCCTTTGTTTTCCTCGGCATGTCTAGCAAGGTCCCAATGATGCTGTCAAATACATTCTTTGTAACGTGCATCAAATCAATACTATGGCAAAATTCCAGAGTCTTCCAATATGGAAGATACTTGAAAAAAACGATTTTTTTCTTGAAAGCCATGTAAGTTGTATCACCTGAAGATGTATTTTCTTTCTCTTTATTCCTTTACATTTTTTGCCCTTATCGAAAGCAATATGAATGTTCTTGACCATTTCGAACACAAGTTTTCCACTGTAAGGTTTTGGTGCAGTATCTTTTTCGATTTTGTTATCAAATTGTTCTTTCATCTTCCTATACTTGTGTGTATCTGTCAAGAACCGCCAGTGTCTCATGTACACCGTCTTTCTGGATGAAGTGAGGTATAGAAATCCAGTTCTATCCACGCACCTTACACAACCTTTCTTCCCTTTCATTTGTCCCAATAATATAAACAGTCCAGGATAATCATGCACAGTAATGAATGTCATTGCTCTTAGCGTGAAATACTCCCGCTTGTACTCATCCCATGTACGTACCCCTTTATTCCACAATTTCGCCATATCTTCCATTAAAGGTTCCAAGAACACATCAATTTTGATGCCGGGTTGTTACGAACCTTGGATAAGAACATATAACAAGATATATTTCCTTTTGTGACACAACCACGTCGGTAGGTTGTACATCCTTATGAGCACGGGTCATGTGCTGTGTATGCTCCTTTTTTCACCAAACGGATTCATTCCGTCTATACCCAAGGCAAACCTTACATTTCTGATTTCCTTTGCAAATTCTGGATACTGAATGTCAATTTTTTTCCACTGCGTTGCATCACCAGGGTGTCGAATATGTTTTTCATTCTTCTTGCACTACTCGAAATGCCAACACATAAGTTCAGCCTCCCTAGGGTTTGAGAACAAACGCTTCAAGCAATCAATTACTGGAAGGTACCACATCACCAAGGCAGTAATTTTTCTCTTATTCTTCCCATCTGCATCGCCAGAACTATCGTCATCGTCACCTTCAGGACCAATAATAAACTTCTTATTCTTCTAAGACTTTTTCATGTTTGTAACATACTGGTGATTGTAGTCCTTCATATATCCACTGACACCACAGATAGGGAATCTAGTTGCGAGCTGATGCTCTTTGCGATACATAATACAATGGTTCACACAAGCGTGTATTTTTGTCACACCTAGTGCCATCGGGCAAAGAAGTTTCTTTGCTTTATAAGTGCTTCTGGGCGGTTTATTTGGATTTGGAAGAATTTCTGCCATAAGATTCAAAAGATCAGAGAAACTACAATTGAACCATCCGTGTGTGGCTTTCAACTTTAGTAGTTCTAGGACTGCACGCAATGTAGTAAACTCTTTATCACAACCATTTGATTCATCTGCAATGTCTCCATTTTACGTAAACCTTTACTTGCTCCCAAAGAAGTCAATAGATATGGTTCAATGTGATGCAACATCTCCTCACAATCGAAACTCATTATCATCATCACCATCTTGATTGTCACTACCATCATCGATATGAATATTATCGTCATCTGAACCTCTCTCATCATCTTTATCCACTTCATGTGTATGTAACTCTCCGTGCTCTGTCCATATTGTGTTGTTTTTTTGAAACCTCTTTTCACCAAATGAGATTGAATTACTATAGTATCTATACAAGCAATCTTATTTTCGCAGTCGATACATGGACATAATATGTCATTTATCTTTTGCAACTTCGCATGTCTCTTGGATGCTTCAATAAAATTTGCAACATTATGAATATACATAGGATCGGGTCTTGGCATGTTATACATCCACGCTCGACAGTCCATGCTTCAATAACAGATTTTGTAAGATTTATAAAATTTGGCCACAAATATTTCCTAAAGGTCTTCTATAAAATGAATTTATAGAGACATAACAAGCCTGTATCATATGGGTGAATACTGATATCATGTAGGTCTGTTCATAAGGGTTCCAAGAAAATTTGTTTCATAATTTTCTCAGATTCCTAGTGGACATAAAGGACTTTTGAAGTTAGGCTTATTCATTGAAACATTTCATCGAACACGTGATGTGCTTGTATTCATCTTCAACTTTTAATCCTTTGAATCTACTCCTTGTTCTATAAAATTCATGGGTGAGCTCAAGGTGAGACTCAACTACATCTTTCAACCTTTAATCCTTTAAATCTACTACAAATCTCAAGTGGTGGTGGTGGTGGTGGGGGGGGGGGGGGGGCTGGAGGCATATGCAAACACAACAAAACGAAACTGAAAACAGAACAAATAAAAAACATGATAGTGAATAAGAAGTCTCTTCTAACCTTTTCTCTGTTCGAAGCTTGATCAAATGATGAATGCAGTATCGGCCGGTGTATGGAGGAAAATTTTGGCAGCCTGGCGGCGTCGATGGAAAATCTCCAGGGTTAGGTTTTCTGTGGTGCCCGAGGGGTTTTTATACAGGCGTCGGTCTTCACAGGCGGTTTTGTCTGTGATAAAAATTAATAAAGTTCAGACAATTTTTTCAAGCATATTTTAACTGCTTCACAAGCGGTTGATACTCAATAACCGCCTGAGAAGAAGCTTATCTCAGGCGGTTATTACTTACCAACCGCTTGGAATAACTGTCCGAACCTATTCTTTAGTTTTCTTTTCCCTTTCTTCTTTTTATTTGGATTCTAATATAAATACTCAAACTTGTATAGATTTTGCAAACTGAGATCAAATTTGATGATTCTTTCTTCTATATTTTTCAAAAATTAACATCTACCACCTGGACCAAATATTTTAAAACTTGTATAGCTAACATTGTAATGTTTTGGTAAATATCGAATTAATTTATACTCACATATTGTTCACATTTCTATATCTCATAAAAAAGGATCCTTCACAGAAATTGGTTTGTATGAACATATTTGTATTATTTATACATGTATGAATTTTGTTAATTTTTTAAAGCATTCCAACATGTCAAAATTCAAATTATCCATCATTCTAACCAAATGCTCATATACATATGAGACATTCATCAAATTTTGAACACACATTGATTCAAAAGATTTTAAAAAATCTGAAAAAATTCATAGAGGTTGGTATGATGACTAAAAAGGTCCATTGAAAAACTAAATGAAAAAATCATTATATTCATCAAGATAGGAAAATGACAAATAACAATTGTTATATGTTTTTTATGTTCTGACCAATTTCAAAGCCTTTATGAAGTGAAATTTAATGGTAACCTTTAATACTCAATCATATTACAAGAATGTGGAATTTGAGCTTTTGAAAGGTCCCACATTTAATCAAGAATATTAATTAAGCTTACATAAAGTTCCTCTCAAGCGGTTGGTACTGAATAACCACCTGAGAAGAAGCTTATCTCAGGCGGTTATTACTTACTAACTGCCTGGGATAATTGCATGAGCTTGTTCTTGAGTTTTCTTTTCACTTGCTTCTTTTTTATTTAGATTCCAATATAAATACTCAAACATGTATAGATTCTGCAAATTGAGTCCAAATTCGATGATTGTTTCTTCTATATTTTTCAAAAATTAACATTTACCACCTGGACCAAATATTTTAAAACTTGTATAGCCAACATTGTAATGTTTTGGTAAATATAAAATTAATTTATACTCACATATTATTCACATTTGTGTATCTCCTAAAAAAAAGGGATCATTCACTGAAATTGGTTTGTATGAACATATTTGTATTATTTATACATGCATGAATTTTGTTTATTTTTTTAAAGCATTCCAACATGTCAAAATTCAAATTATCCATCATTCTAACCAAATGCTCATATAAATGTGAGACATTCATCAAATTTTGAACACACATTGATTCAAAGAAATATAAAAAAAATCTGAAAAAATTCATAGAGGTTGGTATGATGACTAAAAAGGTCCATTGAAAAACTAAGTTAAAAAATCATTATATTCATCAAGATATAAAATTGACAAAGAGCAATTGTTATATGTTTTTTATGTTCTAACCAATTTCAAAGGCTTTATGAAGTGAAATTTAATGCTAACCTTTAACACTCAATCATATATCAAGAAAGTGGAATTCGGGCTTTTGAAATGCCCCACATTTAATCAAGAATGTTAATTAAGCTTACATAAAGTTCTTCTCAGGCGGTTGGTACCGAATAACTGCCTGAGAAGAAGTTTACCTCAGGCGGTTATTACTTACCAACCGCCTAGGATAATTGCCCGAGTCTGTTCTTCAATTTTCTTTTCCCTTGCTTCTTTTTATTTACATTCCAATATAAATTCTCAAACATGTATAGATTCTGCAAATTGAGTCCAAATTTGATGATTCTTTCTTCTATATTTTTCAAAAATTAACATCTACCATCTGGACCAAATATTTTAAAACTTGTATAGCTAACATTGTAATGTTTCGGTAAATATCAAATTAATGTATACTCACATATTATTCACATTTGTGTATCTCCTAAAAAAGGGATCCTTCACTGAAATTGGTTTGTATGAACATATTTGTATTATTTATACATGTATGAATTTTGTTAAAGCATTCCAACATGTCAAAATTCAAATTATCCATCATTCTAACCAAATGCTCATATACATATGAGGCATTCATCAAATTTTGAACACACATTGATTCAAAAAAAGTTAAAAAAATCTGAAAAAATTCATAGAGGTTGGTATGATGACAAAAGGTCCATTGAAAAACTAAATGAAAAAATCATTATATTTATCAAGATAGAAAAATGACATATAGAAATTGTTATTTGTTTTTTATGTTTTGACCAATTTCAAAGGCTTTATGAAGTGAAGTTTAATGGTAACCTTTAATAATCAAGAATATTATAAGAAAGTGGAATTTTGGCTTTTTAAAAGCCCCACATTTAATCAAGAATATTAATTAAGCTTACATAAAGATCTTTTTAGGCGGTTGGTCTTAATAACCGTCTGAGAAGATGCTTATCTTAGGCGGTTGGTACTTACCAACCGCCTGAGATAAATAAATCTTGTCAGACGGGTGGTAATTGCCACCCGCCTGAGATAATCATCTTCTCAGGCTGTTGGTACTTAAAAACCGCCTGAGAAGATAGGTGTCTATATATAGCCCTCGGCTGCGTTGAAAAAACCTAACCCGGGCGAAATCACTTAGATACCGTCAGGCTGCCAAATTTTGGTTTGCCGCCAAGTCTTTGCCGCTCTTGCCCCCGAGCTTTGCCGTCGCCGCCGAGTTTCGCCATTGTCGTCGTGCTTTGCCCTCGCCACTTCCTTCTTTCCAGGTACTCCGAGCTTTGCCCTCGCCGCTAGGTACGCTGCCGCTTCCGTTCCTCCTCCGTCCGCGTGCCACCTCCCTCCTCGCCCTCGCCGCCGGCCGAGTGATGTCCTCGTCGCCGTTGCACCCTAGATTTCCTTAATCAAAGTTTTTGAACCCTAGGTGCCTTGGTCAGTCACCTCAAACCCTAGATTGTCAATGAATATTGTAGGTCATATGTTATCTCTTACCTAGAGAGTATGATGTGTGCTATGCCAAGTTTCACAAATAACCAATACATGTATGTTATCTTGCCAAAATGATGGAAATTGTATCAACAGGACAGTCAAGAACCTCTCTGTATTTTTTTTGAGTTATGGCCATAACTTCCTGGAAAAACCACTAAGGGTCATATGATACAATGCTGAAAATAGTATCAGATGGGCTACAACTTTGTAGTTCAGAATTTCCCCAGATTTAGATCAAAACTATCAGAAAAGGGGGTTATGCTGATTTTTTTCCAGATTTTTGTTTATTTTGAAACACCTTATCTTTTGAATAGGGATAATATAAGAATAAAGAAATAACCACTTGAAAGATAATAAATTTAACATTAACTTTGTTATTAAACTCATAACGTGATTTTGCTGTTATCAAGATCAAAATTTGATTATAGTGCAAACTAGTATGTTTTAGGCACAATTGTGAGGAAACTAATCTATTAAGAATGACTTATGGCATATTATGAACTTGGATGTTGTTACATTTTCTTAAAGTTTAAAACATGTTCATGTTTTGTTATTGTCATTTTAATGATGGGGTCGAATTCTGACTCATCTCAAATTTATTTCGTGTAGTATGGTTCGCATGCGCTATAAACATACAATTTCCTTTTCTGTTCAGTCAACATTTATTTGTTAATAAAGCCTTCCACATGATTCTATCTTCTAATTTCATATTTCTTTGAAATATTATTTGGTGCACTTTGTTATACTCGTGGGCAGTTACTAATGTAGTAGCATAGATGTCTTTTTGTTTGTCAAAAAAAAAATAGCAGGAAGATTGATATATATTATACTCCTAATATATAATTATATATGTTGATATATATAGGGTATACTGGACATTGCCATAAAAAATGGCCTGGACGATTAGAGGACCGACTAGGGTCGACTAGGATCGATTAGTCGCCCTAGTCGACGATTAGTTGTCCTAGTCGACCTAGTCGGTGGTAGGCGACTAGGGTCGACTAGGCGACTTGAAAACATTATGAATTGTGAATTGTTATTGTTTAATTGTTGATAGAATTGTTCTTCTCAGCTTTTGATAGAAGCAATACACATGCCTAGCTAATGCCTTCGTCAGTCGCCTCAAACCCTAGAATGGAACTTGGTCAATCACCTTGGTCAGTCACCTTAAACCCTAGAATGCCTTATCAAACCCTAGAATGCTTCCATCTTTTTTCTTCATGTACACTTCATGTAGAGTTAATATGACATTCATTATATTTTTGTCTTATTAGTTCTAGCATGGAAAGCCCCAAGAAGACTGGTGCTGGTAGTAACAATGTGAGACCTATGTGCGCTGAATACATTGGCTTGTACTGAATACATTGTCTTTGATGATATTAGTTCTAAAATTCTGCCAAAACACCCTTTTTAGCAAGGTCCGACTCTAGCTCTAAGCTTCTGCAAGGTCCGACACTAGGTCTGACTTGCTTTGTCAAGGTCAACATGTTTTTGGGTAGCTCCGGTGAGCTTTGTCTTTAGCTCTGGTATGTCTTTGATAGCTCCGACATGTCTTTATTAAGCTCCGATATGTTTTTCTAGGTTGTACTAGCTTTGGTAAGCTCGGGTGCTAGGTTTTACTAGCTTTGGTAAGCTCCGACGCTAGGTTGTACTAGCTTTGGTCAGCTTCAGCTAAAGCTCCAGTTAGCTTTGGCAAGATTCGTAGCTTGATCACAATATTCCTGCATTTACTGTGAAGTGTTTCAAAGTTGCTTTACATTGTTGTAAAGATTGCTTAGTATTCATTTGCTAAGTTTTTGGTGCATTTTGGTTGATATGGCTGATATTGTTTTACTGTAGTTTTGCAACATGCTTATGTGAGGTGCTCACGTAAGGTGTTGTGTTCGGAACTAACTTGGTCAAGTCGCGGACTTGGGCTCGTACGGATTGGTTGTTTGTTCATGTGCAGGTGTTGCTTGAGTTCAAGTTATTGCTGGTGACAGGATCCTTTGGACTAGTCTCAGGGAGGAGATGATGTTCCAACAACCAAATTCAAAAGGAATTGTGGTTGAGCGGGTCAGGAGGTCGCGCAGGATGATTGAATCAAGGGCAGTGCATATGAAGGTTACTGGACGTCGAAGGAAGGTGTTCGCATGTATGCATGCGGTGCATGATGTGGCAACATGGTTTCGAAGATGGGCTAAGGAAGGAAAGATCTGGTTGGAAGGATCGGATCGTATCGGTTGATGACTTCGGTTGCGGCGGAGTCGGTTATGGCTCGGTATGGAAAGTATCGAGTAGGTTCTGATGGGATTTTGTGTGGGTCACGAATTTGAGTCGGTTTAGGAATGTGTGATACGTTCCTAAGGTGTTTGTAAATCTTAAGATTGCTTCTATCTGCGTATAGAAGAGTCTTGAGCAGTTATGGAAAGTTTTGATTCGTGAACTGAGTAGGATTAGAGTCCTCATTTGAGTTGTGTTGGCCTTCGGGCTGGTTATATGAGCAAGGGAGGCCAGAGCTCGGATAGATGAATTTTGGGCTGTTCCTCTTGTATTCTATTGAATAAAATTCATTGTTGAAAGGAACTTTTGTGCCTTGTTCGTTCGACTTGTTTTCTTCAAGTCTTTCTCGTCGAGTTTCTGCATAGCACTACCTTTCTTCGGTAGTTTTATCATAACTCGAGTTTTGCAGATCCGATTGACGTGATTCTTATTGGGTTGTCTTTACAACTTAATTTTCTATCAGCTGTAAAAAATTCACGGTCATTGGATTTGTGGTTTATGATCTACACAAGTTTCTTTGCAGTGTTCCAGAACTGTTTTTTTGGTAGGACAGATAGACCTTTGTTCGATCTTTTGATCGTAACTTGAGTTTCTCTTGACGGATTTGAGTGATTCTTGTTGTATAAACTTCGTGACTTGATTTCCTGTAGATATACTAGTTTTGTCACAGTTGAACACGTTTAGATTAGTTGCACACACTGGTTCTTTAACAGATCGGTTTTCTGCCGAGGGGATTTTCATTGCTCCCGCTAAAAATTTTAAATCTACCATTCAACCCCCTCTTGTAGCTTTTCACGTGCTCTTCGATACTAAAATTGGTATCAGAGCCACGGTGTTCTAATCTTTGTGATTTGCACGTGTTTTTGATTAATCATCATGGAGAAATACTCCGCAAAACCTTGTGTGTTTGCTGGCATTGATTTTCAGGTTTGGAAGGCACACATGGAAGCCTTTATCCAAGTGCAAGGCTTCGGCATATGGGAAAAGGTATACAAACCTTACGAAGTGACACCAAACAATCAAGTTACGGCTACAAACCTACAGGATGTCGACAACAACAACAAAGCCCAAAACTTGATCATCCAAGGACTCACTCAGAGCGACTTCGACCGCGTTGCACATCTCCGACCGGCATAGGATGTGTGGAGAGCACTCTGTGACTATCACAAAGGATCCAACACGATCAAGGAGGTGATACAAGATATGTTCAAAAAGGAATACATGCGTTTCGAGATGCAACCCGGTGAGTCTATCGACGATCTTTTTGCTCACTTTAACAAAATTCTCAGTAATCTACATAGTGTCAATGTAAACTTTTCTCATGCTGAGAATGCTAGGCAACTCCTTAGTGCATTAGACATGACAATATGGGAGATGAAAGTAACATCCATTCGTGAATCAACTGTCATGAGTACTCTTACTTTAGATGTGCTTTACTCTAAACTAAAAACTCATGGAATTGACATCTTATCACGTAAGAATCCAAATGAGTCTATTGTATTTGTCTCACAACGTGATATGCCTAGCTTCGACCAATCATCATCTTGCAATACTCTTGCTTTGTTGTCCTCACTAACCCTGGAGCAGATCGAGGAATTTTCAGAAGAGGAGTTAGCATTCATCTCTACTAGATTCCCAAAAGCATTACAAAACGTGAGAACTAGAAGGAGAGGAAGCTCCGGACCACAGCGCTGTTTTGAATGTGGTAAGACAGGACACTTTCGTACAGAATGCCCTAACTTTTCTGGTCCTACTACCTGTGAAGAAAAGCAGAACAAGGTCAAGACCATATATGGAAACTCCAACAACAAAAAGAAGGGTACCATAGGACGCAAGATGATAAACAGCTTCATCACCGCACTTCAAGAGCTCAGTTCAAGTGATGTAGACTTTGGAAGTGATAAAGATGATGATGATCTGGCCAACTTATGCTTTATGATGGGTAAAACAAGATCAAGATCAAGCCAGGAGGATGCATGACGATGATGAGGTATGTTCTACATGTAATAAAATGTGTGATGCAATTTCTCGTGCAACTATTATTGTGAAGAAAAATGACAAAAAGCTTAGGGATAATGCTGTTAAAATTGAATCACTAGAATCTGAAATCAACCGTTTAAAAACTTTGATTCCTAGTGATGATGCATGTCCCTCTTGTGACTTAATCTATGAACAATTATCCACATTAAGAAGTGCACACTCCTCCACTCTAGACAGACTTGATGAAGAGATTGAAAAGAACAAAAAGTTGTCTGACTTTAATGTTAAAAACTTAAAAGATGCTTCTTGTTTTACAGATGATTTGCATTGTTTTGCATGTGATAATCTTGATAAAAAACTAAAAGATGCAATGGATGAAATTTCCATTCTGAACAATGCTTTACGAACACATGAAGTTAAAAATTGTTCTAATTGCAAACTTAAAAGTAAAGCTTCATGTGAAAACTGCCTAGACTTGTCTAAAAAGCTTGATGACATGAATAAGACACTAGAGCGGTTTAGTGATGGGAATAAGAATCTAGACTTGCTGTTAAATTCCTCTAAACCGTGCAATGATAAAACTCATTTAGGTCTTGATTCCCATGCTTATTCTAAAACACATCCACCACACGTTATTAAAATGTTTGGAAGAGGTTTAATCAAAACAGTCCCTAAACAAAATGATATGATTTTTGAATCTGCAGGAGTGATTTCCAATTCTGTTCCTAATGTTGAATGCTCATCTAGACATGATTACAAAATTAAATTTCATTGTGCTTACTGTGATAAAGATGGTCATGTCATAGATTTCTGTTATATACTAGCTAAACAAATTAAAAAGGATAAATTGTCTGCTATATCTCATAACTTTCATGCTAAATCTGCCATGCTTGCTAAACCCGAAATTAGAAACATGCAACCTTCTTTAATGAGTTAGAATTTTGAAAAGGTAGCCTCCAGACCTTCTGGTATGAAATCTGCTAAGGCAGCTCCGATAGTTCCGATAGCTCCGAGAGCTCCCGGACCTTCTGTTATTTCCTCCGGAACTTCAGTTTTTTCACTCGGAGCTTCAACTTTTTCTTTTGAAACTTCTGCGTTCACCTCCAGAGCAACTGGTTTTCGTGCTAAACAAGTAACAACTTTTAAATCAGTGGTTAAAAACAGAAAACCTCAATTCTTGATTCATAAACCTGCTATTTTGGTACAGCTTTCGCGTGTTATTCCTACTGGACGTCGCATGGCTCAGTATTGGATTCCCAAATGCTTATTAACTAACCCCAGTATTGAGTCATCAATGTATTGTGCTTCTATGTAGGTTACCCGCTTGAGGAAGGAGAACATTTGGATTTGGATTCAGGTTTCTCACGCCACATGACCGGTAACAAAGAATGGTTCTCCTCCCTCTTTTAGTGTCACGTGTAGAGAATGTTACTTTTGCCAATAATTCTTCAACTCCTATAATTGCTAAGAGTTCGGTTAGAGTAAATGATCACTACACTTTAAAAGATGTGGAACTTGTTAAAAATTTGAAATACAACTTGCTTTCTGTTTCTCAATTGCTAGATGAAAATTTAGAAATAATTTTCTCTAAAGATTGTTGCAAAGTTGTAAATTCAAATAGTGAGCTTTTGTTTAACATGTCTCGCTTTGGAAGAGTTTTTAAAGCTGATTTTGATATGTCAAATTCTGAGCATAGGTGTCCAGTTGCCAATGAATTAAAAGATTTATTCTTCTGGCATCGTAGACTTGGTCACGTAGGCTTTGATAACCTCACTCATTTTAGTACTCTTGATCGCATACGTGGTTTACCTAAACTCAAAGGGGACATAGATACTGTATGCTCTTCTTGTAGATGAAAGTGCATCTAGGCATACCTGTGGGTTTTGGATGATTGATGACGACAATTAAGAGTCTAATGAGCTAAGTTGATCTTAAGCACAGGTACAAGGATTGAAATGAGATGAAGACCCTCAAAAAGGAAAAGGCTAAAACTGGCGTCAAAGACTCAGGCGTAGAAATTAGGGTTTCTATGGTATTGAGCTTATATGAGTCGTATCATGTGAGAGGGTGGTTGTATCATGTGCATTGAGATCATACCAAGGGGCTCAAAGTGGTGGTTTAGAGAAAAACCTAAGTGAGAAGCCTAAAATGAGAAAAACCCTAGGAGGTTGGTAGTCCGGGCCTCAAGGCCGGACTAGTCCGGCCATGGCAGACAAGTCCGTTTTGAGATGGACCAAACGTCTCTGGAGTGAATCTGAGTGATTTTGGAGCTAATTATGAGATGTCCAAACTTGTCCATTTTTGGACGGACCAAAGCTCTCTGGAGTAGTTCGGACTTGTCCGTTTGGGTACAAACTTGTCCGTTTGAGACTTAGTGAGATTAACCGACAGAAACCATAGGGGGCCAGACTAGTCTGCCCCTGTGGTCGGACTAGTCCGGGCCAACCCAGTAGAGTCCACTTTGGAACGGACCAAGTGGTTCTGTTTCACTTTGGACTAGTCCGTTGTTGACCGGACTAGTCTGTTGTCTAGTGACCGTTTGAATTTGGAAATTTAGCGGGTAGCGTGATGATCGTTGCTTAGTGTGGCTGTTATTGGAAACTGACCAAAGGTCAGTGGTCCCATGGGGCCGGACTAGTCTGGGGTCTGAGGCTGGACTAGTCCGCCCCTTTGTTGATGTAAGCAAAAGGGGCTCGGGACCTCTATAAAATGGGGACCCCCCGGACTCATGAAAAAAGGTCTTGAACCCTAGCGCCGTCACAAGCATCCTAGTGCCTTCCAAAGCCTTCTACTCGTCCTACTAACCCTCTAAGAGCAAATCATGAAGAGATTAGGGTTTGGGGAGGAGAGTAAAGGAAGATCATCGCGCTTTGGCTCTCGGTTTGATCTCCTGCACATTGTGTTGTGTTTTGTGGCTTGTGTGAGTTGAGCTCTGTGTGCTCCTCATTGTATTGATTTGTGGGAGCCTCAAGTTGTGAGCAGCCCCATCAAGCCGGCCATTGTGGTGGCTTGGTGAGAGAAGGGTCAAGTGAGACCCGGTCCTTGTGTGGACTTCTCAACGTGGAGGTAGGCTTCTTCGTGGAGCTGAACCACGGGATAAATCTCGTTTCACTTGTCTCTCGCTTTTTGTGACCACTAGTATTGTTATTAGGGTTCACTTTGCTCTTATTTTCTTATACTTTGATCATTATTGTAAACTTGCAATCTAAGTGTTTAAACCTCACGAGCTTCACAAGTTTTATACACTTTGCTCATATCTTTGGTGAACTTTAATTCTGCAAATAACGTGTAGAAATCAAGTTTTAGGGTTTCCACCTTGTGCTGAGCGGACTAGTCCGACCCTGTGCGGACTAGTCCGGCCACAAGAATTTAATCTCGTTTGATTAGGTGATTTCAGGCATTATTGCCTATTCACCCCCCCCCCCCCTCTAGGCGACTTTCAATTGGTATCAGAGCAGGCTTCTCCCCAATAGTCTAACAACTCGGAGAAGGGGTGACAACGAAGTTCCGGTGGTCGTTGATGACACCAAGACGAAGAACGTCGATGTACTTCAAGATGATCCGAATGACGACGAAGAAGTTTGGATGCTCAAGGCACGGCTTCTTGAGAAGCTCAACATGCCCAAGAAGTAGATCAAGCATATTGCTTTGGTCAACATCGACAATGGGAGTAGTTCACAAGACTACTCCCGGTATCTTTACAATTATGAGCAACTTACCGCGAGCAACCATTATTTGTTTATTCCCATTGGCAAACCTCCACAATTTGACAGAAATGATTACTCTATGTGGAAGCATAATATGAAGATGCATCTCATTTCCTTAAACCCTAGTTTGTGGCAAATTGTGATGACAGGTGTTCATCTTCCGAAGAATGAGGAAGACATCACTTTGGAGCAAGCCGTTCTTCTACATCGTAACGCTCAAGCCCTCGGAGTGATTACCTCCTCATTGACTCGTGAGGAGTTCAACCGCATTGAAGGGTTGGTGGTTACCAAGGAGATTTGGGATACCCGCACGAAGGCAGCCGCGTCATTAGGGAGGCAAAGATCAAGATGATCGAAGGAGAACTTGGGAGATTCACCATCATGGAGGGTGAGTCTCCCCAAGGTATGTATGACGGCCTCAAGACTCTCATCAACAAGAGTCGGTCATATGGAAGCACCCAGTGGACCGACCACGAGGTGGTGAAGAGAATGATTCGAGCATTCATGCCTTGAAACATCACTCTTTGCTCTATAATTCGTGAAAGTCCGGGTTTCCACAAGATAACTCCCGAAGAAGTGCTAGGGAGAATCATCAACCATGAAATTATGGAGCAAGAAGCGATGTTCTACAATGATCTACAAAAGCTTTCCTCCTCCAAGAAAAGAGATGTTGCATTCAAATCCACGTCCTCAAAATCTCAAGAAAAGGAAGAGAGTGATGAAGAGAGTCCCGACACCGATGAAGAAGAAGCTCTCTTCATCAACAACTTTAAGAGGATGTTTAGAAGGAGGAGGGGGAGCTACCAAAATGAAAGGAGAAGAAAAGACAAGCCAAAGACAAGATGAAAAAGGGCTTGCTACAATTGCGGAGAATATGGCCACTTCATTGTGGATTGTCCACATGAAGAAAACAAGAAGAAAAAGGAGGGCAAGTCCAAAGAAAAGAAGTACTTCAAGAAGAAGAAGCAACCCGTACATGCCCACCTTGGAAAGGAGTGGGATTCAAATGAGGAATCCTCCTCTGATGAAGATGAGAAGGTAGCAACTATTTCTATGAAGAAGACAACAACGGAGAACAAGCTCTTCCCCAACTTGGAGACTTCGAGGCCAACATGTCTCATGGCCAAGGAGGGAAGAAAGAAGGCTAAATCTAAATCCTCTTCTTCAATTTCTTCTCATGATGAATTTGATAGTAGTAGTGAAAATGAACATATGTTTAAAGACATGAGCAAAAGCACCTTGAAGAGATTGACATTGCTAACGGAAGAGATATTAGAGAAGGAAGAACTCATCAACCGTCAAGAGGACATGCTCATCCAACAAAAGGAGAGATGTCAAGAGGTTGAGGAGCTCTTGGAGCTTGAGAGAGAAAGAAGCATGGCACTTGAGAGTGAACTTGCTTTGAGCAAGGAAACTTGCTCAAACCTTGAGAACACTACAGCTGTGCTCAAGGATAAACTTGTTAGTTTGATACAAGCTAACAAAATCCTGGAGACGCAAGTGAAGTCTCATAGGGTCAATGCACCTTCTTCCTCTACAAGCTCCCCTTCCACAAATATTAAATTTGAAGCATCTCAACCTTGTAAATGCTCAAAGTTAATCATAAAGCTTAAAGATGAGCTAAAGTTGGCACAAACCAATCAAGCACCCAAGGGTGGAATCTTTGACAAGGAGAAGATGGCATATGCACGTAGTGCATATACCAACACAAGACATCCCATTGTCAAGGATGGTCTTGGTTATTCTAGGGGGATGAGGCAAAATGCCAAAACTCCCAAGATTGGTAAAGACTTGATTTTTTTTTGTCAAAGGAGGCTCATACAACAATAAAGGAAAGAACATTGCTACTACATCTAAAATGCCTAAGAAGAACCTCATCCATTGTTCCATGATTTTGATGCTTCATATGTTTTATTGAGGAACAAGTTTGGAAAGGCATATGCTAGGTATGTTGGGCCACACCACAAAAGTCTCAAACCTTGTGTGTGGGTGCCCAAGTGCCTCTTGACTAACATCAAAGGACCCAACACCGCTTGGGTACCTAAAGCCAAGGCTTAAATCTTTCTTGTAGGCAGACTCCTTTGGTGGAACCAAGTGGGTTCTTGATAGTGGATGCACAAATCATATGACCGGAGAGAGGAAGATATTTGTGGAGTATGAGCTAAATGAAGACAAGTGAAGGAATCTACTTTGGGGACAATAGCCAAGGAAAAATCCTTGGCACTTTAAAATTGCTATATCCCCTAATCATACTCTTTCAAATGTTTTGCATGTTGATTCACTTGATTATAACCTCTTGTCCATATCACAACTATGTGACAAAGTTTATAATTGTTTATTCACTAATGAGGGTGTGACCGTCACAAGGAGAAGCAATGGCTCAATTGCCTTTAAGGGTGTACTCAAGGGAAAGCTCTATCTTGTGGATTTCTCCACGGGTGAAGCCCAACTTGATACATGCTTAATTGAAAAAACTAACATGGGGTGGCTTTGGCATAGAATGATAGCCCATGTTGGGATGAGGAATTTGCAAAAAAATCTTTAAGGGCGAGCACATCCCTGATCTAAAGAATGTTGTGTTTGAAAAGGATAGGCCATGTAGCGCATGCCAAGCCGGAAAGCAAGTTGGAGCACCACATCCATCCAAGAACATTATGACAACATCAAGGCCATTGGAGCTTCTACACATGGATCTCTTCGGTCCAATCGCCTACATTAGTATTGGTGGTAACAAATATGGTATTGTTATTGTTGATGACTTTTCACGTTTCACTTGGGTATTCTTTTTACATGAAAAGAGCGAGACTCAAGGTGTCCTCAAGAGATACTTGAAGAGAGCTCAAAATGAGTTCTCCTCGAGTATCAAGACCATAAGGAGTGACAATGGCACCGAATTCAAGAATACTCAAGTTGAAGATTTTTTGGATGAAGAAGGCATCAAGCATGAGTTCTCGACCCCCTACTCCCCTCAACAAAATGGGGTGGCTGAGAGGAAGAATAGGACTCTAATTTAGATGTCAAGAACCATGCTTGATGAGTACAAGATGTCGGACCGGTTTTGGCCGGAAGCGGTTAACACCGCTTGCCATGCCATAAACAGATTGTATCTTCACTGCATACTTAAGAAGACGTCATATGAGCTCCTAACCGGTAACAAGCCCAACATATCTTACTTTTGTGTTTTTGGGAGTAAATGCTACATTCTTAACAAGAAGCCTATGACTTCGAAGTTTGCTTCTAAGTCCGATGAGGGTTTCTTGCTTGGCTATGACTCAAACACTTACGCTTATCGTGTCTTTAACAAATCTTCCGGGATTGTTGAGGTAGCACGTGACGTAGTGTTTGATGAGACTAATGGCTCCCAAGTGGAGCAAGTTGATCGTCATGTTCTAGATCAAGAAGAAGCTCCACAAGTGCTAATAGGAAGGATGGCACTTGGAGACATACGACTACAAGAACAACCTCAAGATGCAAGTGACCGTCTCACACATCAAGCAAGCTCTTCCTCAAATGATCAAGATCACGTTCCCCAAGATGTGCTCCAAGAAGATGAAAATGGTGGCATCAATCAAAGGGGAGACAATGAGGATGAGGAAGACCAGGATGATGAATCAAGACCTCAAGCGCCACACCCAAGAGTTCATCAAAGCGTCGAACGGGATCATCCCATTGACAATATACTTGGAGACATCTCCAAGGGGGTAACTACTCGATCTTGTCTTGCAAACTTTTGTGAACATTACTCTTTTGTTTCTTCCTTGGAGCCCCACAAGGTTGAAGAAGCACTACGAGATTCAGATTGGGTGATGGCCATGCAAGAAGAGCTCAACAACTTCATGAGAAATCAAGTATGGGAGCTTGTGAAGAGGCTTAATGCAAATGTTGTAGGCACCAAATGGGTATTCCGCAACAAACAAGATGAACACGGGGGTGGTTACAAGGAACAAGGCACGACTTGTGGCCAAAGGGTATTACAAGTCGAAGGTTTGGATTTTGAAGAAACCTTTGCTCCTGTAGCTAGGCTTGAATCAATTCGTATATTACTTGCCTTTGCAACTCACCATGATTTTAAGCTATATCAAATGGACATCAAGAGTGCATTCCTCAATGGTCCAATCAAGGAAGAGGTGTATGTGGAGCAACCCCCCGGATTTGAAGATGAAGAATTCTCAAACCATGTGTACAAATTGCGTAAGGATCTCTATGGACTCAAACAAGCTCCTAGAGCTTGGTACGAGTGCCTTAGAGACTTTCCAACTCAAAATGGTTTCAAAATTGGGAAAGCGGACTATACTCTATTCACTAAGCATTTCAATGATGATTTGTTTGTTTGCCAAATATATGTCGATGCCATTATATTTGGTTCTACTAACAAAACTTTTTGTGATGAGTTTTTCAAGATAATGACGGAAAGATTTGAGATGTTGATGATGGGGGAGTTGAAGTTCTTTCTAGGTTTTCAAGTGAAGCAACTCAAGGAAGGCACGTTCATTGGTCAAACCAAGTACACACAAGATATACTCAAGAAGTTTGACATGAACAAGGCCAAACCCATCAAGACTCCTATGGCAACCAATGGGCATCTCGATCTTAATGAAGATGGTCCAAGTGTGGACCAAAAGGTATATCGTTCCATGATAGGCTCATTGCTATACTTATGTGCATCTAGACCCGATATAATGCTTAGTGTGTGTGTGTGTGCTAGATTCCAAGCCGCTCCTAAGGTGTGTCATTTGACCGCTGTTAAGAGAATTCTTAGATATTTGGTTCACACACCAAGCCTAGGACTTTGGTACCCCAAAGGATCTAAGTTTAACCTCATTGGATATTCCGATGCGGACTATGCGGGGTGCAAAGTTTATAGAAAGAGTACATCGGGAACTTGCCAATTCCTTGGTAGATCTCTAGCGTCTTGGTCCTCAAAGAAACAAAACTCCATTGCACTTTCCATAGCCGAAGCGGAGTATGTCACCGCCGGAAGTTGTTGCGCACAACTTCTTTGGATGCGACAAACTCTTAGGGACTATGGCATAAACTTGTGTCTCTCTCCTATGTCACAATGAGAGTGCCATCAAAATAGCCCACAATCCAGTTGAACACTCAAGGACCAAGCACATCGATATTCGCCACCATTTCTTGAGAGATCACTCCATCAAAGGAGATATTGCAATTTCCCATGTGAGAACCGACAAACAATTGGCCGATATCTTTACCAAGCCACTAGATGAGAAAAGATTTTGTGAACCTAGGAGTGAACTAAATATCCTAGATTCTCGAAATGTGGCTTAAGTCTTGCACATCTGATTATAATATCCAAAATTCACACATGCTTGCGAAAAATTCATCCTCCTCAATTTTCTTACAAATTATTTTGAAATTATTGAATCCTTGTGAATCATGGTCATAGTTTGATTGTTGATTGCTTACTGACCATATTTACAAAGATCTTTTGTGAAATATAGTCCAAAAGAATCAAATCTCTACTAAAAACTCAATATATAGGAGTTTTAGGTCTTATGACCGGACTAGTCCGCTCGAGTGGTCCGGACTAGTCCGGTGGTTCAGGCTGTCCGGACCCAGTCCGGAGGCCGGACAAGTCTGGGTCCCTGACCGGACTAGTCTGGCCCTTGGGGACTTTACCTGCCCAGGGAGCCCTCGACCTCTCCACTTCCATTCAAACACTCCCTCTCTCCAAAAACGCTCGAAAACCGTCTCTCAAACGGCGATTTTTGATTCCCTCCACAAAATCTTGATTCCAATCGGTGGATTGAAGCCTTAAGGTGCTTAGGAACCTTCCCCCAAGCATCGGAGGCCAATTCCTCTTCTACATTTCATCAAATTGAAGATTTGAAGAGGTATTCTTGACCTAACTCCAAAATCCTTGAAATTCAATTCTTTTGGGTCCATTGATAGAAACTTCTTCACAAATGTTATTGCACACATCAATCTGATCATGTAGCTCCATTTTTGTGGTAGGATCCATAGTTTTTGCAAAATTTCCCTAGATTAGAGTTCTTGCTGTGTGAACCGGACAAGTCCGGGTTACACAGTGAAAAAACATAACCTAGGTTGATTTTGTGAATTCTACCTTTTCATCCTGACTCATTGGACTTATACACATTCCCTTGCTTCTCTTGTCAGCAACCATGTCGGACAATGAATATGTTCCTCCTTCCGACTCTGAGGCCGAAGTGGAGAAGCAAGATCTCTTTCACCGGAAGCAAAGGGAGGATCAAGAGATGGCGGCTGCGTACTTTGCCTCTCAGAGGGCAAAGAAGACGCAACATAAGGAGCACAACTCTGCAGCCGCCGAGGCAGCCCCAAAATGGAAGAGGCTTGTGACGTTGGGTGAGCAAGCCAAGTCTCAGGGGGCGAGGACCTCCAAAGATAAAGGCAAAGCCCCAGTTGATGATGCACCCAAGAAGAGGGTGATTGTAGCCAAGAAGACTGCAAGCAAAGTCAAGAAGGGTGCCCCTCAACCCATTGGCCCCTTGAGGATGTCCTCTCCTGCACAGAACCCAAACCTTGCAGCTGCCTTTGACGCCAACATCTTCAAGGGCAAGGGGGCTGAGAAGGCATACAAGTTGAGAAAGATCAATGTTTATCAGCGTGACAGGAGCACAGTGGATCCCTGCTTCTGGTGTGACTTCCACAGTGACTACTACAAGACGGTCTATATGACCAAGCAGACTCTTGTCACATACACTCAGTGAATAGATTGGGACTATATGGCCCAGAAGGATCATCAAGCCTTCAATGTTGTGATTGAAGCCGTTGAGAGGCACGACTTGAAGAAGTTCATGGACTTCCAGTACGACTGGAGTGTGGAAGTCATAACCCAGTTCTACTCCACTTTATACTTCCACACTGATGGGGACAGGAGGATTACCTGGATGACCCATGGAGAGTAGTACTCCACCACATATTGGGAGTTTGCTCAGTTGCTTGACTTGGAGGATCAACTGGATAATGAAAGCATCATTTCTAATATGAAGCCAGTTGATCGGGACACCTTGGAGTATATGTACCCAAGTCATGAACAGTATGAGGTCGGGCACATCAGAAACATAAATCCATTCTATAGTGTGCTTAACCGGGTCCTCAGAAAGACCATTGCCCCCAAGGATGGAGATGCGGGGATTATACAAGGCAACTTGAGGCACTTGATGGTGCTAATCGATGGTGATGTCTGCTTCAATGTAGTGGACTATATCTTTGATGACATCTTCAACATCTCTCACACCCCCAGCCGATCATGTGGATACGCTCCATACATTATGTACATGATCGAGAAGATCTCTGGGCTCACATTCAAGGAAGATATCATTCACTAGAGGCTTGGACCACAACTCCCTCCCCCAGAGCCGACTGCTCCTAGGAGGAAGAATGCGGATCCTCCCACTTCTTCCTCTCCCTTTGTGCCATCTCCTCCACCACCTCCGCCTTCGACACAATGCGAGAGTGGCTTATTCAAATACTTCAAGGCCCTCTTCCCCTCTTGCCAGAAGACGGAAATTTGGCAACGTCGCATGGAGCATCGCAATGAGAATTATCTCAAGGCGATGTGTGAAAAGATGGACATTCCAATGTCCCCCGCCGAGGAGAGCGATGGTGAGCTCACTTCCTTTCCAGAGTTCACTACCGATGAGCTTTCTCAGTTTGGAGAAGTTGGGACTTCTACCGCGGCCCCGACTGATGATGATGAGGCACATCTTGACCCGGAGGCCACGGAGAGCGATAGCGAGCGCCAAGGCGGTAATGATGAGGATGACACCGACTCCGACGATGAGTAGACCTAAGGGCCCTTCCTCTCCTCTTTTCCTTTTTGGTGTCTTGATGCCAAAGGGGTATAGATAGCTTGGAGATAGCTTGGATGGGCACTTAGATCTAGGGGGAGAGATGTAGGGAGTGAGATAAAGTTGATCTATGTTTGGACCTATGTTTTAAACTCATTTCAAGTTGTATTGTAAGACTTAATGTATGTATTCATGTATCTTGCCTAAATTTGTGATGTGTTGCCCCATTTAAATGTCTATTTTGCATAATTGCTGTCTTTTCACACCTGATGAACACATCACTTAGGCACCCCACCATAACGTGTATATGTATGAGAACTCTCTAAATCTCTCTTACTCATGATGCATACATTGAGGGAGAGTCACTCATACAAATACCTGTTATGAAAACAAATTATTATCTTTGTTGTTGAAGTCTTAATGTGTTGTCATCAATTCACCAAAAAGAGGGAGATTGAAAGTGCATCTAGGCATCCCCGTGGGTTTTGGATGATTGATGACGACAATTAAGAGGCTAATGAGCTAAGTTGATCTTAAGCACATGTACAAGGATTGAAATGAGATGAAGACCCTCAAAAAGGAAAAGGCTAAAACGGGCGTCAAAGACTTAAGCGTAGAAATTAGGGTTTCTATGGTATTGAGCTTATATGAGCCGTATCATATGAGAGGGTGGTTGTATCATGTGCATTGAGATCATACCAAGGGGCTCAAAGTGGTGGTTTAGAGAAAAACCTAAGTGAGAAGCCTAAAATGAGAAAAACCCTAGGAGGCCGGACTAGTCCGGCCATGGCAGACAAGTCCGTTTTGAGACAGACCAAACGTCTCTAGAGTGAATCTGAGTGATTTTGGAGCTAAGTCTGAGAAGTCCAGACTTGCCCGTTTTTGGACGGACTAAGGCTCTCTGGAGTAGTTCAAACTTGTACGTTTGTGTACGGACTTGTCCGTTTGAGACTTAGTGAGATTAACCGAGAGAAACCCTAGGGGGGCCGGACTAGTCCGCCCCTGTGGCCAGACTAGTCCGCACCAACTTAGTAGAGTCCGTTTTGGAATGGACCAAGTGGTTCCGTTCCACTTCGGACTAGTCTGCTGTTGACCGGACTAGTCTGTTGTCTAGTGACGGTTTGAATTTGGAAATTTGGCGGGTAGCATGACGATCGTTGCTCAGTGTGGCTGTTGTCGGGAGCTGACCAGAGGTCAGTGGTCCCATTGCTGATGTAAGCAAAAGGGGCTCGGGACCTCTATAAAAAGGGGACCCCCGGGCTCATAAAAAAAAGTCTTGAACCCTAGCGCCACCACAAGAATGCTAGAGCCTTCCAAAGCCTTCTACTCGTCCTACTAACCCTCTAAGAGCAAATCTTGAAGAGATTAGGGTTTGGGGAGGAGAGTAAAGGAAGATCATCGTGCTTTGGCTCTTGGTTTGATCTCTTGCACATTGTGTTGTGTTTTGTGGCTTGTGTGAGTTGAGCTTCGTGTGCTCCTTGTTGTAATTATTTGTGGGACCTCAAGTTGTGAGCAGCCCCACCAAGCTTGGTGATTACCCATTGATATAGTGGAAACCAAGCCGGCCATTGTGGTGGCTTGGTGAGAGAAGGGTCAAGTGAGACCCGGTCCTTGTGTGGACTTCTCAACGTGGAGGTAGGCTTCTTCGTGGAGCTGAACCACGGGATAAATCTCGTTTCACTTGTCTCTTGCTTTTCGTGGTCACTAGTATTTCTATTAGGGTTCACTTTGCTCTAATTGTCTTATACTTTGATCATTATTGTAAACTTGCAATCTAAGTGTTTAAACCTCACAATCTGAGCTTCACAAGTTTTCTACACTTTGCTCATATCTTTGGTGAACTTTAATTCTGCAAATAACTTGTAGAAATCAAGTTTTAGGGTTTTCACCCTGTGCCGAGCGGACTAGTCCGGCCCTGTGCAGACTAGTCCGGCCACAGGAATTTAATCTCGTTTGATTAGGTGATTTCAGGTATTATTGCCTATTCACCATCCCCCCTCTAGGGGACTTTCAGTAGACATGCTAGGATGGTTGAAGGTTCACATGCCCCTCTCACGATGACAATTACAATTGAACCTAGTCAACTTTTGCACCTTGGCACCGTTGGTCCGGCACGTGTACAATCCTTTGGAGGTAAATGGTATATTCTTGTGATTGTTGATGATTATTCTAGATACTCTTGGGTTCACTTTATGGCACCTAAGAATGAAGCTTTCAGTCACTTTAGAACTTTATTTCTTAGATTATCAATTGATCACCCAGGATCTTTAAAAGCAATTAGAAGTGATAAGAGAACCGAATTTAAAAATAAAACTTTTAATCACTTTTGTGATGAAAATGGAATAGATCATCAATTTTCTTCACCATATGTACCTCAACAAAGCGGTGTTGTAGAAAGCAAAAACAGAAACTTAGTTGAGATGGATAGGACTATGCTTGATGAATATCAAACTTCTAGAAAATTTTGGGCAAAGGCAATTGCAACAACTTGTTATGTTTCAAACCGTATTTTCTTGCACACTAAGCTTGGTAAAACACCTTATGAAGTTCGGTTTGGACATAGGCCCTGTGTTTCACACTTTAGAGTTTTTGGTTGCAAATGCTTTGTTAAGAAACATGGAAATCTTGATAAATTTGAAGCCAGATTCGAAGATGGCATGTTTCTTGGTTACCCATCTCACACTAGAGGATACCGTGTGTTTTTACTTGGAACTAATAAAATTGTGGAGACTTGTGAAGTTTTTTTTGATGAAGCTAGCCCAAGTACTAGCTCCTGTATTGCAGGACCAGACCCATATCCTCAGTGGGACGGTATTTTCGAAGAAGAAGAAGAGTCGATGATATTGCCTAATAGTTCTGAAGCTGACATGTGTCCAGCTCTGAACCTTGAACAAGCTCCGACTACCATCTGTGCTGGTCCTGATCGTCCACAAGCCATAAGCTCATCAATCTGCGATGAACCTAATGAAGAAGAAGCTTGTGAGACATCTGTCCTCTTACATATTTACAAGAATCATCCCCCGCAACAGATAATTGGAAGCTTGCATGAATGAGTTACAAAATCCAGGTTTTCCGACCCCAATTCTCATGCTCATTCTGCTTTTGTTGCTTCTTTTGAACCCAAAGATATATCACACGCACTCACTAATGAATCTTGGATTGTTGCCATGCAAGAAGAGTTAGAAAATTTTGAAAGAAATAATGTTTGGAAACTTGTACCTCCACCTCAGGATCACACTTTAATTGGAACTAAATGGGAGTTTAAAAATAAACAAAGTGAGGATGGGGTTGTGATTAGGAATAAGGCCAGATTGGTTGCTCAAGGTTTCACACAAATTGAAGGTCTAGATTTTGATGAAACTTTTGCTCCAGTTGCTAGATTAGAAGCCATAAGAATCTTGTTAGCCTTTGCTGCATCTAAAGGTCTTAAGTTATATCAAATGGAGTAAAAAGTGCTTTTCTTAATGGCTACATAGATGAGGAGGTTTATGTTAAGCATCCACCTGGTTTTGAAAATCCAAATTTTCCTAATCATGTTTACAAACTGTCCAAAGCCTTGTACGATCTCGAACAAGCACCTAGAGCATGGTATGATAGGATAAAAACATTCTTACTTGAAAAGGGGTTTACCATGGGCAAGGTTGATAAAACTCTTTTTGTGCTTAAGCATGGCAATGACTCATTATTCCTTCAAGTGTATGTGGATGATATTATCTTTGGTTGTGCTTCTCATGATCTTGTGTCCAAGTTTTCAGCTATGATGAGTTTAGAATTTGAGATGAGTATGATGGGAGAACTCACGTACTTTTGGGGCTGCAAATCAAGCAAACTAAGGAAGGTACCTTTGTGCATCAAACAAAGTATACAAGAGACCTTCTCAAGAGCTTCAACATGGACAAAAGAAAGCCTCTTCGGACACCAATGAGCACAACAACAACACTTGAGATTGATGAAGATGGTGAACCGGTTGATCAAAAAGAATATCGAAACATGATCGTATCACTTTAGTACCTCACCGCATCAAGACCGGACATACAATTCAGCGTATGTCTTTGTGCACGGTTTCAAGCCTCCCCACGAACTTCACATCAGCAAGCCGTCAAACGTATTCTCAGGTACTTACATGGAACTCAAGAATTTGGTATTTTTCTTTCTTCTTCCTCAACTGTTTCCTTGAGAGCTTTTTTCGATGTTGATTTTGGAGGTTGTAGGATTGATAGGAAAATTACTTCTGGTACTTGTCATTTTCTTGGTAACTCTCTTGTTGCTTGGTCCTCTAGAAAACAACACTCAGTTGCACAATCCACTACTGAATCTGAATATGTAGCTGCTGCTAGTGCTTGCTCACAAATACTCTGGATTGTTCAAACACTTATGGACTTTGGGGTAAATCTAGATAGTGTTCCACTTTTCTGTGATAACACTAGTGCCATTTGCATTGCTAAAAACCCCGTGCAACATTCTAGAACTAAGCACATTGACATTAGGTATCACTTTCTCCATGATAATGTTGAAAAAGGTAACATTGTGCTTCACCATGTAGATGCCGAACATCAATTGGCTGACATTTGTATAAAACCTTTGGATTTCACACGCTTTTGCCTTGTTCGTAGTGAAATTGGGGTAATGCACCCACAAGGGTTGAATTGAGGGGGAGCTGTTTTTAAAATTTGGAATATGTGAATTAGAACTTGAAAATATGCGCATAATATTTCATACATGTATGACTTTGTGATTCCTTTTGTGTTGAAAGTTCTTACTACATTACTCATGTTTTACATTTTGCAGTTTTTGCCATGACTAGTAATTGGAATAATTACTTACACTAAATCTGGTCATGATTGAACTTTCTTACTGTTTTGAAATTGTTGCATTGTCACAAGTGCTTTTAGTCATAAAGGATAAATCAAGTAATAAAATCACATGTTAAGCTTTATGATCAAATGAAAAATTGTGAAAAGATCAAGAGAATATGCATGCATCACACTTCTTCTTTTGAGATGGCTTATCATGGCACTTAGATATGAACTTGGAAGAAGTTGTGTATGACTAAAACCATGTCCTTAAGCTTCTGATTGTCAAATCACATAGGCTTGGCTTGGTTGGTTAGAATAAGGCAGATGCGCATATAATCTCTTGCAAATATTATATGATCAAATTTATGCTTAAAAGATAAATTAAATTGCAGCAACAAGTGTCATGCTTTCAGGTTTTGAAATAGTTAAGTTTGTGATATCATGACTTGCTTAAATTAACAATTACAATTGATCTCTAGCATGGCTTACACTACTTTATGTATTTCATTGATGTGATAGTGTAAGTTACTTGATAGTATGACTTGGATGAGCATTGTTTTATATGTATATGTTATAATATGCTCATAACAATTAAAATTTCTCTTTTGAACCTTGCTGAATACATTGTCAAAGGGGGAGAGAAAATATGTGAATTTTTTAAGAGAAGTATGCAAGGGAGAGAAATTGATTACACATTGCACATATTTACAAGTTTTTTTGGCACGATTTTTCTCAAAAGAAAAAATTGTTTATATGGTGTTGCCGAAGGGAGAGAAATTGTTTTCAAAATTTTTAATGTGAATAAGCCAATGTTCGGATTTTAAGTAGTGTTGCCAATGCATTCATCAAGGGGGACATTGTGAGACCTATGTGTGCTGAATACATTGGCTTGTACTGAATACATTGGCTTTGATGATATAAGTTCTAAAATTCTGCCAAAACACCCTTTTTAGCAAGGTCCGACTCTAGCTCCGATCTTCTGCAAGGTCTGACTTGCTTTGTCAAGGTCCACATGTTTTTGGGTAGCTCTGGTGAGCTTTGTCTTTAGCTCCGGCATGTCTTTGATAGCTCCGCCATGTCTTTATTAAGCTCCGATATGTTTTGCTAGGTTGTACTAGCTTTGGTAAGCTCCGGTGCTAGGTTGTACTAGCTTTGGTAAGCTCCGGCGCTATGTTGTACTAGCTTTTGTAAGCTTCAGCTCAAGCTCCGGTTAGCTTTGGCAAGATTCGGAGCTTGATCGCAATGTTCCTGCTTTTACTGTGAAATGTTTTGAACTTGCTTTACATTGTTGGAAAGATTTCTTAGTATTCATTTGCTATGTTTTTGGTGTGTTTTGGTTGATATGGCTGATATCGTTTTACTGTGGTTTTGCAACATGCTTATGTGAGGTGCTCATGTAAGGTGTTGTGTTCGGAACTAACTTGAGTCAAGTCGCGGACTTGGGTTCGTACAGATTGGTTGTTTGTTCATGTGCAGGTGTTGCTTGAGTTCAAGTCATTGCTGGTGATAGGATCCTTTGGACGAGTCTCAGGGAGGTGATGAGGTTCCAACAACCAAATTCAGGAGGAATTGTGGTTGAGCGGGTCAAGAGGTCGCGCAGGATGATTGAATCAAGGGAAGTGCATATGAAGTTTACTGGATGTCGAAGGAAGGTGTTCACACGTATTCATGCGGTGCATGACATGGCAACATGGTTCCGAAAATGGGCTAAGGAAGGAAATATCTGGTTGGAAGGATCGGATCGTATCGGTTGATGACATCGGCTGCGGCAAAGTTGGTTATGGCTCGATATGGAAAGTGTCGAGTAGGTTATGATGGGATTTTGTGTGGGTCATGAATTTGAGTTGTTTTAGGAATGTGGGATATGTTCCTAAGGTGTTTGGAAGTCTTAAATATAGAAAAGTCTTGAGCAGTTATGGAAAGTTTCAATTCGTGAACTGAGTAGGATTAGAGTCCTCATTTGAGTTGAGTTGGCCTTCGGACTGGTTATATAAGCAAGGGAGACTAGAGCTTGGGTAGACAACTTTTGGGCTGTTCCTATTGTGTTCTATTGAATAAAATTCGTAGTTGAAAGGAACTTTTGTGCCTTGTTCGTTCGACTTGTTTTATTCAAGTCTTTGTCGTCGAGTTTCTCCACAGCACTATCTTTCTTCGGTGGTTTTATCATAACTTGAGTTTTACAGATCCGATGGATGTGATTCTTTTTGGGTTGTCTTCACAACTTAATTTTATATCGGCTGTCGAAAATTCACGGTCATTGGATATGTGGTTTCTGATCTACACGAGTTTCTTTGCAGTGTTCTAGAGCTGTTTTTTTGGTAGGACAGATAGACCTTTGTTCGATCTTTTGATCGTAACTTGAGTTTCTCTCGACGGATTTGAGTGATTCTTGTTGTATCAACTTCGTGACTTGATTTTCTATAAGATATACTAGTTTTGTCATAGTTGAACACGCTTAGATTAGTTGGACACATTGATTCTTTAACAGATCGGTTTTCTGCTAAGGGGATTTTCGTTGCTTCCGCTAAATTTTTTTAAATCTACCAATCACCCCCCCTCTGGTAGCTTTTCACGTGCTCTTCAATCCTACAAACAATAAAGAAGGCAATATGGAGTTTAGTGACTCCAGTAGTTCAGGCTCCTTTCACAGTCCATCAGATCCCTTTTCAAATATAAAAATTAAAAAGACTTAAGTGGATCTCGACTCAGAATATGATCCTGCAAATGAGGTATGGATCACGAATCTTAACTTCAGTAGTTCAAGTTAACGTTGGTTGTCAAGTATACAAAGTCTTATAATTCTTTCAACCTAGATTAATCTTGAAGACAACGAGGTGACTTCGGCTCCTAAAACCGCAGAAGGTTCTCCATTGGATGAATCCTCAGGTTCACTCAAGTGAAAACGAGGGCAGCGAGGTTCCAATAAGGGTCTATTGGACTGCATCATGTACATAACAAGGGTCGGTCAGGGTGGGCTTCCCCAAGAACCACTGGATTCAGTTACCAAGAACTAAAATGCATGCGGTTTTCTTGTTAGAGAGCTCGTGCTGATCACAACCAAGAATTGGAGAAAATTACCTGAGGAGACCAAGAATGAGTTGTGGGAAAGGATAAAGAAACAATTCAAGTTCCCAAAAGGTACCAAAGAAGCTGTAAAGAAAGCAACATTGGTCTCTTGCGGCAAGAAGTTTCGTGGCTGGAAGAGTGAAATGAATGCTTATGTTAAGGCCGATAAGGTCCCTAGCCCGAGGAAGATGGGAAAAATCACACAAGATCAGTGGTAAGAATTTGTTCGTCAAAAGACCACAACTGATGCTAAAGCCCTAAGTGTAACTAGGTCAGAGCTTGCCAAAAAGAACAAATACCATCATCGCTTGGGGTCTGCCAGATATGCCCCCAAAGTCCAGAAATGGAATAATATATTAGATGAAATTACCAGTAAGGACAATCCTCACCCATTAGAAGGCTGCGATGAGAGAACTAAATGTGGCCTAGAGGGGGGTTCAATAGGCCTTTTTGAATTTTAGTTAGAACCTGCAACACTTAGTAACTTGATCAAATACCAGGAAATCATACTAGATCGGTAGTGTGCGGACTAGTCCGGTGCGTGCGGACTAGATTGATCAAGTTAGATCAATGATTTCAATACAAGCACAGTACACAGCGGAATATAGTATGTAACTTGAAAGTATTGAGACAATGAAGTTAAGTGTAACACAAACTAACTTTGATTTCAATGTTTTAACGTAAGATGGACAAGATCAACCCTAGAATATGATATGAAAAACTCAAGAACAAGTTTGACACAAGATTTTATCCCGTGGTTTGGTTCCCACAAAGGTTACCTACCTCCACGTTGAGGAGCCCACAAAAGGACCGGGTCTTCACTGACCCTAACCTCGTCAAATCGTCACGAAGGCCAATTCTCTTTCACTATCACAAGGGTAAATCACCAAGTTCAAGGGGCCTTCTCACAAGTTGAGGGCTCCCCAAGATTACAAGTCGAACACCAACAAGAACACACTCTTAAGATCAACAATAAAACAACAAGAGTGTGTTAGAGAATCAAAACCAAGAGCTCAAAGTGAATCCTCAAGGATTTGATCTTTCTTGCGATGGATTGCGTGGAGAGATGTGTTTTCTAAGCTCTTGGAGGGTGTGCCGGCGCTGGGAGTCGAGAGTGTTGAAAGTAGGGCCGTGCACATCTATTTATAGGGTGTTTCCAAAAGTTACCATTAGGGTTTCGAGGGTCCAAACTAGTCCGTGGTGGAGTCTAGACTAGTCTGGTATGCGGCGTGTAGGAAACCCTAAGTTCTCAGGAATATCAGACTTGTCTGTCTTAGGGTAGACTAGTCCGATTTAGGCTCTAGAAAAGTTCGGACTAGTCCAGTTTTTTTCGAACAAGTCCTTCTGTGGTGAACTCCTTAGTGAATTGGGGACAAGTCTGCATTTGGAGGGCTTGTCTGTTTTAGTCAGAGAGGTTATCGGACTAGTGCGGATATTATCAGTCTTGTCCGATGTCCTGCATAGTTGTGAAGTGTTGAGGACTAGTCTGCACTAGTGAGGACTAGTCTGATCTTAGTCAGAAAGATATCGAACTAGTCCGTGGTGATATCGGACTAGTCCGGTCTATGTAAACTTGGACTGTGCAGACAAGTCCGCATTGGGAGGACTTGTCCGATTTTGAACAGGGTGATTATCGGACTAGTCCGAGGTATATCGAACTAGTCTGGACCTGTGTGAATTTGTGCAGTGTTTTAGTTTGTGATTGATGACAACCGATTGAGATTTCACAAAATATGATAAAAATACAGAATTTTCATAAAGTGTGCACATATGAGTTAGGTACAAGTTAAGCAATAAAAACATAGGTCATATGTGCACTCTTTATGGTGGGGTGTAAAACTACGTGAGTGTGAGCAATAATCGTTATGATAATTGAATGATTGACATGAGGATACTAATATTAAGCATATATGACAATTCCAAAGCAAAATCATAGATTATCTCAAATTATCATCACAAACTTCATGAGCATAAGTATAAACATAGTCATTCCATCACACCACAATGCTAAAGGTAAAGATAACAGAATTAAAGTTTTACAGCCCAAAAGAGAGACACAAAAAGATACACAAAAGCAACTCTCATCTCTCAACCTACAACTAGGATCTAGTGACTCCCCCTCAATCTGTCCCCCTTTGGCATCAAGACACCAAAAAGGAGAGGAGGGATCTAGTGGCTCATTCCTCACTGTCGGTACTTTCCTCATCTTCATCTTCATCTTCAGGTTTGGTAGGAGGAGGAGGAGCAGAACCACTTGAAGTGCCCTCAATGCCAAAGTAAGCAAGCTTGGAGGGAGTCAAAGGTCGAGGCTGAATTTTCAGAGATGACTGGGGATCCAATAGGCTCGATCTCCAGCTTCTGGCAAATATGCTTGACATTTTCTTTGACATATCTCATATATGCCTTCCTCGCCTTGTTTAGCTTGTGAGTATTCACTTCGGCCTTCTTGCATGAGGCAAAGATTGCTGCCAAGTACTTCAAGATTCTACTAGGAGACCCTTTTTGGGGAGGGGCCCTAGTGGTGGGAGCAGTCCTCTCATCTCCATGAGCTCTCCTTGGTGCCTCTTCACTAGATACCGGGGATGGAGCAGCTTGGACAGTAGCTTGGGGAGGCTTCTGGGGCCTCAAAGGAGTGTGCTCCACATCCTTCACGAACCCGATCCCTGTGACCTTCTCAATCATGAACATCAAGTAGGGGGCATAGCCACAGGATCTGTTCAGCGTGCAGGAGATGTTGACCATATCATTCCAGATATAGTCAAAGACGTCAAACTTCCTGTTCCTGCTTATCACTTTCATCAAGGTCCTCAAGTAACCTTGGACACTTCCTGCATCCCCATCTTTTGGTGCTATTGTCTTCCTCAGCACCCAGTTGAGAACCATGAAGAAGGGCTTCATGTTCTTGGTCGAGGGGGGATTGAACTTCAGGCTAGTGTCATAGAGGAAGTCCATCTTATCCTTGCCCAAGACACCCATGTTGTGAATAGTCAACTCATTGTTGCCGGTGTCTTCTAGGTGAAGGAGTCTTGCAAAATCATCATAAGTTGTGGTGTACTTGGATCCATGAGTCATACAAGTCACCCTTTCCTCCTCATCACTAGCAAAGAAACAAGTGGCATAGAACTGATCTATAATCTCATCATTCCAGTGATATCTGAAGGCGAACAGGTCCTTAAGTCCATGCCTCTCCACTGCCTTTATAAGCTCATCAAATGCTGAACAACTCTTCCTCTCAAAGTGATTCCAGTCAATCCACTGGCTGCAGACAACTAGAGTATTCATGGTAAGATATACGGAGCTATAGAAGTATGCATGAAAATTGCTCCAAAACCTAGCATCAGCAGCCTTCCTGGGTCGGCTGTAGCAATACACAAATCTGAGTTTGGAAGCAGTATCGCTTCCATTGCCGTTGAACTTCTCCTTGGAGGGATCTCTATTTCCCTGCCTCGGAGCATGCATCTTGAGAGAGCCGACTGGGCCCAAAGCAATTCCATTTCCTTTGCCCTTCACTTGGCGAAGAGCGTCGAGCTGGAGCTAGCTGCGTCCTTGGCCTTGGACACAGGCTTCTTAGCAAGCACCTTGCGTCGCACCTGAGGTGGGGAAGGTGCAGGCTTGGTGGGACGCTCTTGCCTCTTTTGAGCGCGAGACTCCGAAGCACGCGACAACAAGTCTTGTTCCATCTCATCTTCAAAGTCGGAGATGTTCTCATTCAAAATTGTCCTAAGAAGGAATTGCACAATGTATGGATAAGAATTGATGACAAGGAAGTGCATTGAGGAATGAGAAATTAGGGTTGAGTTCAGGTAAAAATCGGACTTGTCCAGTATACAGGTACAGACTAGTCCGGGGGGAATCGGACTTGTCCGTACATGGACCGGACTAGTCCGGTGTTCATCATCTCAAACCCTAACTAGACGACAAATGGTAAATCCCAAGGAAAAACTAGCTTAACATAGATGTAATACAACAAGGAAGCATGTATTAACTGAAAGGAACTAGGCTATTTGGTCAACAATGAAGAAAATCATGATTTCTAGGGTTTGGAGGGAAATTTCACCGAAATTCCTCGATTCTTGGAGATGAAGGGTTTGAAGGTGCGGACAAGTTCGTGGTCTTCAATCCCTATGAGATGAAGATCGATTTCCACCAAAACTCAGAGGGATTTGATGGAGAACGAAGGAAATTGCCTTGGGAGCACTTGAGCGAGGAGAGAGGGTGTGAGGTGAGTTGTGAGAATGAATAAGATTAGGTTTTGGCAGCG
This sequence comes from Tuctoria greenei, assembly GCA_036927565.1. Taxonomy (NCBI): domain Eukaryota; kingdom Viridiplantae; phylum Streptophyta; class Magnoliopsida; order Poales; family Poaceae; genus Tuctoria; species Tuctoria greenei. Next base: position 131,802,371 of record JAYESD010000004.1, read on the forward strand.
GCTAGGGTTATGGATTCGAAAAATCGGACTAGTCTGTGGTCTACTAGACTAGTCCGGACTACCGGACCTCTACGGACTAGTCTGCAGTGTCCAGACTAGTCCGGATAACCACAGACTAGTCCGTGGTCACCAGAATAGAATTGAATAGCCCATTCATATATATTCGAAGGTTCTTATAGAGGAAATAGGGGCCAAAACAATCAAGTAATCTTGATGAATATGATCAGTAAGCATACAACAATCAAGCAATGACCATAATTCATCAAGATCAAGTAGTTGAAATAGTTTTTCGAAGAAAAATGAGAGAGATGATTTTCGCAACACAATCAACATATTTTGAAGAGTCCATACAAGTATGTAAGTTTTCAAGCCACATTCCTAGCATCAAGGATGTTAAGTTCATTTCGGAGCTCGCAAAAGCGTTTTTCATCAAGTGGCTTGGTGAATATGTCAGCTAATTGTTTTTGGTGTTGACATGGGAAATAGCTATGTCTCCTTTCATTGAGTGGTCTCTCAAAAAGTGGTGTCGGATATCTATATGTTTGGTCCTAGAGTGCTCAAGGGGGTTACATGCAATCTTAATGGCACTCTCATTATCACAAAGAAGTGGAATATGGCTCATATTATAACCGTAATCCCTTAGAGTTTGTCGCATCCAAAGGAGTTTTGCACAACAACTCCCGGCTGCAACATACTTCGCTTCGGCCGTGGATAAGGCAATGGAATTTTGTTTCTTGGATGACCAAGAAACTAGGGATCTACCTAGAAATTGGCATGTACCGGAGGTGCTTTTTCTATCTACTTTGCATCCGGCATAATTGGCATCGGAGTATCCAATGAGATTGAACTTGGAACCTTTAGGATACCAAAGGCCTAGGTTGGTTGAATGAACTAAATATCGCAAGATTCTTTTTACAGCTGTCTAATGACACTCTTTTGGGTTGGCTTGAAACCTTGCACACAAACACACACTCAACATAATGTCTGGCCTAGATGCACATAAGTAAAGTAGAGATCCAATCATGGAGTGATATACCTTTTGATTGACGTTTGGTCCATCTTCATTGAGATCCAAGTGTCCATTTGTTGCCATGGGATTCTTTATGGGCTTCGCCTTTTCCATTTCAAACTTCTTGAGTATATCTTGAGTATACTTGGTTTGGCTTATGAATGTCCCTTCCTTTTGTTGCCTCACTTGGAATCCCAAGAAGTATTTCAGCTCTCCCATCATAGACATATCGAACCTACTGTCATAATCTTACTAAATTCTTCACAGAAAGATTTGTTAGTTTAACCAAAAATGATATCATCAACATATATTTGACAAACAAAGAGATCATTGTCAAAATGCTTCGTGAATAATGTATAATCAGCTTTGCCAATTTTGAAACCATTTTCAATTAATAAATCTCTAAGACACTCATACCAAGCTCTAGGACCTTGTTTGAGGCCATAGAGAGCCTTACGCAATTTGAAGATGTGGTCGGGGAACTCTTCATCTTCAAATCCAGGGGGTTGCTCCACATACACCTCCTCCTTGATTGGTCCATTGAGGAAGGCGCTTTTCACATCCATTTGATAGAGCTTGAAATCATGGTGAGTAGCATATGCAAGTAATATTCTAATAGATTCAAGCCTAGCTATGGGAGCAAAGGTTTCATCGAAATCCAACCTTCGACTTGTGAATACCCTTTGGCCACAAGTCGTGCCTTGTTCCTTGTCACCACCCCGTGTTCGTCTTGTTTGTTGCGGAAGACCCATTTGGTGCCGACGAGGTTGAACTTGGGTCTTTCGATGAGTTCCCACACTTCATTCCGTTTGAAGTTGTTGATTTCTTCTTGCATCGCCACCACCCAATCCAGATCTTTCAATGCATCCTCAATCCTGTGTGGTTCCATAAAGGATACAAAGGAGTAATGTTCGCAAAAATTAGCTATGCGAGATCTAGTCGTTACTCCCTTTTGAATGTCCCCGATTATGTTGTCGACAGGATGATCTCTTTGGACGCATTGGTGTACTCTTGGGTTTGGCACTTGTGGTCTTGAGTCTTCATGATCACCTTCTACTCCCCCTAGATGGTTGCCCTCATTGACTTGTTGATCATCTTCATCTTCTTGATGTTGATCTTGTGTCTGAGCTCCCCCTTGACTATTTACCTCCACTTGTTGTTCATCTTCTTCATTTGCATTTGGAGGTGGCGCTTGTGGTCGAATATCGCCCAACGCCATTCTTCTTAATGCTTGACATGGAGCTTCTTCTCTATCTAGCACACATGGATCAACTTGCTCTTCTTGAGAGCCATTAGTTTCATCGAACACTATGTCACGTGCTACTTCAACAAGTCCGGAGGTCTTGTTGAAGACATGATAGGCGTAAGAGTTCGAATCATAACCAAGCAAGAAACCTTCATCGGACATCGAAGCGAACTTTGAAGTCCTAAGCTTCTTGTTCAAAATGTAGCACTTAGAACTGAAAAATCAAAAATAGGAAATATTTGGTTTGTTATCTGTGAGTACCTCATATGATGTCTTCTTGAGTAGTCGATGAAGGTAGAGTCGGTTAATGGCGTGGCAAGCAGTGTTAATCGCTTCTGCCCAAAACCGATCCGAGGTCTTGTATTTATCGAGCATTGTTCTTGCCATCTCTATGAGGGTTCAGTTCTTCCTTTTGGCAACTTCGTTTTGTTGAGGGGAATATGGTGCTGAAAACTCATGCTTTATCCCATCTTCATCTAGGTACTCCTCAACTTGAGTGTTCTTGAACTCCGTGCTGTTGTAGCTTCGTATGTTCTTGATCCTCAATAAGAACTCATTTTGGGCACGCTTGAGAAACTTTTTGAGTGTTCCTTGAGTTTTTCTCTTATCATGCAAAAAGAAAACCCAAGAGAAGCGAGAAGATTCATCAACAATTACTAAGCCATATTTGTTACCGCCGATGCTTACGTAAGCAATTGGACCGAATAAGTCTATGTGAAGTAGCTCGAGCGGTCTTGTTGTAGTCATGACATTCTTCGTGGGATGAGGTGCTCCTACTTGCTTCTCGGCTTGGCATGCGTTACAAGGCCTGTCTTTCTCAAAAACAACATCCTTTAAACCTCAGATTTGATCGCCCTTAAGGAGTTTTTGAAGATTCCTCATATCAACATGTGCTAGCCGTCTATGCCACAGCCAACCCATGTTGGTATTTGCCATCAAGCATGTGTCAAGTTCGACTTTATCTTTGTTGAAGTCAACAAGATAAAGGTTTCCCTTCAACATACCCTTGAATGCAACTGAGTCATCACTCCTTCTAGAGATGGTCACACCCTCATTAGTAAACAAGCAATTATAACCTTTGTCACATAATTGAGATATGGACAGTAGGTTATAATCTAAGGAATCGACATGTAAAACGTGAGAAAGAGTATGTTTAGATGATATGGCAATTTTACCGGTACCGAGCACCCTACCTTGACTATTGTCTCCAAAATAGATCCCCTCACTTGGATCCTCATTTTCTTTACACTCAACGAATATCATTCTTTCTCCGGTCATATGGTTGGTGCATCCGCTGTCTAGCACCCATTTCGATCCAACAGAGGAATAGGCCTGCAAAATCAAATCATGCCTTGGTTTTAGGTATCCAAGCTTGCTTGGGTCCTTTGAGGTTAGTTACAGGAGATTTGGGCACCCACACATGAGACTTGGTGTTCCCATAGCATGGCCCAACATAATGAGCATAAACTTTACCAAAACTTTTCATAAGAACATATGATGCATCGAAAGTCCTAAACAATAGTTGTTGTTGTTCATGAATAGAACTAGTCTGGGAAACCGGACTTGTCTGTGTAGGGATCGGACTAGTCCGGTTTTCATATGTGTTAACTATCTTGGACTTATTAGTATCATTAGTCTTTCTAGCCTGAGAGGAGTTTCCCCTCACAAAGGCAATGCGCTCCTTGTTATTCTTATGGCTTCTAGCATTTTGCTTTTCACCATAGGAAATACCCAATGCCATATTTGACATTAGGAGGTCTTGTGGCCAAGTATGCACTACATGCATATTTGACCTTCTCCTTGTCAAATATGCCACTTTGGGCAGGATGCTTGCCCTTGGTAGAGGTTGACTTGTCTTTCAAGCTACCATCAATTTTATCACTTGCACAAGTAGAAGTGTTTTCAGTTTTAAGGGGTTGAGAGGGCGAGCTTGAAGAGGATGAAGGGTCACTTTGTTTGAGTGACTCAACTTGCAGTTCAAGGATCTTGTTAACTTTGGTTAAGTTAACAAGTTCTTCCTTGATGATTGCATTTGAGTCGCTTAACTTCAAACAAGCTTCCTTGCTTGAAGCTAACTCAAGTTCAAGTGATTTGCTTCGCTCCTTTTCATGTTCATGGAGCTCATTGATCTTGAGATACTCCTCCTTTCGGAGGATGATCATTTCTTCTTGATGATCAATCAGCCCCTCCCTATCAAGAAGCTTATCCATCAAGAATTTCATTTTGGCAGTAGTTTTCTTGTCTAAGCCAACTAGTATATCCTCATGATCACTATAGTTGTCACTGTAACTATCAAAAGAACGCGAAGAGGTTGATTTTGTTGTTACCTTTCGTTTACCTTCCTTCGCCATGAGGCAAGTGTCCTTGCCCTTCCATGCGCCGAGAGTTGGGAAGAGGGTGGACTTCTTAGTTTTCTTCTCGATGGCTAGCCATCTCCTCTTCTTCTTCGGATGAGGACTCATCGTTTGAGTCCCACTCCTTTCCTAGGTGCGCTTGTCCAGCTTGCTTCTTCTTCTTGTTTTCTTCATACGGGCAATCAACTATAAAGTGGTCATATTAACCATAGTTATAGCATGCCCGCCTCAACTTTGGTCTTGACTTCTCTCTGTATTTTCCTTCACTTGATTTTCCCCCTTGTCTTTTTTTCATCATTTTCTTGAATCTCTTCATAAAGAGGATCATGTCCTCTTTGTCAATATCACTGCTCTCGTCATCGTTATCCTCTTCTTGTTCAGCTTCTCGAGCTTCTTTTGACAAGGGCTTGCAGGTGGACTTCAAAGCGACCCCTTTCTTCTTTGCCGAGGTGAGGTCAGCAATTTCCTTTACATGCTTAGCTTGCTTCACCATCATCTCAATGTTGATGATCATTCCAAGCAGTTCGTCTGGGGTCATTTTCTTGTACCTGGGGCTTTCTCTAATCATCAAGCATAGGGTAACGTTGCGAGGCATGAAGGCTCTAAGTATGAGCTTCACCACCTCATGATCGTTCCACTTTTTACTTCCATATGCTCGGACCTTGTTGATGAGCATCTTCAATCGGTTGTACATGTCTTGTGGCAACTCATCTTCTTCTATGGCGAATCTTCCCAATTTGCCTTCGATCATTTCGATCTTCGCCTCTCGCACACGATGATGACCTTAATGTGCAATTTGCAATGTGTCCCAGATTTCCTTTGCAATATCAAGTCCATCGACCTTGGTGAACTCGCCCCGACTTAGTGAAGATGTGATGACTGCTACAGCTTGAGCATTCTGATGAATTGCTTGCTCTTGGCTTGGTGTAAGCTCTTCATCGTCGTCCGAGATATCTATTCCTGTACACACAATATGCCACAAGCTGGGATTGAGTGAGATTAAGTGCATTTTCATGTTTTGCCTCCACATTGAGTAATTATTACCGTCAAAGTGTGGGGCTTTTCCTAAAGGAATAGATAAATAATGGCTATTGTTAGAATTTAAAGATCATAGTTGAAAGGATATCGGGGGTAGTCGGTGTGACTACTCCCCTACTTCTTTTCCTCGATCTTCACTTTCTCTTTGGAGAGGGATTTCTCCCTTAGGAGCACCTTGAGTTCAAGCGTCTCCTCATCGTCATCCTCGAAGTCATGAATGGCGTCGAGGAGCTTCTCTAGTTTTTGAGCTTTTTCATCTTCAACCTTCTCTTGGTTGAGACTCTTGTGCGCATCCTTCATGTCCGACATGTTCTCTTCGAGCGATTAGTCTCTTGCAAAGAGTCCTGCTCTGATACCAATTGAATGTGGCCTAGAGGGGGGGTGAATAGGCCTTTTTCAATTTTAGTCGAAACCGGCAACACTTAGCAACTTGATCAAATACCGGGAAATCAGACTAGCACGGTAGTGTGTGGACTAGTCCGGTGCGTGTGGACTAAATTGATCAAGTTAGATCAATGATTTCAATACAAGCACAGTGCGCAGCGGAATATAGTATGTAACTTGAAAGTATTGAGTCAATGAAGTTAAGTGTAACACAAACTAACTTTGATTTCAATGTCTTAACGTAAGATGGGCAAGATCAAGTAAACCCTAGAATATGATATAAAAAACTCAAGAACAAGTTTGACACAAGATTTTATCCTGTGGTTCAGTTTCCACAAAGGCAACCTACGTCCACGTTAAGGAGCCAACGGAAGGAACGGGTCTTCACTGACCCTAACCTCGTCGAATCACCACGAAGGACAATTCTCTTTCACTATCACAAGGGTAAATCACCAAGTTCAAGTGGCCTTCTCACAAGTTAAGGGCTCCCCAAGATTACAAGTCGAACACCACCAAGAACACACTCTTAAGATCAACAATAAAACAACAAGTCCGCACTGGGAGGACTTGTCTGCTTTTGAACAGAGGGATTATCGGACTAGTCCGGGGGTATATCGAACTAGTCCAGACCTGTGTGAATTTGTGCAGTGAATGAGTTTTTCATGTGATTGAGCTCTTGGGGTGTGTTTCTCTAACACACTCCATACACAATGATCAAATCTATTCAGCTCTTGAGCTCTTTTCCATATAGATCCTCATCCTCCTTTCTTTTTGCACTTTCTTCATAGTTTCATTAAAACATGCGCTCATCTCAAAAATTTGGTTAGGATATCATTTGTTTGTCATAAATCAACCAAAACCCACAAGGGATGCCTAGATGCACTTTCAAGAACTCAGCAGTGGGTCTTTGCTCGGTCAGGCTTGACCAGCATGGGCAAACTTGAAAAGCCTGACTCTGTGAATGAAGTAGAGGAAAAAAATGAAAGAAGTAATTGAAAAGCAACAAAAGGGTCTCTTCAAGCAGAAGAGGGAGAATGACCAACTTACCGCTATCCTAGGAAACCCTGAACACAGTGGTCGAGTTCGAGCAATCTCTTCTCAAATGTCTTGGCTAGATGGTTTCCTGAAAGATAAAGAGACATATAGAAGACGTGGGAAGTTCAGGAAAACACTTGATGAAACAATTGCTCAAAAGGTCAAGGAAAATGTGCAAGAAATAATGGAACAACTTAGACAATCCGGACAATTAGTGGCACCGAGTACAGCAATGGTTCCAGTGCCAAATAAGCAATTGGTATCTCCAACTGCCTACCCTAGCAGCGTAGGTTCTGTGCCAGGCTCAGGGTCAACCCATAAGTTCACTGTCGATGATATTGCTAAGGACAGATCTTGTCATCTTCTTGTCCCGATCGGCAGAGCAGGGAACAAATCCAAACATGTTGCCACTGCTATGGCAAAGCCTAATCGTGATTCAACGGCAATCCACTTTTGTTTATTGTGTTGTGGTGCAAGTTCTTCAGATCATTGATAATGATTATGAAGATTATGAAATAGAGCACATCACACATGAGGGGATCGCGACTTTGGGGCAGGCTGTCAACAAATTAGTCCTTTGGTACCGACGCGATATCATGTTGGACGATGAGACAATTTCTATCCCCGTCGTATCTCAAAATCTGTAACCCCGTCTTCTAAGGCGAAAGTCCATGAAAATCCACTCCCAGTCCAGGAAGATCCACTCCCCCTATGTCTCAACAAGGATATAGTGACCTTGCTAGTAAAGATAACCAAGAGCAACAAGTTGGACAGTAGCTTCAAGCAGTACCACGGCAAACTGTTGCTAGTAAAGAGCAACCAGTTGAGAAACAGCTTGAAGTAGTACTAGAGCCAACTGCTGGGAGTAAAGAGCAATCAGTTGAACAACAGGTTCAACAACAAGCCAGTATCCAACTTCTGACGACTACTCCTCGATCATTAGTGCCTATCAAAGTTAGCTCATACAAAATTAAGAAAACTTCATCAAAAGTGTCAAAGTATTTGGAAAATATAAAGGAAAATATTAGAAAATCGAGTGCATCTCGTTCTTCTCATGAGCCAGCATTAGAAGATATCGAGGAGTGGGAAGAAGATGGTGTCATTTATAATCAGCAGACGGCTTTAGTTAAACCAGGAGTTCCAATATACAAGCTTGAAGATGTTCCTCCTGAATTTGAGAATGGGAAGCCGTTCATGACACCTGTACAACTTAGCAAACAACCTGCCCCACTCAAATGAATGCACGAGTGGTACATCACTGCCAGCACAAAATATGATCTTTCTTGCGTCACATTTCGTGTTCCAAAAGATGCATTCTGGAGCACTAGAGCAGATAAACGAGTCATTTTATTTGAAGAGTTGCATACTCTTTTCCATCGGGGCATGCTCTCTTTACTACGGGCTCAGGCCCGTCAAATTCGAAAACTACTCCGCTCATATCGTAACTGCTTCAGTTATATATCCAGACCCGTTTCCAGTTAAAATCGAAACTAAAGGTGTAGATGAAGGTTTTGCACAAGAGAGAAAGTTGCGCTGCACCGCCGTAGACTGCAACCGTAGGGACGACAAGTAGAGAGACCCAATGGCGGGGACTCAGGTGTACAACGTGATGTTCGAGGAAGAAGTGATCACCACCACCGTGACATCCTCCGGCAAGGCCATGGAGGACTGGCTCGACGAGGTCCTCTCCGTCCATCGTCGGCGCCTTCACAAGCTCATCGTCGGGCTCGACGTCGAGTGGCGCCCCAGCTACTCTGCCGACCAGAACCCCGTCGTCGTTCTGCAGCTCTGCGTTGGCCGTCGCTGCCTCATCTTCCAGGTCATCCACGCTAACTACTTCCCCGATGAGCTGGAAGATTTCCTTGGCGATTCCGACTACCGCTTCATCGGCGTCGGCGTGGAGGGTGACGCCGACAGACTTTGAAAGGACTAGCAGCTGAAGGTGGCCAAAACAGTGGACCTCGCCGAGCTCGCGGCGGAGGAGATGGATCGCCCAAGCCTCCACCGTGCGGGGCTGAAGGACATCGCGAGCGCTGTGATGGGCGCCAACATGGAGAAGCCTTACGGGGTGAGGACGAGCAATTGAGACGCGTATAATCTCTCTGGCGAGCAGATCAGCTATGCATGCATCGACACCTTCGTCTCCTTCGAGGTCGGCCGCAAGCTGCTCTCCGGTGACTACTGATCTTACCACCGAGTTTGCGGATCGGCTGCCGTCGATCATCCCGGCATATGGAATTCGTAGGTGCATCGCTCAAGTTCTAGCTTTTGTGCTTGTGCGCCCAATCTCTCATAAAATTATTTTTTTCTTGAGGGAACACTATATATTGCTTTTAAAAACATGCATGTTATTTCACATGCATCGAGGTCTTTCACATGCATGTTAGTTGTCCACGCATGCTATGCCCCAAACATGATCAACGAGCCTCAAACATGACGATCTCTCAACAAAAAAGAGAACACGTAACGTCAGCAAACATGATCGAGGTCTTTCACATGTATGTTAGACGTACATATGCTACGTCCCAAACATGTATTCCAAGAATAGAATAATATTTCCTACTATGTATATATATTTCTATATTTATCATATTCTCTACCATGCATGTGTGTATGCTCTCAACCTACAGTATCAGTATATGACAGTTTAACTACCACACTAATGAAGAATATTATCATGTCATCAATAGAGATAACAAATTTGACACAAGGATGTTCCCTCGACGGTACGAGGATAGAATGTGGACTACCATCGTCTAATAAGCACACAACTCTCACTACGTACGTACGTGGTTCATCAAATTAATGGATCACATGCTGCCATTATGTATCGCTGTACTCGTCTTTTGAAGAAACAACAGGCATAGGCGCTAGCCGCTACATGTTCTAATTTTAGGAACAAATGAACACACTTGTGAAAACACTTGCGATAACTGAGAGGAGGCGAACCGCAGTTTGGAGTAACTCTGACCGATGATTCAAAAGCACAATTTTTGAAGTGTCCGATCAGAACCACTCACCCGCTTAGACGACGACCCGCTATAAAAACACACCTTCCTCTTCTTCTACGCCACACCTCTCGATCGATTTTAGCCTCCAAACTTCTCCTCTTGCTTCTCTGCCACACCACCGTTGACCACCTCTCTCTCTTTGTTCGCACCTCCATCGCCGCACAAATGGGTAGCCCTGCGCCGAAGTGCGCCAGGTCATCGACATCCTCCAAACCTCCTTCTCCGTTTCTATCGCCGCCAAGGCCGGTGGAACTGGAGGCGGCGCCCGCACCTCCTCAACTCCTGTCTCCGCCCGCAGCACCCGCACCTCTTCCGTCCGACTATGAGGAGACTGTTCACCTCATGGAGGAAAGCATCGACAAACTCGACGGCAAGCTTAAGGAGGTCACCAGAAGCCTGTTCGCCGCCTACGTGCAAGCAAAAGCGCTCGACGAAATGGCGCAGGATGTATTTCACAATACATCTCACTCCTGTCGCCGACTGGGACTTGGTGTCCTTCCCCACCACGCCAGCATGGACTCTGCCTGCCACTACATCTTCGGGTTAGGCTTTGTTGCCGCTCGTCTCGACTGCCTCTACGAGACGATCGATGAGGAGGCCGGGGAGGGATTTCGCGAGCAACTTCTGGAGACCGTCAGCCAGAAGAAGTTCGATCTGGTGTTGGAGGATGCTCCGCCGGCAGTTGCGGCGGAGGCGGAGGCACCGCCGGCGGAGTCGGCGGCGGCGGTAGAGGTGGACAAGTCCTCCTCCGAGTAGAGTAGGATGAGTAGTAGTTTTTTTCTTTTGTTTTCTATGTGTTTTTTCTTGTTTGTAATATATGTGTTGTTTTTATGTTAATGAAAAATGTCTTTTATTTTATGTTCATGAACAATGTGTCCTACTCCAGTACATGCACTAACGAAAAACTCCTCGTTTTATCGAAAAACATCGCATATGGATAGTTAACACATTAGTAATATTATACTGTATCTAATAAATACTCCCTCTTTATTCTTGTATTTGACGTTTTGGACAAAGCATTGAACTAACATTAGTAGGACGTGACCACCCCCACCCAGCGGACTGGCCCTAGGCAGTAGCCCACAATTTTTCTGCGACCATGCCGCACAGCATTGCGCATAATAGTGGGAGCGGGACACGCGGGATTTCCATCCTTCGGTGTCCAGACAACAAACTCAGCGCGAAGCGAAGGATCTCAGCGGGATTTCCATCGGACGGCGTGCGGGGCGGGGGCGCACGAGCGACATTGTGTGGCAGGGCCGCAGAAAATTTATTTCCGCCCGCCTAGGCCTAGAGCTTTAGGCTGTGTTTGGGAGCACAGTTTTTCAATACCAAAGTTTTGGAAACCACAGTTTTGTAGTACCACGATTTTGCAATACATAGGACTGTTTGGTTGACAAACACCATTCTGTAAAAAATACCACAGTAATCTCAAATACCACGTATTGCTAATTGCTCTAAAACTCCAAAAATACCGTGTTTCCAAACACCAAAATCGAATTCTCTGCGGCCCTTCCGCACACAGCCGTCTCTGTGCGACCCTGCCCAGATGGTTGCCACGTACGTTCACGCTCCAAATCTTACAGCCAAGGGCGCACTGCATGGTTCCCGTGACTGTACCACCCTGCCCTGATGATTGCCACGTACGCGAGCGCACTGAATCTTACAGGACGCACGGGCACGCACGAACTACACGTCCGAACTTTGCTCAGCGATCCGAATAACTCGACGCTCGCCGTGCACGATCCATCATCATGCGCACGAATAATATTATGAAATTATCAACTTTGATGATTCAATAATCCAATCAAGTTTCATCCAACCCACCAACAAAAAATTGGATCATCCAGTCCATCCAAGAAACGTTAATTTGGACGATCCAAGACATAAAGAAATGGATGATCTATCTCCAATTGAACTTCGACGTCAAACCAAATGCAATTGATGACTGAGCACTTTGTCACATGTCACTAGAGTGTACGCACAAATGACAAATACACGGCCTCAACATCGGGTTTAGGGTGCATCGTGGACTAACCACATGACCCGACCAAACACTCACGTAATTACCATACACCTGCAATAGCAACTACCTGGCCGCATCCTTCGCGTATGAACGGCAACGCCGACCAACTTATACTTTTTGTACTAGGTACAAATAATTTTCCTTGTCCATGAGCCAATAAACAAGCTCTTCTAATGCGGCTTTTGTAGTTAAAAAATGAACTACAACAAAGCGATAAGTTCATGGAGACAGGGGGAGTACATATGATCATCGACGTCTCTCTCACATGCATGTTAAATATAGTTGTCCATGCATGCTACCCTACACCCCAAACATAGGATGATCAACGAGCCAAACAATATATATATATATATATATATATATATATATATATATATATAACATGTTAGTTGTCATGCCCAACATGATCAACGAGCCTCAAACTATATATGATGATGTTTCAACAAAAAACAGAGAAAATACGTAATAATGTTGTCATCAAACATGATCGTCGCGAGGTTTTCAAGTGCATATGTTAATTGTCCATGCATGCTTGCTACACCCCAAACATGATCAACGAGTCTCAAATATGACGATCTTTCAACAAAATTAGAAAACACTTACATCATCAAACATGCATGATCGAGGTCTTTTACATGTCAAACAGAAAACATGAACGAGGGTTTGTGATATATATATATATATATATATATATATATATATATATATATATATATATATATATATATATATATATATATATATATATATATATATATATATATATATATATATATATATATATATATATATATGACGATCTTTCAAAAAATAAGAGAAAACGCGTAACGTCATGAAACATGATCGAGGTATTTTGCGTGACAAACTAAAAAAACTGGAACATTGCAAATACCTTGGGCCAGTGGGCCCTTTGCGTGTCAAAATTAAAAACTGGAACTGAAAAACTGAAACACCGCCGGACGGACCTACAAAGTATGCCAGGTGGGCCACTGCATACCCTGGACCCTTTGCATGTCAAATTAAAAAACCGCATGTGAAGCGGAGATGGAAGCCAACCGCGGTTTTGATTAATTTGAAAGCGCAGTTTTCGAAGCATCTGATCATCTCCACTTGCACGGGACGAGGATCCGCTATAAAGGCACACCCGTCCTCTTGTGTCTCCGCCGCACCACTCCATCTCCATCGATCGTAGCCTCCAAACTTCTCTTCCTTCACCGTCGCACCATCGCCGACCACCTCTCGCTCTTTCTCCGCAACTCCGTCGCCGCACAAATGGGTAGCCCCGCACCGAAGCACTCCAGGTCATCGACGTCCTCCGAACCTCCTTATTCTCCATTTCCGTCGCAGCCAATGCCGGTGGAACTGGAGGCGGCGCCCGTACCTCCTCTGTCCCCTTCTCCGCCCGCGGCGCCCGCACCTCCTCATCCCGTTTGGGTTCAGGAGACTGTCCGCCTCGTCGAACACTGCTTTGATGAACTTGATCGGCGCCTGAAGGAGGCCACCGAGCACCTTTCCGCCACCGCCGGGCGAGCAAAAAAGCTTGACATATTTGCGCGGGATGTATTTTCCGATACATCTCGCTCGTGTGAGCATCTGGGTCTTGGTAAACTTCCCGTCTGCACCAGCATAGACACCGCCGGCCACTACTGCTTTGGGTTAGGGTTTGTGGCCGGTCGTCTCAACGTCGTCTACGAGACGATGGGGAGGTGGCTGGGGTGGAGGGCCGCTAGCATCTCCTGTGGACCGTTGCCCGGAAGCTTCGGACTCAATTGCCGGAGGAGGCGGCAGCAGCGGCTGCAACGGAGGAGGCGGCGGCGGCAGCGGAGGAGGCGGCGGCGGCAGCGGCGGAGGAGGCGGCGGCAGCAGCAGTGGCGGAGGCGGAGGTGGAGGAGATCTCCGACGACTCCGAGTAGAGTTGTATTTGTAGTTTTTCTTTTTCTTGTCTTCTATGTGCTTTCGTAGTTCTTGTTTGTAATATGTGTTGTTTCTATTTTAATGATAAATGTCTTTTCTGTTCATGAACAATGCGTCTTATGCAGTATCGAAAAACATCTCCTTTCTGAAAAAGTAGCGACATAACTGTTGTTCAATGTCTAGCCAAGAATTTGTTGTGTTGCGACAATCAACGACTCTTGGTTGAAACTCCATTGAGATCGTGGTTGAGGCTGCGTTTCTCCTCTTTTTTGTTCTTTCACTCAATTTTTTCATTTGTAGTCGGCGCATGGGAAAATGTATTTTTAGTATGTAGTAGTATATACTACATGTTATCGTTTCATTGTGATTAATGTTACAAAATGCTGATTGTTTACCATCGTTTCGTGCACTTGGCTGTATTTGCGTATCATTTGCATTAGCACATACATATACATTTGGCGATTCATATTTTTTTTGTATTTTTTTGGAATGTCCCACTAGCTAGCAGATGACTGCTTTTAGATTTTGATCTCCATGCATGGCAACAAAGATGAATTAAGAAGCGATCAAGTTGTCCTAAGACGAAGTCTACCCCTCTAGCTACACGCACCAGCCATGTGCAGGAATTGACGCGACATGAGAGTAATTAATCATGATTGGATGCGTGCACAAGGGCATGACTTGCATCAAATTCTCCACTCCCGCAAAAAAAAATTCATTCTACTTGGCGCACCACATTTGAGATTTTGACAATTCACTTTTCACTACCTGCGCCTCCAATTTCAGTCCCGCCTATTATTGTAACCCTATTTCAACCATGATGAGTATAAATGGAAATGCTGGCCTCCTTTTCGGACACACCGTTGCCCGCCCTTCCGGTGATCTCGCAGTACTCCAAAATGTGTTGTCTCTCTGTCCTGTGTTCCATACTTGTATTCCTAAGAAATTCCCGTGTTTTCATTTCCCACGGTTTTTACAATTTTTCCCCCATGGATCTCGCAGTGACGCATCGAAGCTCTTGGTGGTGTTGACTCCTGGCCTAATACACTGTATAAAGGGTATTAAGTGTGATTAATAGCGTTATAACGTGCCTGAATGGTTGTGTTACCCCTATTAATAGTGCTCTGATCGTGTGTCATTAATACAACATTAACAACACGTAATCAAATCTTGTAACTGCCGCTTTAATTACCCTTGATGGTTCGTGCTGAAGGAGATCTGCCAGGTCATATGTAAATGAAGGTCCGGAGGCTCCACACGTGGAAGCTCTGGAGCTTTCCCTTACGGGAGGTTAAGTTTGGGGCTGCTGTACTCGTGTCAGCATCGGAGCTCCTCTCTGCTGGGGGTTAGGTCTGGGGTGGTGCTACACGTGTTGTCACCGAAGCTTTCCCTCGTTGGGAGCTTAGTTTCGGCTTTCCTTTACACGTGTTGACCCAGGAGCTACCCATATGAGGGGAGCGGGTCCGTTGCAATGTGACATGTGGGGCCCAAGGAAATCTTCAACTCTAACAGGTAGAACTTCCTTGTACTCTTCGTGGTACTAAGAGGTACCCGGTACGCAGGGTACCGACAACGTCCTTCGGCATCAACTACCCTCGTCACAACTCCAGTGTTACATGTTGCCCTGAAAGCATGTTGAGTTTCATGATTGAGTTGAAAGAAATCGGAACCCAATGATGTCGTATCGACCATAACTTTTAATTTTAATGGATTCGTAGGGCAGTTGTCACAAATCTTCATGGATGCCGGCTCGTTTTTTGCACTATTCAACATATGAAGTTAGAAGACTATTTTATGCTATACACATAATTACTAAGAGAAACAAGACATGAACACGTTACTTGTGCATGAAACCAGGATAGGAAGTTAGGCCCTCCTTGTACTCCATAATATCGCATTGATTGTATTTGTCGAAGCGTAGGTTGCTGCTTTGATTTCCAATTTTGTTGATCGAACTCACTAAATAAGGAAAAAATTGAATAATTAGCATAGATTTATAACACAACACGCTAAATATTATAGATGTTGAACAAACACTTACTAAAAGTATTCTTCCATCCCCTCTATATTAGCGTACATGTATAGCAAAGCAGCCGTCTTGTCATCTGTTTCAATATCGTAGCTCGTGCTGCTACCAACAATAGTGCCTCTCATTTGAAAAATGGAGAGGTTGCTACAAGGGGGTGCTTCATCCATATTGTACCGAACATGGAAGCATTAATATTGTTTTCTTCCGCAAAATAGACACTTAAAAAGTATCCTATCTCTTGAATGGCGTATGCTTCGGTGATGCAACCTTCAACCCTTGCCTGGTTGCAAACCATTGGTTTAAGACACTTGAGTGCTCTTTCAACGTGATACATCCACCTATATTGCATAGAGCCGCCCACTTTAGCTTCATATGGAAGATGAATTAGGAGATGTTGCATTGGATTGAAGAACCCTGGAGGGAAAACTTTTTCCATCTTACATAAAACCACTGGTATCTCCCTTTCCAACTTCTCCATCATATCCCTTGTGATTTCTTTAGCACAAAGCTATCTATAAAAGTAGCTAAGCTTGGCTAACACCTTCCACACCGCATCATCAATGTAGCCTCGAAACATAACTGGCAGGAGTCTTTCCATGATTATGTGATAATCATGACTCTTCAACCCTGTGAGATTTCTAGTCTTAACATTTACGGCTCGTCTCAGGCTAGCAGCATAACCGTCCGGGAATTTCAAACTTTTCAACCACTCGAAGACTTCTTTCTTTTCTTTTGGTCAAAAGACGGAAAGAAGCATGCGGTTTGCCACCAGCTTCACAAAGCTCAAGAGTTGGATGATTACAAACCTCTGCCAAATCATGCCACCATGCTTTAAAGGAAAACATTTCGTGTCCAAAGCACATATTGGACATGTCAAACGACCATGAGTGCTCCAGCCAGAAACCATGTCGTAAGCTGTAAAATCATGGATAGACCACAAGTATGCAGCTCGAAGGTTGAATTTCTATTTTTTGTAGTAGTCGTACGCTTCAATTCCTATCAATAACATTTTCAACTCTTGAATCAATGGCTTCAACATCACGTTTAGTCGTGAACCAGGATGATCCGGTCCAGATACAATAAGGCAAAGGAACATGAACTCGTACTTCATACAAAGAGATGGTGGTAAGTTGTACAGAATAGCGAACACGGGCCAACAAGAGTATGGTATTGCATTTGTACGGAACAGTGAAAAGCCATCTGTCGCCAACCCGATGTGAACATTTCTCGCGTCATTGGCGAAATCTTGATCGAAGCGGTCAAGCGCTTTCCATGCATCACCGTCGGACGGGTGCAGCATCATTCCATCATTCTCACGTACACCTTCTTTGTGCCACCTCATGTGTCTCGCCGTTTCTTTTAGAGAAACTTGCGCTTCAACCTAGGTGTGACAGGCAAGTAGCAAAGCTGCTTCTGTGCAACTTCAGTCATTACTTTTGTACTATCTTCATTAACAACTTCGACAAATCTCGCCTTATCACATTTTAAGCGCTTGTTGACATGCTCTTTCTAGAAAAGCATGCAGTGGTCTGGACACAAATCAATCTTCTCATAGTTCGTACCAAGTTTAGAAATCAATTTCTTAGAATGATACATATCCTTACGCAATTTATGGGGCTGCAAAACGACATCACTGGTCAATTTGATGAGGTCGTTGTACCAGTTATTAGAGAAGAAATACTTAGACTTAATTGCCATAAATCTAGTCATGAAATTGAGGATCGTCACTTTGGTGTGTTCATGCACTGGTTGTTCTGATATCTTGAGACGCTTGAAGAACTCCTTTGCCTCCATTGTAGGAGAATCCTCTGTCAATTCAGGATTTATGGCTTCAAGCATCTCGTCCATCCTATCGACCCCACTGCTGTCATCCCCATCTCAATCTTATACGGCTTGAGAAGGTGTCTCGTCGTGAAAGGTCCACAACTCATAATGTTGCATAAAACCGCTTCGACACAAGTGGAACGTCAATGTCACATTGTCAAAACACTTCGCATTCTGACATTTGATACATGGGCACCGCACCTTGCTATTGTTTTACAATGAAAAAGCTCGCTGTATGAAAGCATCTGTCTTGGTGAACCACTCCTCTAAGTGACTCCCATCTTTTTTCCAACCAGTATACATCCAAGTGCGGTCTTCAGCCATGTTTGAGGGTATACCTTCAAAGCAGACAAATCATTATTAGTTTCATTGTTACGTTATGTCACAGCCCTACAACTAGGCAGATAGGTCCTAAACCCACCTAAGAGTGACCGAGCGAAGCGTGCTCATGACGAGACGCGCAGTCTGGATCCAGACGAAATTTCGGCAGCATAACACCACTGTTCTCCACTGCACGCCCAAAAATGGTGCAGCAGAGAACAATAGGGTTATGCCATCAAAATCTCATCTAGATCCAAATCCGCGTCTCGTCACAAGCCACGCCCCCTTGGTCACTCACAGGCTGTCCAAAAAGGGACAATTCTGAACCTTCACGTCTCACATACCAATAGCATGTGAGACGTGCCGATTCGAAACGGGTGACGCATTGTTATAGGTTACGTTACTCATTTTCATTTTTAAGTCATTTACGAGAGAGGAAAGAACGAGAGAAAGAGGAGGAAAGTTGGTCTTAGATGACAATTCCATGTCCGTATCGACCATCCGTGCAATCACGGGTGATTGACGTCCCCACCATCACTGTTCGCTTCTGTGCTGTCTCGACACTTACATTACGACCAGAACTGTCTATATGGCACGAACGTATTTATTGCGTGTTGTGTTGTGTCGGGTCGGGCCGGACCAGCCCAAAACCCATTTATTTACATATTAATAAACCAACCAACTAATAAACAATTACACGTTCAGTACAACTGAAAAGAGCAGAAGACACGGCTCACAAAAATTATATTGTACCATTTGTTTGTGTAAATATGTTGCACACTCAACCAATAAGAACGGGTAGGGTATGAACTTTTACTAGCATATCCAACACATTCAGCTTCCGGTTACAAGGTTGATTGACTAACAAGGGTTTTATCGCTGTCAAACTCATATGCACACTGATTAAATGTATGGAATTAGGGGAATGCACTGAAACTCCATTACTCGGTGAGAAACTATGCAAGATATTGTAATATCCAAGCCACAGCCATGATCTCTGGACATTGAATGGTATGGTTCTATGAAATAAGAAGCATTCTAGTTGGTAGTGATTTTGTGAAGCTACTTGTTCTCATTAAACAAAAGTCTCTGCGTAGCAAGATGTATCATCTACAGGGTCAAAGGAACTCAAAAACTAGGATAAAATAAAAGTAATTTCCCCTCTCCCCCTTCCAATTCATTGTTACTTGTAAGTTGTTAAATACTGACCAACACAATTTTATTTGTGGTGATTTCCACTGCATTAATGACCCCCTCCCATTTTATTTTGATGTCACTAAGACATGATATTTAGTACAGATTTGTGCCAACTGTTATGCCTAATGACATCAAAAACAAAACTGCAGGTAGTAGTTAAAAGTAAGTGGTGTTTAGTCACTAAGAATAGCAAATTATTTTTAAGATTATGATCCGGATGATTTTCTGTGAAAATAGTAATGGTAAGCAGGAAAGAACAATGAAAATTGACCCAACGTCATATATACATACTTACAATATCAGTTTACATGCAGGCTTAGCAATTCCAAAATTAACCAATTCCATGATTAACTAAGACCATGATTAAATAATTCCAAAATTTTGTTTCTTACATGCTGGTGGTAGGGGTTTTGCATTTTAAGTTTTCAAGAACAAAAAAGTTTGTATTCATTATATTCCTTTCCATAATTTTGAGTTGTTATTTGAAACATATTATCAAGGGGTGTCATAATCTTTTACTTCTAGAATGCAGAGTTACCATACAACATAAGCTTTTACAATCCACCTTGTGCACACTCGGCTTATGGATTCTAAAATTTATAATCCAGATTTTGTACAATCTAGAGTCAAGCAAACATACCCTTAGGTTAGTTCTAATCTATCAAAACATAGAGTTAGAAGTGGACTAATTCTAACTCTTGGCTAACAATTAGTCCATTACATAGAAGATAAAAGGGGCAAAACACGCTAAAATAGGGGGGGGGGGGGGGGGGCGGCGGGGACGGTGCTGCCGATAGGGGGCGACGCGGAGGGGGCGGCGGCGTACCTCCTCAGCGGCACGAAGGGGCGGCACATGGTGGGCAGGAGGCAGTGCAGAGAAGGCGGTTGGGAGGGGGCGGCGCATGGTGGGAAGAGGCAGCACGCGGTGGGGAGAGTCGGTGGGGAGAAGGCAGTGTACCTCTCGTCGGGGAGGGGGCGACAGCGACGGTGAACCTCGGCGGCGTCCCTCGGGACAGCGAGATGGCGGCGCGGTGAGAGCGGAAAACCAGCGGCGGCGGCCCTCGAGCGCGAACGATGGAGGAAGCCAAATGAAGACTTAGCCATGTGCGGGACGGAAATAGTCCCTAATAGATGACGGTACAAGGTCACCGTCGTATATTATACCTTATAGATGACCGCCGTTGGTCACCGTCGTCTATTACAACTTAGAGCGGGCCAGGTTCAGCCCGTAATTGACGACGAACTTTAATGGATGACGGCCCACCGTCGTCTTTAAGTTATTGACGACGGTTCTAGGTCAACCGTCGTCAATATGCGTCATCAATTAATTTAAATACGACGATCCCGTCATCTATTCTTTTGGTCGTCGTCTATTGTCGTGATTCCTGTAGTGATGGCCGTCACCCCTTCCTGGACAGACTGCCATACCTTTATCACCATGTCGTGAAAGCCTTCTCTCAATAACCACCCAAGTTCAAATTTAAAACTAGGGCTACTTGAGAAAGAAGGACCTTTTGAATCAAGTAACAAAGTTGTATGGTCTGAAATTCTCCTGAGTAGAGCCACCACCGTAGAGAGAGGATATTTTTGTTCCCATTCCGTTGACATTAATATTTTGTCTAATTTTTCATACTTAGGGTTTGGCATCGCGTTGGCCCATGTAAATTTCCTCTCTGTAAGTTCAAGCTCTCTAAGATTGAGGCTGTTGATTACTGCATTAAATAAAAATGGCCACCTTTTGCTGAAATTATCATTATTTTTCTCCTCAGGATGTCTAAACATATTAAAATCCCCTCCTATGAGCGTTGGTAGCGGTTCGTTGGTACACATATTCACCAACTCCGCTAAAAAACTTTGTTTGTGTTCATCCTGGGCAGGGCCATAGATAACTACTAGTGTCCATTTGTATTCATCATTTTTATTACACAAACAGAACTTAACATAGTAGTCTCCTTCATCAATAGCCCCTATCTCATTTAATATTACCAAACACCATGCTGCCAGACCGACCTACAGGCTCCTTATAATGCCATATATAGTCCTTCCCGTCGCACAAATTCTTCAAAAAAAAAATAAACTAAAATTTTTTGTACTTGTTCCTACTAAGGTAATAAAACTTAGGTCCTGCCACTACTACAATAAGCCTCATCACATGCGGCTCCAAACCTATTATCACAGACGGCTTTTAAAACCGCCTGAAACGAAGAGTCTGTGATAATCCGCAATTTCACAGGCGGAGAAGTGAAACCGCCTGTGAAGACTAATTATCATAGGCGGTTCTTCACTAAGGATAGCCGCCTGTGAAGACCGATTATCATAGGCGGTTCTTTACTTAGGCTAGCCGTCTGTGAAAATACTTTATCACAGACGGGTCGTGCAGCATATATAACCGTCTGTGATAAACGTCTTATCACAGACGGTTATTGAAGAATAACTAACCGTCTATGATAAGAAGTCTCCACAGACGGGTATTGAAGCATTACTAACCGTCTATGATAATTTGTATTCACAGGCGGATTTTGAAGCATAACTAACCGCCTATGATAATATGTCTTCACAGGCGGGTTTTGAAGCATAACTAACCGTCAATGATAATTTGTCTTTACAGACGGTTATTGAAGCATAACTAACCCGTCTATGATAATGGTGTTATCACAGACGGAGTTTACCTATATCAGCCGTCTGTGAAGACCCTTTAACGCAGCCGGTTTCTACCATAACAGACACCGCCTGTGAAAATTAGGTTATCACAGATGTTTCTTTACTTGTATCTAGCCGCCTGTGATAATTGTTTTTCACAGTCATGCAGTACTACTGCTGTTATTTCTAATTTCCAGGTCAATTCAATATAATCACAGAACAAAAAACAACAATCATCACAGAACAAAAGACAACAATATTATCATCACAGAAGTCAATTTCACTAAAACAATATACATACACACAAGTTACAGATACAATTTCATCTCAAAGTTTACAAGTTTTCACTAAAAACTGTTTAGATTGGTATAGTCGCAAAGTTCTGGCACATCAGCTGCTGAACCTCTCTTATCAAAGAACTTCCCCGTTTTGTGCAAAATTTCGCGACGAATGAACTGACAGAGTTCAGAAGCAATCCTGTCGGCTCCTCCATCAGGAATACTTCTACAAACCGGCCATTCTTCGTTCAGATTCTTCTTGTGCTGCAATATAACACATAACAAGGTTTAGAATGTGTTGGTTTGAACAATCTCAAAGTATAGATCAAAGTGAGAGTATACAAGAATTTAGTAGGTATTTTTGGAGCAGTTGTACTATGAGCAATTGAATTTTGAAGTTGGAATCAAAATATGAAAATAATGTTTCTGGTAATATTGAACAGCAGAGAATATAAGCATTAAACTATGCTAGTTACAATGAAAATGAAACACAAAAGTAAGAAAATAAGGTATCGACATTAAGGATAACTTACATCCTCACGATTGACTCTATATACGGCGGCGGTCCGAAGATGCTCGCATACATAATACCCGCATAAGACACTCCCAGCAGGCTGCTTCGGACAAGCATAATACGTTTTAATGTCCAATGCATTCGTATTAGGAGGTCTCTGACCGCCAAGCTGTTCCGCGTAAAACCGCCAAGCGCTGTAATACAAGAAATGTCATATAAAACTTGTCAACACATTCTAAATGTGCGTAAATTAAAATTATTGAATAAACGTACTTTTTCAAAATGGAAAGGAAATCTTTGTAACGATCTGGTGGGTAATCGGCCGAGTCCAAGACTGTTGCCATTCCCTGCGTTGGCTTGATGAAGATCATTATGTAGTGATTACTGCAAACATACAAACACACGTGTTAACAATTACCAATAATTGCTATTTCAATGCCATGTGTCGAACTTACTCGAAGTGGTACGGAGCCTTAACGAGGTCCTGGCCATCTCTGACAAAGTTAAACATCGCATGTCCTATGTAAGCTGCAACTTCTGCCTTTCTATCCTTCTTAAGTTTTGCAATTGCTCTTTCAAAATCTTTTTTTTTTCATGTGTTTGTACTGGCTTGATTCTCGATTTGCCTAGACGTCGAATAGCGACTTTGCAATCCTAGTAGGGTCAAGGATACCTGTCTTGTGCGCCAACTTTTCATTATCCATGTATTGCATCCTATTGAAGAAGTCCATAATTGTTATAATCTCATGAAATGCGTATGCGTGTAGTAAGAAAAGCAAATACAAAATATTAGAGCACTTACAAGCACCAGACGAGCAGCAGGTTGATTTCGAGCATGCCCCGATGGAGAAGGGAAAGCAGCTCTTCAAATAAAATGACTCGTTTATCTACTCCAGTGCTCCAGAATGCTTATTTTGGAATACGAAATGTGACGCACTCAAGACCATATTTTGTGCTGGCAGTGATGTACCACTCATGCATTCTTCTGAGCACGACGGGTTGTTTGCTAAGTTGTACGGATGTCATTAACGGCTTCCCATTCTCAAATTTAGGAGGAACATCCTCAAGCTTGTATATTGGAACTCCTGGTTTAACTAAAGCCGTCCGCCGATTATACATGACACCGTCTTCTTCCCACTCCTCGATATCTTCTAATGCTGGCTCATGAGAAGAACGAGATGCACTCGATTTTCTAATATTTTCCTTCATAGCTTCCAAATACTTTGTCACTTCTGATGAAGGTTTCTTATTTTCGTATGAGCTAACTTTGACAGGCACTGATGATCGAGGAGTAGTCGTCGGAAGTTGGACACTGGCTTGTTGTTGAACCTGTTGTTCAACTGATTGCTCTTTACTCCCAGCAGCTGGCTCTAGTACTACTTCAAGCTGTTGCTCAACTAGTTGCTCTTTACTAGCATCAGCTTGCTCTGGTACTGCTTGAAGTTGTTGTCCAACTTGTTGCTCTTGGATATCATCATCCTTGCTCAGACATAGGGGGAGTGGATCTTCCCGGACTGGGAGTGGATCTTCATGCACTTTCGCCTTAGAAGATGGGGTTGCAGTATTTGGAGATGCGACGGGGCTAGAAATTGGCTCATCGTCCAACACGATATCGCGTCGGTGCCAAAGGATTAATTGGTTGACAGCCTGCCCCAGAGTCGCGATCCCCTCAGGTGTGACGTGGTCTATTTCATAATCTTCATAATCATTATCAATGATCTGAAGAACTTGCACCACAGAATAATACAACGGAAGTGGACTCCCGTTGAAGTCATGATCAGGCTTTGCCATAGCAGTGGCAACCTGTTTGGTTTTGTTCCCTGCTCTGCCTATCGGGACAAGAAGACGACAAGATTTGTCGTTAGCAATATCATCGACAGGGAACTTATGGGCTGACCCTGAGCCTGGCACGGAACCAACGCTGCTAGGGTAGGCAGTTGGAGATACTAATTGCTCCTTTTGCACCGGAACCATCATTGTACTCGGTGCCACTAATTGTCCTGATTGTCTAAGTTGTTCCATTATTTCTTGCATATTTTCTTTGACCTTTTGAGCAATTGTTTCATCAAGTGTTTTCTTAAACTTCTCACGTCTTCTATATGTGTCTTTATCTTTAGGGAAACCATCTAGCCAAGACATTTGAGAAGAGACCGCTCGATCCCGTCCGCTGTGTTCAGGTTTCCCAAGATAGCGGTAAGTTGGTCATTCTCCCTCTTCGGCTTGAAGAGACCCTTCTGTTGCTTTTCAATTACTTCTTTCATTTTATCCTCTACTTCATTCAGAGAGTCGGGCTTTTCAAGTTTGCCCTCGCTGGTCAAACCTGACCGAGCAAAGACCCAGCGTTGAGTTCGCTCATCGCACCCTTCTAATGGGTGAGGATTGCCCTTACTAAGAATGTCGTCTATTATCTTATTCCATTTCTGGACTTTGGGGCCATATCCGGCAGACCCCAAGCGATGATGGTATTTGTTCTTTTTTGCAAGCTCTGACCTAGTTGCACTTAGAGCTTTAGCATCAGGTGTGCTCTTTTGACGAACAAACTCTTGCCACTGAGCTTGTGTGATTTTTCCCATCTTCCTCGGGCTAGGGACCTTATTGGCCTTAACATAAGCATTCATTTCACTCTTCCAGCATCGAAACTTCTTGCCGCAAGAGACCAATGTTGCTTTCTTTACAGCTTCTTCTGTGCCTTTCGGGAACTTGAATTGTTTCTTTATCTTTTCCCACAACTCATTCTTGGTCTGCTCGGGTAATTTCCTCCAATTCTCGGTTGTGATCGGCACAACCTCCCTAACAAGAAAACCGCATGCATTACGGTACTTGGTAACTGAATCCAGTGGTTCTTGGGGAAGCCCACTTGGACCGACCCTTGTTATGTACATGATGCGGTCCAATAGACCCTTATTGGGACCTCGTTGCCCTCGTTTCCGCTTGAGTGAAGCTGAGGATTCATCCATTGGTGAACCTTCTGCGGTTTTAGGAGCCGATGTCACCTCATTGTCTTCGAGATTAATCTAGGTAGAAAAAAATTATAAGACTTCGTATACTTGACAACCAACATTAACTTGAACTGCTGAAGTTAAGATTCGTCATCCATACCTCGTCGGCAGGATCATATTCCGGGTCTAGATCCACTGAAGTCTTTTTAATTTTTATATTCGGAAAAGGATCCGAAGGACTGTGATAGGAGCCTGAACTGCTGGAGTCAGTAAACTCCATATTGTCTTCTTTGTTGTTACAATCAGGACCAGTCTTCTTAGGGCTTTCCATGCTAGATCTAATAAGACAAAAAATCTAATAAATGGCATAACTAAATTTGGTCATATTTAAAACAAATTTTCTCAATTTTGGCTCAATTAAGTAAATTTAGCCAAAACACATTTTTGAAGTTATATAGGTCTAACTAAATTCTTGTATCATAGAGATCGGCATCATATGCTCAGACTCCATCGCCACACCTAGTGTTACCTAGATATGGGCGTGAGGATGCTCCTGGCATCACAAATGAGTTGGCCAGCAACTTTTGTTTGGCTTCAGAGCTAAATATAGCATAACTTTGGTAGCTCAGATTAGGTACAATTGCTCAAATGAAGCTGATGGAGCCACAAGTGCAGACATCTTTGGTAGCACAGATTAGCTACAATTGCTCAAATGAAGCTTAGAGAAATAAAAGCAAACTTAGCCAAACTTAGTCTAGCATAGCTAACTCTAAGCAAAAGTAGCCAAATATAGCTAAATATAGCATAACTTAGTCAAAATTAGTCAAGTATAACTATATCTAATGTAACTTAGCCAAAATTAGCCAAATTTGGTCAACTTAACCAAATATAGCTAAATCTTGCCCCTAATAGAGAATTATGTGGCATATGCAAGGCCGATGACAGAAATAGGGAATATACTGCTGTTACTAGAGTCTAGAATCATGTTTACCACTAATGTGTCGGAACAGTTTCAGACACACAGAACCAACTACCAATTTATCGTGATATAACCATCCACATAAATCTTGCCCCACCGAACCCTAACCAAAGATGCCACCGAACTTGACAGTTTTTCGAATTCCACCGAACCCTAACCAAGGATGCCTACCATTATCTAATTCCCGAACCCTAACCAAGGATATGCAAGGCGGCAGCGAGGGCGGGGAGG
The DNA here is from genome assembly GCA_036927565.1 of Tuctoria greenei. Lineage (NCBI taxonomy): Eukaryota > Viridiplantae > Streptophyta > Magnoliopsida > Poales > Poaceae > Tuctoria > Tuctoria greenei. The sequence continues at coordinate 131,829,340 of JAYESD010000004.1, forward strand.
GAGGCGGCACGGCGAAGGAGGATGGAAGGTCGAAGGGTTTAGGGTTTACCTTGAAGCTCGGCGGCGACGGAAATGACTTCGCTCGGTGTACCTGGAAGTGAGGAGGGCGAAGCTCGGCGGCGACGGCGAAGCTCGGCGACGACGGTGAAGCTCGGCGACGGCGAAGCTCGGCGGCGTACCTGGAAGTGACGAGGGGGAACACTTGGCGGCAAACGAAATTTTGGCAGCCTAACGGCGTCTAAGTGTTTCGCCCGGGTTAGGTTTTTCCAATGCTGCCGAGGGGTATATATAGACTCACATTTTCTCAGGCGGATTTTAAGTACCGACCGTCAGGGAAGACTGTTATCTCAGTCGGATTTTACTTACCAACCGCCTGAGAAGATACAATTATCTCAGGCGGTTGGTTAGTAACACCCGCCTGAGAAGATACAATTATCTCAGGCGGTTGGTTAGTAACACCCGCCTGAGTTAAACATGGGCCTGTGAAAATATTTTCTTCTTCTTAATTTGATGAACGCCTACATAAAGACCCCTCACCAACCGGGATGAGGATCCACTGACTTAATCAGCGGTCACTGACATGTGGACCCGGTCCCACACGTCAGTGACCATGTCACGCGTTCGCGACCTTTCTTTTCCCCGAGGTGCGACCTTTCTTTTCCACTCCGCGCGGCCTTAAAGACGCGCTATCGCTCACAAGCGCATCGCTCACTTTGAATCCTCTTGTTTTCTTCGTCTTCCTCCGCTCCGACGACCCAACACCACTATGGCCGACCTTCCGCCGCCAAGCCCTTCTTATTTAATATTCTTGATTAAATGTGGTCCTTTAAAAAGGCAAAAATCCACTTTCTTGTAATATTATTGATAAGTAAAGGTTACCATTAAATTTCACTTCATAAATCCTTTTAAATTTGTCAGAACATAAAAAACATACAACAAATGCTATTTTTCATTTTTCTATCTTGATGAATATAATGCTTTTTTCATTTATTTTTTCAGTGGACATTTTTAATCATCATACCAACATCTACGAATTTTTTCATATTTTTTTAAATTTTTTGGAATCAATGTGTGTTCATAATTTGATGAATGCCTCATATGAATATGAGCATTTAGTTAGAATGGTGGATAATTTGAAGTTTGACATGTTGGAATGCTTTTAAAAAAATTAAAAAAATTCATACATGTATAAATTATACAAATATGTTCATACCAACAATTTTGAGTGAAGGAACCTTTTTTTTTTATGAGATACACAAATGTGAATAATATGTGAGTAGAAATTAATTTGATATTTACCAAAACATTACAATGTCAGCTATACAAGTTTTAAAAATATTTTGTTCAGGTGGTAGATGTTAATTTTATACAAATGTAGAAGAAAGAATCATCGAATTTGGACACAATTTGTAGAATCTAAACATGTTTGAGTATTTATATTGGAATCCAAATAAAAAAGAAGCAAGGGATAAGGAAACTGAAGAACAGTATCGGGCATTATCTCAGGCGGTTGTTAAGCAATAACCGCCTGTGAAGATATTTACTTCTTTTTTCTCAGGCGGTTTATAAGTAATACCCGACTGAGATAATCATTTTTAAACTACAATATGTTAATTAACGGCCTGAGAAGTGTTAATTAACTGACGCGCCGCACGAGGTCTGCGGAGAAGTTGAGAAGCCGTGGTGCAGGGACGCGTGCAAGGATCTCTCAAGATCGTCTTCCACAGTGGTTTAATTGTGCACCGCATGAGGTCTGCAAAGAGTTCAATGCGCAATGAACTAAATATTTTGTTCAGTTGGTAGATGTTAATTTAATACAAATGTAGAAGAAAGAATCATCGAATTTGAACACAATTTGCAGAATGTAAACATGTTTGAGTATTTATATTGGAATCTAAATAAAAAAGAAGCAAGGGATAAGGAAACTGCAGAAGAGTATCGAGCATTATCCCAGGCGGTTGTTAAGTTATACCCGCCTTAGATAAACATATTTGTAGACGGTTGTTAAGTACCAACCGTCTGTGAAGATTTTTACTTCTTTTTTCTCAGGCGGTTTATAAGTAATAACCGCCTGAGATAATCATTTTTGAAACTACAATATGTTATTTAACGGCCTGAGAAGTGTTAATTAACTGACGCGCCGCACGAGGTCTGCGGAGAAGTTGAGAAGCCGTGGTGCAGGGACGCGTGCAAGGATCTCTCAAGATCGTCTTCCGCAGTGGTTTAATTGTGCGCCGCACGAGGTCTGCAAAGAGTTCAATGCGTGGGAAACGAACCGCTCCCTCGTCTACTCCGCACAGACCTATATAAGGCGCGTCGTCGGTTATGGACAAGCACAAAACTTTTCTCCACTCCTTTCTTCTTCTCCTAGCCCGCCGCCGATTAACCACCACAGCCATGGCCAACCTTCCACCACCTAGCCCGCCGAGGCAGCCACCCTGCAAGCGGATACGCTGCAGCTCCCCCGAGAGGGTGAATGACGACCAGCGCGTTCCACCGCCGGTGCAGCCGGAGCCACCGGTACAGCCGGAGCAATCGGCTCAGCCGGAGAAGCCGACCCTCTCTCCTGCTGCATCGTCGACGGAGGAGGAGGAGGAGGAGGAGGAGGACGACTTCGACGACGACGACGATGATGACGATGATGACGACGAGTCGTCCTCCGACGACGGCGACGACGAGTCGTCCTCCGACGACGGCGACGACGAGTCGTCCACCGACGACGGCGACGACGAGTCGTCCACTGACGACGGCGACGACGACGACGGCGACCACCACCATGGTGACGACTACGACGACGACGACGACGAGTCGGAGGAGGACCGCTTGGCATGGTTTGAGAAGCTGGCGGAGAGGATGGAGGAGGCGGGGCCGTAGTGTAGTTTTAGGATTTCAATCAAGTGTTCTTGTACATTTTTCTTGTGTTTTGTACATATTTCAATCAAGTGTCAATGAATACTGGTGGATAATTTGAAGTTTGACATGTTGGAGTGCTTTTAAAAAAATTAAAAAAATTCATACATATATAAATTATGCAAATATGTTCGTACCAACAATTTTGAGTGAAAGATCTTTTTTTATGAGATACACAAATGTGAATAATATGTGAGTAGAAATTAATTTGATATTTACCAAAACATTTCAACGTCAGCTATACAAGTTTTAAAAATATTTTGTTCAGTTGGCATTATCTCAGGCGATTGTTAAGTAATACCCGCCTGAGATAAAAATCTTCCCTGGCGGTTATTAAGTACCAACAGCCTGTGAAGATATTTACTTCTTAATTAATAAACATCATCTCAGGCGGTTGGTAAGTAAAACCCGCCTGCGATAAAGTTAAAAACCGCCTGTGAAAAACCTACGTCTATATAAGGACCCCTCACCGCAGTCAAAACGCAACCCTGGAGAATTTATATCGACGCCGCCAGGCTGTTGAAATTTCCCCTGCGCCGCGCCGCCGCTCCGCCGCCCAGCCCATACTGCCGCGCCGCCGCTCAACCCCGCACCGCCACTTCTCCACCCAGCCGGCCCACCGTGCTGACGCCTCCCCACCGTGCTGACGCCTCTGCAAGGTAAATGTAGTTTCCTTACTTTTTCTTTGTATATTTTCATTAGCTGATAAGCTGTTAGTTTTGTGTGTTCTGGTATATGGATTCTGTCCTTTTGCATGTGTAAGGACTGTATGGATTGTGTTCTGGTATATTGATGTATGGACTATATGGATTGTTTCCTTTTTGTACCTATTATGTGACATGAATATGATGTTTAATTAACAGATGCTATTGTAATATATATAAGATGCATCTGGGCCTTGTTTCCCGATATAACGGACTGGATCCCACCCAGACCTAGCCCATGCTGCTGGGCCTGTTTCCCCCTTTGACTCCGTCCGCCTCAAGACGTCGCCCGTCTCCTACATTAGTCGCCCTAATCATACTTGTTATGTCTCTGTAAATTCATTTTATAGAAGACCTTTAGAGAATATTTGTGGCCAAATTTTGAAAATCTGACAAGAAATTCTATTATTGAAGCATGGACCGTCGAGCGTGGATGTATAACATGCCAAGACCCGATCCTATGTACATTCGTAATGTTGCCAATTTTATTGAAGCATCCAAGAGACATGCAAAGTTGCAAAAGATAGATGACATATTATGTCCATGTATCGACTGCGAAAATAAGATTGCTTGGACGGATACTATAGTAATCCAATCTCATTTGGTGAAAAGAGGTTTCAAAAATAACTACACAATATGGACAGAGCATGGTGAGTTAGATACACATGATGTGGATAAAGATGATGAGAGAGGCTCAGATGATGATAATGTTCATATCGATGATGGTAGTGACAATCAAGCTGGTGATGATGATGATGAGTTCGATTGTGAGGAGATGTTGCGTCACATTGAACCATATGTACTGACTTCTATGGGAGCAAGCAAAGGTTTAAGTAAAATGGAGACATTGCAGAATGCGGCCACAGAGCTTTTATATGATGAATCAAACGGTTGTGATAAAGAGTTTACTACATTGCATGCAGTCTTAGAACTACTAAAGTTGAAAGCTACGCACGGATGGTCCGATTGTAGTTTCTCTGATCTTTTGAATCTTCTGGCAGAAATTCTTCCAAATCCAAATAAACTGCCTAGAAGCACTTATAAAGCGAAGAAACTTCTTTGCCCGATGGCACTAGGTGTGACAAAAATACACGCTTGTGTGAACCATTGTATTCTGTATCGCAAAGAGCATGAGCTCGCAACTAGATGCCCCATTTGTGGTGTCAGTAGATATAAGAAGGACTACAATCACCAGTATGTTACCAACATGAAAAAGACTCAGAAGAATAAGAAGTTTATTATTGGTCCTGAAGGTGACGATGACGATACTTCTGGCGATGCAGACAGAAAGAATAAGAGAAAAATTCCTGCATTGGTGATGTGGTACCTTCCGGTAATTGATCGCTTGAAGCGTTTGTTCTCAAACCCTAGGGAGGCTGAACTTATGCGTTGGCATTCCGAGGAACGCAAGAAGAATGAAAAACATATACGACACCCTGGTGATGCAACGCAGTGGAAAAATTTTGATATTCAGTATCCAGAATTTGCGAAGGAAATCAGAAATGTGAGGTTTGCCTTGGGTACAGATGGAATGAATCCGTTTGGTGAAAAAAGGAGCATACACAGCACATGGCCCGTGGTCTTAACTATGTACAACCTACCGACGTGGTTGTGTCACAAAAGGAAATATATCTTATTATCTGTTCTTATCCAAGGTCCGAAACAACCCGGCATCGAAATTGATGTGTTCTTGGAACCTTTAATGGAAGATATGGCGAAATTGTGGAATGAAGGGGTACGTACATGGGATGAGTACAAGCGGGAGTATTTCACGCTAAGAGCAATGATATTCGTTACCGTGCATGATTATCCCGGACTGTTTACATTATCGGGACAAATGAAAGGGAAGAAAGGTTGCGTTAGGTGCGTGGATAGAACTGGATATCTATACCTCACTTCATCCAGAAAGACGGTGTACATGAGACATCGACGGTTCTTGACAGATACACACAAGTATAGGAAGATGAAAGAACAATTTGATAACAAAATCGAAAAAGATACTGCACCGAAACCTTACAGTGGAAAACTTGTGTTTGAAATGGTCAAGAACATTCATATTGCTTTCGGTAAGGGAAAAAAGAGTAAAGGAATTAAGAGAAAGAAAAGTACATCTTCGGATGATACAACTGACATGGCTTTCAAGAAACAATCAATTTTTTTCAAGTATCTTCCGTATTGGAAGAATCTGGAATGTTGCCATAGTATTGATTTGATGCACGTTACAAAGAATGTATTTGACAGCATCATTGGGACCTTGCTGGACATGCCGAGGAAGACAAAGGATGGATTAAATTCACGTATGGACCTAGTAAATCTTGATTTGAGACCAGAGCTTCATCCAGTAGAAAAGGCGAACGGGAAGCATTACCTTCCCCCAGCCAGCTACAACTTGACGCTAGAAGAGAAAAAAGCAATTTGCGAATGCTTGCGTGGGATCAAAGTGCCCACAAGTTTCTCATCCAATATCCGCAAACTAGTCTCGATGAAAGACTTGTCTTTATTCGGTTATAATTCTCACGACTGTCACATGATGATGACAGTTTTCCTTGCCATTGCAATAAGAGTAATCAAACCTGAGCATATAAAAGTTGTCATCACACGTTTGTGTTACTTCTTCAATGCAGTATCGCAAAAGGTGATAGCACGTGAAGATTTAGACTATCTGAAAACATACATCGTCGAGACAATGTGCAAGCTTGAGATGTGTTTCCCACCATCCTTTTTTGATATGCAAGTACACCTAATCATACATCTTGTTGATCAGATAAAAGCATTGGGGCCACTATATTTACATCATATGTTTTCGTTGGAGAGATATTTAGGAGTATTAAAAGGTTATGTGCGGAACCGTGCTCACCCAGAGGGTTCAATTATGGAAGGATACACCACTGAAGAAGTGATTGAGGGTTGCACTGATTACATCAAAGATGGAAAATCGATAGGTGTGCCTATACCGGTACATGAGGGTAGACTACGTGGGAGAGGCAAAGTGGGTAAGAAAACTTTTATTGTTCAAGATTACAAGAATGTACACTGTGCACATTTTGGTGTACTACAACAGCTCGCAATAGCTGAGCCGTACATCGAGGAACACCAAATTGAGCTTCGTGATAAAAACCAAGACCGCAAAGAGGACTGGATCATGAAAGAGCACAGAAGATGTTTCACTGAATGGTTAATGGACAAAAATATATCATACGGAAACACTATAGAAGAGGCAACAATGAAAAAGTTAGCTTGTGGCCCATCTGCTTTGGTAACATCATGGCAAGCATATGACATCAATGGTTACACATTTTACACTAAAGAAAAAGACGGTAAGAGTGTTGCACAAAATAGTGGTGTTCGTATTGAGGCTTATGATTCACAAGGGCAGAAGACCACATACTTCGGGTTCATAGAGGAAATATGGGAACTCGATTATGGCGAAAGAATGGTAATGCCCGTATTTAAGTGCCAATGGGTCAAACATCCTGATGGTTTGAAAGTGGACAATTACGGACTGACACTGGTAGACTTGAATAAAGTGGGTTACAAAGATGACCTGTGGGTTCTCGCCGATAATGTTGCACAAGTTTTTTATGTTCAAGATCCAGAAACTGAGAAGTTGCACGTAGTTGTTTCTGGAAAGCAAAATATTGTTGGGGTTGACAATGTGGGAGATAATGAAGAGGAATATAATCAGTATGAAGAGATGTACCTTTTCACCGAACCAGAAAACATCAAGCGCGTAGAGAGAAGCATTAAAAAGAATTTGAAACCCTATATGCGAGAAGATGTCAATGCTGGAAAAAATGTATATAGCAATGCGAGATGATATATATTGTATATATTTGTATCTTCTGAAATCAACTTAGAACAATGTTGGTATATGGATTGTGTCCTTTTGCATTTGTGTACATATGCGTTTGGACTCAATGATTTGGAAGTTTGGAAGTTTGGTCTTTCTTCAGATAATGATGTCTCGGGCGTGTAGCCGATTGAAGGAGGAGCGCTTGGCGTGGCGCAAGAACCATCCCCATGTATGTACATATGGCACACCGGTCACATGGTTGTATATACATATGTATCTGTAATGGACTGATGAACTTAACTGTAGTTTGTTTTTCCATGTTGTTTGTTTTTGGTATTTTCAATTTCTCCGCGTAGGGTTTCTCTGCGAAGCCTGAATCAGGAGATTTATTGAAGTGGCAGTGCATCATCCCCGGTAAAGAAGGGGTAAGTCATGAAGAACAAGCACAATATGAGTTTAACTATCGTCCTCCTATTAATAAATTTCTTTTGCAGACTGAATGGGAAGATGGTTACTACCCCCTGACAATCTCCTTCTCTGAGGACTATCCCTTGGTGCCTCCAAGATGCTCCTTTCCAATTGGGTTCTTCCACCCAAATGTCCATCGTTCGGGAGCACTCTGCATCGGGATTCTTGATCAAGAGACTGTAAGATAGACCTATTTTGTTCATGTAATTATTACTTATAATTTTTGTCAAACTTATTTGAACTGGTTTCTTATATTGCTTAAATTATATTTCGTAGGGGTGGTGCAGTGCTTTTACAATCAAAACTATACTACTTGAAGTTCAGCGTTTGCTGCATCAGCCAAATGTGCCTGATGTTGAAAATGATTGCTATAATCTACTTATCAAGGTTAGATGACACTTTGACTTAGTGACCAATGTAGGTTATTCATTCCTCCTTCGACATTTGTTAATTTAAATAATGTCAATATTTTCAGGATCCAGCGGAATATAAGAGACGTGTTCGGGAGCAAGCAGGACGGTACAATTTAGATTGATCGATGGGAGCTTCATCGTCGATCTACAATGAATGTAGCATGATTTTTGTTCAGTGTGTAAAGAAATTATCTTTGAACAATTGTAAAGCCTCTAATGATGTATTATCACAATTAAGCCAGCCTCACTGGTGATCGAACATTTCCTATAATGCATTACTGTACTAGTATCCGCTAGCTCATCTGTGTTTTTTTCCTGATACAATTTTGCCTGCACGACTACATGCGGCTGTGATATATAATTGCAACTACATCCCTGTAATTTCAATGAAAACCGCTTATGATAATTAAACAATGACCGCCACTGAAAATACATTATCTTCTTAGGCCGTTGTTAATCAAGAACCGGCTATGAAGTTCATTGCATTACAGACGGTTATTAATTAAGAACCGCCAACGAAGATCATGTATTTACTCAGACGGTTGTTCCTTAAAATCCATCTGTGAAGTTCATTGCATTACAGACGGTTATTAATAAAGAACCGCCAACGAAGATCATGTATTTACCCAGACGGTTGTTTCTTAAAATCCGTCTGTGAAGTTCATGGCATTGCAGGCGGTTAATAATTAATAACCGTCTGTGAAGATCATGTATTTACCCAGACGGTTGTTTCTTAAAATCCGTCTGTGAAGTTCGTTGCATTACAGGCGGTTCTTAATTAAGAACCGATTCTGAAGATCATGTATTTACCCAGACGGTTGTTCTTTAAAATCCGCCTGTGTTGTTCTTTCATCACAGACGGTTATTATATCATTCGTCATCACAGTCGCATATTTTTAAGGACCGCCTGTGTTTGAAAAATTGAGGCGCCTGTAAAAATGCTTTTTGTAGTAGTGTGCTCTTTTGTTAATTCTGTAATATATCTATACTTTTTGGGTCTCTAAACCCATTACTATTGCAAAACACTACTTTCATGGCACAAAAGACTGTTTATTTTTCCCATGCAAAATTGTGTTAGAACCGATAGTACAATCAATGCAATCACTATCGGTCTTCAACACCTCATCTGAAATGTCATTAGTAACTGCTTGAGGATCAGGATATCAATCCTCATATCTGTTATATTCCTCTTCCTGCAACACTTCTTTTTGTCCTAGTGTTCCTACAGTGGATAGGCGCATAGCCTCCACCTCCTTAAGCTCGCTAACAGCAGTTTCTAGAGATGTAGACTCATTCCGTCCTATGACTCCCACGGCACTAAGCTTGACATTAATATCATGCGCGGAAAAGTGTAAAAATGAGTCTAAATTCTCACCTTCATTTTTACATGCTTTTATTTTCTCTGCCCTAGCAAGCGCTATATCATCAGATATGGTCACCCTTCTTTTACTCCGACGCATTGTGGAATATGTCGGGGACGCGTCCGGAATATCAGCCAACTCCCTGAAACTTGAAGCCTTGATCACATCCGGATCAGTAATATGTTCAAAATGTTTAGTCGTGTCCTCAGTATTCATAGATTTCTCCTCATCCACATCGACATCTTCTTCTGCCGACTTCATGGATTCGTCTACCTGTGACCGATTTGAGCATACATGACCATGATTTGCATTATCAACATATTTAGAATTATTAAATTCAACTGCATTATTATTGGGAATACATACAACATCAGTAAGAGGAAAATCAAAATCAACTGATGCTCTATGTTCCTGAACTATCATGTTACCTGTATGTGTTGTCATGTTAGCCTGGACCTTGTCTCTATTATCTTCTTCAAAACAAGACACCTCCCGCACCTGGAGGTTGTGTGCACTGCCCATGGTCATCTGCTTAGACTGCGGCATACCAGAACCCATAGTTCTTTGCAGGAAATTTGAAATCTTTTGATCATCCTCTTTGCCGCCTTTTCATTGTCATTCTCCTCTCCGCTGTTATTGCCATTGAAATCATTGTCACCACTTCCCCCATCAAAAGTCCATACCAACAGGTCCTGAATTAATCTCCCCCATGTTGTCTTCCACCCAGAACTTTATCTCATATATGAAGTCACCAATGACAACGTTTACCCTCTGCGGAATGAGGTTTAGATCAAGCACACTAACCAGCACCCGACATCTATCGAACCTCCTCATGAATTCCATGTCCATATCTCTAGTTTTACCGAGAGTGGAACCGATAGTCCAGATGATTAGAAATTCTCAAAGCTCACACGGTAGTCCTGTGAACTGTACCCAAACCCTCTGCACCCTCCCTTTTACTTTTGCCCCTCCATTTAATTCCTCGATCTTTAGTACAGCGTTGTTCCTTTTGGATTATTCTGCACCCTATTCCACCATCCTCATCATCTCCGGCTAAGAAGGAAAAACCATCTTAAAGGTGTTTCAGCCCATATCAGAGACATGCCACCTCCACCTGCCCGGATTCAGTCTCTCTAACTCAGCCACAACCTCCTGAGTAGACAATGTACCATTGCTCACTCGAATGATTGCTGTCTTTGTTTCATTCTTGGCCTTATCTTTTGGTGTATGCAAAATATAAAAAAATCCCAGTCCCTCAACGGCATAACCAAAGAGTTCTGCTTTTTGGCGAACATCACGATATACCGGGCATCTAATCTTCTCATGATCCTTACTGTCACATACAGAGAAATATGCCTCCACCACACAATCTTTCTCTTCATGTCCTTTAGTAAAGCATCTATAACAATATAACAATATGGTTGATTTTTCCCTGTACTCTCTTTCTTTGATGATTCTCCCTTCTCCACAACAGTTGGTTTGGTCATTGACCTGATTGGAATCAAGTTGGGTGATGCGCCTGTTTGCATTAGAGGCACCTGTTCATGCACCTCTTGTGCTGCAGTTTGTCCCTGATCAGCATTGGCAGCCATAGATTCAAGCACTTTTTGGATTATTGCTGCAGTGTTATATAGCTGGTAGATTCAACAAGACAAAACCTGCCTGATTCCCGTGTGACAAGTTATTCTGAGTATTGTGTTCTCCAATACCCCGATTCAAAGGGATACCGCAATGACCATACCAAAACCAGGAACCGGACGTTGCCCATTGAAACCTGGGCTAAACCTTGTCCAGAGGACCAGAACCCGGGTTGTGGTTACCTCCATTGCCATTGGTGAACCTGCTGCCACCTTGCCTATTCCACTGGAACCGAAGCCCACTTCTTGCATTTAACCCGCCACTGCGACCTCCCATGGAACCAGATCTTGTGTTGCCTCAACCAACACCCGGGTGAAAGCAATTCTGGATCGCCCTCCCCATGAAGTTTCGAAACCCCCTCTCAGCTTCGCCACTTCCACCACGAGGGAACCCCCTCTCAGCTTCGCCCGATCGCCCAAAGCCCTCACCCTGCCTTGCCATGACGACTTGCGCATATGTGCATGCTTTTATCAAGTACCTGGCAATGTGTGGTGCTCTAGGGCATGCAGGGACCCTAATCGCGGTTTTGTGAAACAAAGAAACTATAGAGAATGGTTACTGGACTAATCTGTATGGAGAATATTTTGTTGTGTATTCATCAGGGAACACAGTTACACTTTATATAGGCTAGCTAGCTAGTGTAGTGTGAAACCGAAACTAAACCCTTTCACACTACACAGATTCAAAGGCTAGCGTTAATGACTAAACGTAGGCCAATGAAGTCAAACAATGATTGTTAACGTAGACCAACGCAGTCAACAATGAGCCGGTGGCACCAGTCAGGGTAGCACCAGGAGTGGTTGATCTCTTGTTGCCGTTCTTGCAACGTTTTTATCGACGATCACCACCAGTGTTACTGGATGGTGGCTGGGCCGTAGATGGTTGTCGAGGAGCAGACACCAAAGATTGTGTGCTGCTGGTGTTCGTGTGTAGCACAGCAGCAGTGGCCAACAGGGCACTGTTGGCCTCCATCTTCGCAGTATGGGATGACCAAGCTCTCACAGCAGATCAGCAAGTTCTTTGAGGTGCCAAAAATAATCAGAGATAGATAGATCACCTTGGAAGAGCTATGAAACTCCTGTAATGCGTACACAGCACATTGATCTGCATTGTTGAGGAATAAACCTCGTATGGCAGACCAGAGGAGATATGCATTTGAGTTTGGCATGTGGACCATCTTCATAAGACTGGTAGAAATAGATTTGTAGAGCCAAGAAACAATGCAGCTGTCGATCTGCAGCCACTCAGAATCATTCCACATTGTTTGAGCATCAATAGAACCATCAACATGATCAGTGAGTCCAAATTTCTGAAATAGCGCATCAAAAAATGCACACCAGACAGAAAAGTTAGAATCACCATAATCAAGAACCAGAGGCACATGTGCCCGGACATTGACATGTTGGATAGTGGTGAGGGCGACAGGAGGATGTTGTGGTTCAGCAAATGGGTTGGAGCGGTCGGAAGCAGTAGATGCAACAGATGGACTCGATACCATGGCAGAAGAAAGCGGAAGCCGGAAAAGATTATTGGTCTCGTGATACCATATAGAGAATGGTTACTAGACTAATCTATATAGAGAATATTTTGTTGTGTATTCATCAGAGAACACATGTACACTTTATATAGGCTAGCTAGTGTAGTGTGAAACCGAAACTAAACCCTTTCATACTACACAGATTCAAAGGCTAGCGTTAATGACTAAACGTAGGCTAACGCAGTCAAACAATGATTGTTAACGTAGACCAACGCAGTCAACAATGATTGTTATATGTGTGAGTATTTATCCTTTCTACAGAAACAAGGCCTGGTACAGGCTTATACGGCTCCAACGTGTTTAGATAGAGGCGTTGTGTGCTGGTTAATGGGCCACTTTTTGACCGGGGTATTTTCTCCATCTGATTCCCATGCAAATTGCTTTTCGAAATTTTAACTGGCGCTGCAATTTCGCCCAGGAATATGCCCATGCCGTAACACACATTCTGGATCTCTTTGGGACACCCTGATCCACCTTGCATGGATGAGCACCGATTCAAATCATCAGTATGCATATGATCTTTCACTGATGATTCATGAATCGTTGAAGAACATCCAGAAGATTCTGCATATGGAGATGTTTCATGAATTGCCCCTGGAGCCGAAAAACATGGTGCCTGGATTCCTTGCATTGACGAGACAGCCCAATCCGGCAAACTTTTGTGTGTGCATTTGAAAAGATCAGGAGAGTGGATATCATCTTCATCCTCCTCCAACCATTAATCTCCATTGATATTTTTAAAGACAGAGATTATCGATACCATGTATACATCGGATTCTTGATGTTCTAGTCGATGACGCCACAAAGAGAGCTCTTGCAATCTCCTCCTCTTCGCGAATTCTTACCTTTTCCTCATTTGCATGTGCCTTGCCTTTCGTTAGAACCAGTGTCAATCTTCGGATCTTCAGCCAATTTTTCATCTTGGACATAGAAAACATGCTCCCTCTCCGATCTACAGTGCCATGTAGTGTCATCGGCCTCCTTTGACGACGCCGAGAGGTGTCGAGGTCAACCCAGATAGTCGCCAGCCGGCCTGATGGCCGCGATGACCGAGCCGTGGGGAGAGGAAGGAGCAGCTCTGTTGTTCCTTCTTGTCGTCTTGTGCAGAAGAAGCGACATTTGCTTTGGCTGATCTCTGCAGATAGATGACTCCATTTTGGCCCACTACATCTGTGATTGAGCAAGTTCGGATCATACATCCATTTCTAAATTGTAACCTCCATATCTTCTTCCAATGGCTTTGGCTGCTACCGTCGCAGATGCCCGGTTCCCTCCTGCCGCCGCATGCCGACTCCACTCATCGTACGACGTCCACTCCAAAAAGACGTGCATCCCCGTCGTCTCCACGCACTCAAAATTCACTAGAGGTACGTATCAATGATTTCTGTTCTGATCCACTGTACCTGCCACACATGAAGGATTAGGAGCTGAGTGACTCTAGTTAGAGTGCTCGAGTTTTTATTTTTTTGCAAAAGAGAGTGCTCGAGTTTATATCTCCTTTTAATCTTGGTTTCGTTTCAATTGCCCTATTTGGTTTCACTTTTTTAGTCTTGATTATATGATGAGCATATTTTTGTGAGAAGCATAGATCTTGCTAAGGTGATTACTGGATGGTGTGGGTGTTTGGTAACTTGGATTATTTTGAATAGATTATCCTGTAAACTGACTACTATACCTCGGAATCTGATTACAACTCATTTTTCATGTTTTTTCTCTCGTTCTCTTTCTGGTACTTAATGCTGCATCAACGACATAATTTCTGCTATTGGCTGCACCCAGGTCATACATGACATGAATCAAGCATGCACCCAAAACCAAAAAAAAGGTGCAGGTCCACGCATACCTCATACGACTCAAGCATGCAGCACACACACAAAAAAAACGCATTCATATTGTAGCTCAAACAGATCACGTGTGTTGACTCGAACAAATAATTAACAAAGTAAAAAATTTATTACCATTGTATGTCATCATCAAAATTAACACAAATGAAGCAACATAAGTGTCATGTACAGTAATTATTCATGTAACATTGCAGCAGCAATCGAGTCACGTAAAACACCCATATCACTCTCGTCCCCTGTAGTAGAATTGTGACTAGTGTTACATTGACTTTTATCACCCTTAGTTTCCTCAATATGTGATTCAAAATCTAAATCATGCATGGAGGTTTATCTAACGAAATTATGAAGAGCGGCACAAGCTGTGACAATCTTTTGTTGTTTATCAACAAGATAGCTGGGCAAGTGCAATAGAATGCACCACTTCATTTTCAACACACTAAATGATCTCTCAATAACGTTTTGAAGTGAGGAATGTGCTTGGTTGAATATTTCCTTTGCTCCCATTTGTTGATGATGTTGCCATTCAGGAACATGATACCTTGGAGTTGACAAGATAATATTTTAATACATTGCATTGTTAAGTAGCAAGTATAATTGTAATGTTGAAATATAAAATTGGAACATTAAATTTAGAAACAAAATTATTCATACCATTTGGCATATGTGGAAAGTTTTTCTTGTATGTAATTAATGTGTCCAAAAGAACTCTAGTATCATGCACCGATCCAGGACAAGCAGTGACAACAAATATAAATCTCATGTCAACATTACAAACAGCCATGACATTATGTGAAGGATATCCATTCTTCCAATATACTTTGGTTGCTTAGCTTCAGGAACAGTCATTGCTCTATGTGTACCATCAATTGCACTAATGCAGTCTCTGAAATGAGGCCAAAACCTTGGTTCTTAAAACTATGCACCATAGTAAACTCAGAATCCTTTGGCTTTTTAATATCACAACTCAATCTCACAATAGATTGTAGAACATCTGAAAATATTCGACTAACTATTTCTAGTGAGTATCTGAAATTATTCTTCACTTACCTAAATGATTATGGTGCACCACAAGTCCATAGAAACATCCATAATGGTTCCTTTGTACACAACCGTCTACTTTGTCACACACATAGAGCAAATAATACAAGTGCACACACATAGAGGAAATAATAAAATGTTGCACACACAAAAGGTCTAACACTCATAGAGCAAATAATAAAAGTTCATACATGAAACACTTAAACATTAACAAACTATGTTTCTTATTGTCTTCCTATGACCACTTTATCAAATTTAATCTCCCATTTGATGTCTTCAAAGTAGACAACCCATCATAATTCTCTTTGTTTTTAAAAACATCTATTGCATAGTGTTCATCACTGCCTTCTTCAAACCCATCCTCAATGACTTTCTCTAACATTCTATTTGCGGGGAGGTAGCTCCGGAACCGCTATACACGTGTCAACATCGGAGCTTCCCTCTGTTGGGGGTTAGCTCCGAAGCTGCCACGTGTGGAGCCTCTGGATCTTCATCAACGAATATATTGGCGGATCTCCTTCAGCACGGACATTCAAGGGACAGTTAAAGCGGCAGTTACAGGACTTGATTACGTGTCGTTAATGCTGTATTAACGACACACGATCAGAGCACTGTTAATAGATGTAACGCAGCCATTAAGGCATGTTATCACACTATTAACCATGCTTAATACGCATAGACAATGTATTAGGATATTTACTACACTAGGGCCACATGTCGGTCCAGGGTAATAATGTAACAGTCAGTCCTTGGACTATAAAAGGACAAGCCACACGAGACAACAACAACTCCAAGCGGAGCCAGAGACTATGCTTTCTAGCGATTCATAATACAACACACACACACACACACACACACACACACACACACACCCTGTGGAGTAGGGTATTACGCTCAGGTGGTCCGAACCACGTAAATCTCTGGTGTCGCCATCTTGATATTGATCTCTGTGTGCCCCAACCGAAACAAGAACTTCAGCGGGCTACACTTAGTAGTACTGGGGGAAGTTTCGTTGCTACACTTCGACAATATTCTTCCTGAAGACAGTGTATCCGCTGACTGGATTGTCAGATTGGATAAAAGATACACGTTGGTAGAAGGGGATCTCTACCGGCGTAGTGCCAATGGCATCCTAATGCGGTGCATGCAAGGGAAGAGGGTTGCGAGCTCCTCACGGAAATCCATGGAGGCAAGTGTGGGAACCATGCTTTTTCTCGCACACTGGTCGATAAAGCCTTCCATCATGACTTTTACTGGCCTACAACACTCTAGAATGTGGTTGAGCTAGTGAAAAAAATGTGAAGCGTGCCAGTTCCATGCAAAACAGATTCACACACCGGCTCAATCACTACAAATGATACCTCCTACATGGCCATTCACTGTGTGGGGCATGGACATCTTGGGACCA
Source organism: Tuctoria greenei (assembly GCA_036927565.1). Taxonomy (NCBI): domain Eukaryota; kingdom Viridiplantae; phylum Streptophyta; class Magnoliopsida; order Poales; family Poaceae; genus Tuctoria; species Tuctoria greenei. Next base: position 131,846,454 of record JAYESD010000004.1, read on the forward strand.
ATCCCAAAAGCCGTCGGAGGTTACAGGTTCATGTATGTCGCCATCGACAAGTTCACCATGTGGCTGGAAGCAACTCCAGTTGTGACAATCAACAAGCCATCAGCAATCAAGTTCTTGAAGTCCATTATATGCAGATTTGGAGTTCCAAACAAAGTCATAACTGATAACGGAACCCAATTCACAAGTGCTGCATTTCAAGAATATTGCAAAGACCTCGACATTCAACTCAGCTACGCCTCAGTATCTCACCCAACAAGTAATGGCCAAGCCGAGAGAGCAAATGCAGAAATCTTAAAAGGACTCAAGACGCGCACATATGAGCGCTTGAAAAAGCACGGAGCCAACTGGATTGAGGAGCTTTCATCCACATTGTGGGCGAATAGGACAACTTCAAACCGGTCAACAGGGGAAACTCCATTCTTCCTGGTGCATGGAGCTGAAGCAGTCCTTCCTTCGGAGATCACCTTGGGATCCCTCTATGTCCGGACCTTCAACGAAGCCACGCAAGACCAGCTCCGTCATGAAGACCTTGACCTCGTCGACGAGGGAAGGTGCCAAGTAGCTATTCGAAATGCACATTATTGCGAAGCTCTCCAGCACTATCAAGAAAGGCATGTGCGCAATCGACAACTCGAGGTAGGCGATCTGGTGCTTCGGAAGATACTAACTCGTGAAGGGATGAATAAACTTTCCTGCAGCTGGGAAGGTCAATTCCGAGTGATCAAAGTATCCCGACCCGGATGCGTTCGCTTGGAAACTAAGGATGGGACTCTGCTTCCTAATCCTTGGAACATCGAGCACCTCCTTAAGTTTTATTCTTAGAATCACGGAGGTGAGTATGTAATTACACATGATGTATGTTATAGAGTCGTTAAACAGACAAGAGTAGGTCCTCCGGGAGAACGTCCGGACCCCTCCGGGAAGGTCCGGGAAGTTCAAGTACACTTCATACAGTCACATCAATAAAAGTGTAACTACCTATCCTATGTTAGTACAAGATGTATAGCGCACTTAGCTTGGTCCCGCACCCTAAGTGTGTCCTTGTCTCCCCTGTAATCCAGACCTATAATGAAAGACATTGTTGTGTGAAAACAAATTCCATGTGCATTTATTTTTGTACAAGGCTCGATCTATCAAATTATTATTTTTAACCTTCCTGTCTATAATGAAGTTGTGCAATTATTTTTTAGTTTTTACCCAAGTTATTCATATGCCTTGCAAGTTATATTGTTGATCCCTTTGGATCATAACATGCTATATAGTATACTTGCCTGAATGCCAAGCCAACATAGGTCTGGAGTGTGCTATTGACTTAGCCCGGTCCTGCACCCTAAGTACGCCACTCTACCTACTCTCCGGCAGGCATCAGTAGGGTAGGTACTAAAAAAGCATATGTGTCTGGAAGGGTTAAATCAATATACTTGTTACCATATCGAGTTACTTCGGAATAAAAGACTCAAGTAAGAATAATAAGTCACAAATGATTTATAGACAAGAGGACGAATTTTACGTGTTTCTTGTATTTAATATGCAGGAAAAAATGAAATTCATAGTGATGGTGGACAACAACGCAGCTACCAAGCTCTGATAGATCCTAGAGGCCCCACCATCGACGTTTTGTATGTTGATAATGGGTACCGTCGGAGCTATCAAGCTCCGCCAACCCCAGGGGGCCTACCATCGACACATCAGAAATGGAGTCCGAAGCGTTCAAGTCATCAATATACTGTCAAAACCTTTGGTATATGTACACACTCCAATTGTACACATATACCAGGGGCCAACAAGACAGAGCACATTATATTGAAGACAAAAATCAAATGAAGTTCATGGCAGCAAAGTGAAATTCATTAAATCGAAGCATTGGATTACAAAATTGAGATTACAGCAGGAGGCAAAAGGAATAAGTCTTGGCTACTGGAGGATCTAAGTCCTGCGAAAGAATGTGGCGACTTCCTTGGAAACTTCTTGGACGCTAGCTTTGGCGGCGTCCTCCTCTTTAGCAGCGGGACCTTGAAGCACCGAGTCCAAGGAGAATTGGGGGTCCCGGCTCACATAGCACGTCAGCACATATTCTACGACATTTGAGGCTAAATATTTCCCCTCTGTCTCCAACTGGTCCACAATGATGTCACCCATCGCGTCGAGCTTGCCGCCAACAGCATTGAGGGCCACCAGTGCTTGGTCCAAGTCCAGCTCCGGATTGTCCGGACGTACAAAACTGAATCCTAGTGGCGTCAGCGCATCGTTGGCTCGTCCCAAGAAGTCCCATACTTGGATGGACTCAGTCTCCTTCAAGCTCCGCAACTCCTCCAGTGACTTCCGGGCGGTCGCAAGATTTGAACCTTCCCAAGCAAAACGCTCGACCAATTTAGCATGTTGTTGCATATTCTCAGCAACTTGCTTCTCATGATTGGTCAAATATGTCTCCCGGAGGTGGATGCGGTTCCGCCTTTCCGCCAAGTCCTTCTCCCTTCCTCTCACCTTCCCTTCCCTGATGGCAACTTTAGCTTCTCTTTTTGAGAGCTCCTGCCCCAATTTGGCCGATCGCATAATAGTGTTCATCACTGCCTTCTTCAAACCCATCCTCAATGACTTTCTCTAACATTCTAGTAATCTCTTCTCTAAAAGTATCAACAACTGTAGATTGTGCTGAATTAATTGTTGTTGGAGCTCTCTTCTCATATGCTTCAACTGAATGTCGCATATATGAATCTTTAATTGACTTCTTCTTCCTATTGGATGAATATGGAGCTGCTCTTTTCCGTGAAATGGGTGTCCCATTTTTTTCACCTTCAGGCTCAGCTTTTGTCCTCTCCTCGGCATTTAAATGAACTTGTCTACCGTCAGCACTAGCAGCAAGACTAATAGCAGCACCATATGAAGGAACAAATGAAGTTTCATTTGTTACGCTGATAGCATCAAACATGATACGTATTTGCTACTCATCTTGCAGTGGTACATCCTTGAAGGTTATACAACCTGGCATAGTCTAAAATTATACAACACAATGGTCAACCGAATTTGTTCAGTACAAGTTACTTGCATACGTGATTAAGAAATGACAAAATAAATGTATACTCACAATATTTTATTCTTGCCTTCAAACATCATCCGCCATGATACACCCTGTAACAGGATTTCTACCCAACCCAATAGCTCTCGTGTTCAAATTATTCCATTGATTGTATTTCTTTTTCAATACATCCCACCTATTTTTCATTTGACTTTCATTGCATGGTCTTCTGGTCCATTCATAAAATTTTTGAACAATACTTGCATATCTCATACCATTCAAGCAATGTTGTGAACGATTGTGAGCAAGAACTTCTTCCACACAAATATCATTAAAAGCTTTTGGCGGTGAATGCGTCCCATTTTGCAAGGACCTTTTCAAGCTTTTCCATCAATAGTATTCGAGACATATTACACCAATGCAATATACACCAAATATAGACTCAAAAGTACACATTTATATATACACAAACAGAAATTCCTATGGACAACTAAATTCCTACAGACAAAATAATGAGAATGCGCTTTAACATAAAGCAAGGGCAAATTTACTGCTGTCCTGGTGTACCAATTTCATCTGTTCAAGAATATAACCAATCTACAATCATATGTTCGGGAATTCACAAATATTATGCAAGGGAATTCAGGAAATCAGTGGGAGATGAGGAATTCACAGTATCAGTGGAAGACAGTAGCTGCTACTCACCACGCGACAGCGGACGGGCTGCTCCTCACACGTGACGGCCGACGAGCTGCTACTCACCAGGCGGAGGCCGAATGTGCAGTGTGCTGTCCTGGCCGACTGCGAGTGCCCACGATAGAGGACGGACGGATCAAGCATTCGTGCCCCGCAATCGAGTGCTGCTCCTCACCCACGGTCGAGGATGGACGGATCGAGCACCCACACCCGCGGATGACGGTCAACGAAGAAGCACGAGCGAGCCACGGGCAGGTACCGAAGGTTACAAGGGTAACCAGGGAAAATGCTTCATGAGATCTAAAAATTTTACTGTTCGGCCGTGATCTGAAATTTCAAGGTCCCTGTTCATTTTGGGCTTTTCACATAATTGGCTCAGACAATTAGGGATATAGGGAAAATTCTGGACAAATTTATCTCGAAGTTATCTCCAACCACCATTTATTTTTCGAATGGTATGAGTGTACCATTGCTTCACCTTTTCCTTAAGAAAAAGGGAATAACTTCCATTTGAGAATTTCTTGGGTCATGCCTTTGATTAGAAGACATGAACATAATTGTACAAACTCTCGTATATGGTGGTAAGGGTTTCACAATCTAATCATAAGAAGGATTGTTCCGCAGATGGAGTTTATAGCTGGTTATGCAAATAGGTTCCGCAGATGGCGGTAGCTCATAATACTCACCATGTGAGGCAGAATATGAAAGAATGGTGGGCTGCTCTATATTGTAGATTTTGGTAGGATAAGGGATAAAAAACTAAAATTGATACGAGGGTTAACATGGTTCGAACATCAATGTCAACCGTTCTCCTGCAACGACGCTAGAAATGTTTGTTGGTCTTTCTTACGACCATAGATATATTCTGCAAGCGCACAAAATACGGTTGTAGCACTTCACCTTAGGAGTATTCTCAAGGATATTGAATCACAAGGAACATGTGTGTCAATCTTCTGGCTAGCTCACCCAAGGACACTAAGTTTGTTTGGTAGGCAAGTAATAGAGAGGAATTAGAAAGGATTTTCCTTAATCTAGAGTAATCTACGAGTGGTTGTTTGCTTTGGACACAGACTTATCCTTTATCTTCTAGGTGACTGCCGCTAAGAGCATATGGCGAGCCGAACGTGGAGCATTACAGAGGACAGATAGAGATGTCACCACCTATCAGCTACCTCTTCAATCCATGGGTCTACAAGATATCTATTGATGGTTTCTAACCTAGACACTGCACCTACGTAATCAGCCAGAACTCTAATATTTTCGAATAAACATATCTAAGACTAGCCCCTAATCTAATAGCGCAATGAATCCACAAACAACTACTTGATTAGATCACTACGAATTAATGATCAAAACTTAAATTTGAATTTACGAATGCTTACTCATAAAAGAAGCATCCATGGAGTTACAAGTGTGATGAGGTTCTTGAACGAGCTCAAGCTTCCTCTTTTCCTTCCCCTCACTCTCCTCCTATCTTGGCCAGCTCCTAGAGTAACACTAAGCATTTGGACAAACTCAAAATTGTGGTTTGTGTGAGTGAGGGATCCTATTTATACTAGTTTATGAGGTTGTTCGTGTCAATTCACATGGGAGTCATTCTCTACCGCCTTCATTGAGTCACAAGGAGTCGATACATTGAAGCTACCGGTGTCTCGAGGCAAGACCAGTTCGACAGTTCGACCGAATTGGCACGCGGCCCATGTGCAGTGTGTTTCCTCTAGGTAACTAGTATGTGGGGACCCTCTAATCTTATAGATGAATTCTGCTGAAATTCTCTCGCATACGACTGGAAGTGGGTCCATTGATCCATATACTGCCACGTGCTAGCGCTTGATTGGGTGGAAACTTATTGTGAGGATTAGTACCTGCAATTCTTTTGAATTTTGGGAATAATTCGCCTGCATAAAAATAGACACCAACACTTAAGAAAATGGTTAGTAAATAACCTCTAACACTATGTTGTGTTCTCATTTTAATTCCTTTTATGAGGTGAATTTACAATCGGATGTGGTGCTTAAGGTATGTCATCATTGATGACAAAGAAGCACCCTGTGTTGGATATGCACTGGATTGATTGGGCAGCTATGCAGAAAAATCTAAATCCTTTGTTTCAAGAGGTTATAGATGTTTGTGAGTACCACAATATCAAGGACTTCATGGCTATACAATATTCTTGGAATGTGGAAGTGATTCTTCAATTCCATGCCCCAGCTATTTATCACCCTGATGGAGATAGAAGGATAACTTGGATGACAAGTGGTGAGAGATACACCGCATCCTACACGTACTTTGCTAGGATATTGGGCCTTTACCAGTCACTCTGGTATGAGGACAAGATCCATGAGGAGGCTATTATTGACAGTGATGAGACAGCTTTCCCCTATGATCAAGGTCTCCCATACAAGCCTCCTTTTACCCGAGGTCTCCTACCCTTCTTCCAGTGATGAACCGAATCACAGGGAAGACCTTGGCTCCAAAAGATGAAAATGCAACAAGAATCAACTACAATTCAAGAAATTTGCCTAAGATGTTGAGAGGGGACAACAAGTTCAACGTGTTTGATTACATCTATGAGGAGATTTATAGGCCTTCAGGTAATTCAGTCCGCTCATGTGGCTATGCACCCTATATCATGAAGATGATTACAAGGAGTTTGTGAAGGATATGCCTCATAGGAAGCTCTACCTCAAAATCCTTCACAACCTCTAATCCCTCTAGCTGCTCTCGCCCTAGCTCCTCTAGGTCCCCTTAGAGGGCATCCTCTTTAGCTCAGCCTTGGTATCCACCACTACCTCCACCTCAGTAGCCGAGTTGTTCCTCTAGCCTTCTTAAGGTCATCACGACCATGTTCAGTGGGTGCTGCTATGCACAGCTGAACTCTTAGCAGGCCAATAGGTTGGGCAAGAGGAATTAGCATGACTTGGCTGAGATTCGAGCAAAGCTTGAGTTGCCACCATCTGGTCCTCCTGTCTCAGACGACAACAACGATGAGGAGCCTTTGGAGTTCCATCTCTCAGGGCAAGCTTGCTTCTCCGGTGATGCTGGTGCAAGCTCTAATGCTCCTCCAACGACAATGCCGAGCACAAATGATGAAGACAATGAGAGCAAGGATGACAACGAGTATGAGGATCAGGAACCTAACAAGGATGAAGACTAGATTTAGCCCTTCTTGTCTCTCTTTTCTTCTTTTGGTGCCTTGATGCCAAAGGGGGAGAAAATGAGCTTGTATTTTTTTTATTTTGAGCATGTGGACTTGTAGTACTTTAAACCTATTTCTGTTTGAATTGTTGTCTACCGGTAAAGATACCTATGTTATTCATGTGATAATTATGTATCTTTGTGATGCTTTTTGTCATTATTTTCTCTTGTCAAAATTGCATTAGAATTTATCACTTGCTCACAATAATGCATATAGGCACCTGACAAATATAATGTGTATATGAGTTTGATTTCCATGATATTTGTATTCATATCCTCATATACTCATTATACTCGGAATCCCACATGTTTATATAATAATTGAAAACTTTAATTGGTGGTCACCAATCACCAAAAAAAGGGAGATTGAAAGTGCATCTAGACTCCCGTCTAGGTTTTGATGATTATAAAAAATTAAAAATTCTAATGAAAACGGTAAGTCTTATTGCAGATTTAAATAACAAAATATATCATGTGAAAAAAATACTTAGTTATTAGGGCTTTTATATTGCTTGAGTATAGAAATGCGGTGTCATTAAGGTGGACACTACGTGGGCAAACATTGAAAAATGTGGAAATCAACCCAAGAATCTTTTTCTTTGAATAGATCAGTGTGTGAGTCAGACTTGTAAGAAAGCATTCGGACATATCCGAATTCACCTAGATAACCTCACAAAAACCTTCTGCTAGCACTAAACATATCCAAGGTTCTCGGACATATCCGACATAGCCATACTTAAACCACGAAAATCTTCTACTGGCACTCAGACATAAACGAGTGTCGGTATCCTGTGGACAAGGTACCCATTCGTACCAGAAAGAGAAGCGTCGAGTCCCACTTTCTAGGAAAGTGGACCTCCTGAGGCCAACACATGTCCCGTAGTGCCGGACCTGCCTCCCTCTTAAGGGTGGCTCCGGTGCTGCCACGTGTCCCGCAGTGCCAGATCTGCCTCCCTCCTAGGGGTGTCTCTGGTGCTGCCACGTGTCCCGTGGCGCCGGACCTACCTCCCTCCTAAGGGTTGCTCCGGTGCTGCCACGTGTCCCACAGTGTCGGACCTGCCTCCCTCCTAAGGGTGGCTCTGGCACTGCCACGTGTCCTGTAGCATAGGACCTGCCTCTCTGCTAAGGGAAGTTTTGGTGCTGCCATGTGTCACGTGTCCGAATCTACATATTCAACAGGAAGAACTCTGCCCGGATCTACATATTCAACAGGAAGAACTCTGGGATCACCAACGGTGCGGACATTCAAAGGCAATCAATGAGCCGTTACAAGACCTGGTTAACGTGTCATTAATTCTGCATTAATGACGCACTATTAGAGGGCCATGAAACCTGCTAATGTTGCCATCAAGGCACGTTATCACCCTAATAAAACCGCCATTATACACTTAGATCGTGTATAATGTAGTGAATACCGCTGGGGCCACCAGTCGGGCCACAGCACATTGTAACAGCCAGTTCTTGGCATATAAAAGGATTGCGTTGCACGGTAAAATATAAGTCATTCGAACAAGCTCATCTAAGCCCATTTGATCCCATACTCACTCAAAGCAATCCAATACACAAACACCTCCATGGAGTAGGGTGTTACGCTCAGGCAGCCCGAACCATGTAAAATCGCTATCTCACCCTGTTCTTGAGTTCTTGAGATTATGCCCTGCCTAAATAAGAACCTCCGCAGACTACTTCTTAGTAGTACCAGAGGAAGTGTCTATCGCACACTTCAACAACGAGCATGTCAGGCATATCCAACATAGCCATCCTTAAACTAGAATAACTCTCTACTGACACTCCGACATATCTGAGACAATCGGACATGTACGATTTAGATCTATCCGAGTCATAAGCTCAGACATGTTTAGTAGTCAAAACTTTATGCTGGGTTTTGGAGTTGTCTAATATGGTCGGACATGTCCGATGCAGCTTTTTCACACTAATTCAAATAAAAGTACCGAGTCGTACCAAAGTGACCCACAACTTCGGCCATGTCTGAAAATTTTTTGGACATGTCTGAAGGTTGTTGGTAACAATGGTCAAAATTCAAATTTGGGTATAAAAAGAGGGCATTGACCCCTCTATCCCTAACAACAGGTCATTAGCAACTCACCTACACAGCCAAGAGCACCCAAGTGCTCTCCTAAACTTATTCCTCACCTTCTTTGGGTCAAAACTTGGACTTTTGGAAGGAATGGGTGAGAGGAAGTGAGATTTGAGGAGAGAGAGCTTTGGGGTTTGAGCTTGTAATGTTTTTCTGAATTTACTTCGTGCTTTTGGTGTTTGTAACTCTTGGGTTGATACCCTAGACGGCTAAATGTCGCTTGGAGCTCCCGCTTGTGGTTTGAAATTCAGGAACTTTGTATTATCCTTGATTGATAGTCGAAGAACCGAGTTTTTGATCTTCAACACTCGGTGGGAAAAGGGCTAGAGAAAGTCTGACTCTTTGTGGACTCCTCAATGGAGATATAAGTTTTTTTATGGAACCAAATTTTGGTAAAAAAAAATCCCGTGTCTGCTTGTATTCATTTACTTTCGGCACCATTTTTACATATATTGCTTGCTTGTGATAATTCATATGAAGTTTAGTGCTTTATCTGTTCTTGAGTTTAACCTTAGTCTTATTATTCATTATATTGCTTTAGAACTGTTTGGATGCTATTTAATTCTATATCTCTAAAGTTCGCTCTTTTACAGTCCACTGCGCGGGGAGTCGGACATATCCTATTTCGTATCATACTTGTCCAAGATAAGTCAGACAAGTTTGACCAGATTTCGAACATATTCAAAGTTCTAGGATCAGGGCATCCATAATTTCAGTTTAAAATTTTATATTTCTCTATTCATCCTCTCTATGTAACTTTCAAAGTGTTCATTTAGCACTGATTCTGTTACATATCTCGATCCTGCAGTTTGTGTATAAAGGGTTGCTATTGATAGTGGTAAGGTTCGGGCAGTCATGGATTGGCCCACTCCTCTCGTGGGCTATTATCGAAGTTTATCAGCATTTTTGTTTTATTGTTGCTCCGTTGACACAGTTGTTCAAGGAGGTTTTTGTGGTCTCCTTCTGATGATATGGCATCTAGCAACTCAAGGACGCACTCACGTCGGTGCCAGTGCTATGTCTGCCGGATTTGGATCAAACATTCATCGTCGAATGTGAGCTTGTTCGTTTGGTAGGGGGGGGGGGGGGGGGGGGGGGGGGGGTTTCCTTTGTCGTTTGGACTAATCATTATAGTTTAAAAGTTTCTGCTCAACCAATTTTGAGCTTTGATTTTACAGTGAAATACAATGCAGGTCATGCTAATTAGGTTGCGGATGCTCTCTCTCTCTCGCCACGATGTGGGTCCTGCTGAATAATGCTCTGTTTTTTTAATTGGATGCTCTGTTGTCTCCGAACTTAGATTTATGGACAACATCAAGTCAGCGGCTCTCTCCCATCCCGGGGTTGGTAGCAATTCGTGATCAGATTCAAGCTGGTATACTTTGGATCCTTGGACAATTACTGATGGGCTGCTCACGATCAAGGCTTGCATTTATGTGCCTCCAGCATCACCACTTCTCCAACCATGCTTGCTGCTCAACATGAGGTCGGCCATGAAGCGGTACAGAAGACTTTGCAGAGGTTTTGTCCATATTTTCATACACCTCATGTCCTTGTGGCTGTGCAAAGAATTCATCAAAGGTTGTGCTGTCAAAGTAACAAGACATACTACATTAATCGGAGAACTGGCTTCTGATCGGGTGGCTAGCACATCCAGGTACGACGCCATCCCACCCGGTTTCGATCCTTCGAACTCCGATGTCTCATCCTTCTTACTTAAAAAATCTGGACGCCACCTTGTGTGTTAAAAAAAGACCGTCTTGGCCCAGCAGGCCTACGTCTTCCCTTGTCAATTTTGAGGCAAGTGTGATCAGACATATCACTTGATTTCATTGAGGATCTTCCAAAAGTTAGCGACAAATTGGTGATGCTAACAGTTGTTGATACTCTGTCGAAATATGCTCATTTCATTCCACTTGGGCATCCATACACAGATGAGTCGAGCGTGTGTTCTTCGCGGAGATTGTATGGCTGCATGGAATTTTGGCATACATTGTTTCTGACTGTGACCTATCCATGTCAGCGTTTTGGCAAGAATTGTTCCGAGCGTAAGGTTCCATGTTGCATATATCTTCGGACTTTGGTCCTCAATCTGATGGCCAATTTGAAGTTGTGAATAAAACTATCAGGGGTGATCATCCTATGCTACTTAATCTTGTTGCTTGATTGCTTGTCAAGGTAAATAACAGACACTACTGGCGCTCGTGGCCAGAGGAAGTCTGAGTCTGTAGGAACGTGAACGGAAGAACGGACATGCCTGTTAGTGTCACAGCCCGAATTTTGAACAAAGATAAAAATCACTCAGAATTAAAAAATTTAAACAAATCTCAAACAAACGTTATCAACAATAGAGAACCAGGAGATATGGGTGTATGAACACGAACACATACACATGTAAAGGTGAGACCACCACTAAATCCAACCAGACTGGTAAAGAGGAACAATCTATTGAAAAAGTATCATAGAGTTTTACAGTGATCCAATACCTAAAATGAAACCCAATAAAACATGAACTCAACTCAAATTACAAGCTTAAGGTATAGGGATTAAAATAAAAGTGACTAAATAACTGGAGCTAGGGAACCCTAATTCACAAGATGAGGAGACAAGTTGAGTTAAACCAGATTCAAATAAAAAGGTATGGTTGAGCGCAAACCTAACTATAATATATTTTAAAATGAGAGACAGTAATTAAATAATACATATAAACATATGTGTGTATATATATATATGCACCAAATAAGTATGTTAATGAACAAATCATATTATAATATATCCAACAAGAACCAGAATTTAAATTATCCAAACTGGATTCAAATTCAAAATCAAAGTAAACTGGAAACCAAAAAGGGAATTCAATTCTCAGTTCTGGGCTGAGCCCATCGCTCTTTTCTATTTTTCTTCTCCCCGGCCTGGCCCGTCCGGCCTCTTTTTCCTTTCCCCTTTTTTTCTACCACGTGGCCCATCCCAGCACACGGCCCACTTGGCCCGCGCCCTCCCCCCATCGTCCTTTCAGCACGCCACCTGCTCCCCCATTCTCTTCTATCGCGGCCCAGCCCAATGACCCAGGACGAACCGCCCCCAAAACCGTCATCTCCTACCCCCGCCGCGTCCTCCTTCCGGACCGATAGAGCCAGCGCAGCTCCGCCAATTCTGGTGACAAGACGCCCCTCGTCTCGTCGTTTTGCCCAGGCCGCGTGCCGCGCATGTCAAGCCCCCGCACCGCCTTCTACTCCCCGGCATAATTGCCGCGACGATCGCGAGCCTCTTCACGCAGTCACCTCCGCCCGTCCTCTCCGCCTTAGCTCTGCCACGCCGCATCAGCGCCCAATGCTGCCAGATAGCCGTGGCGCATGCGCCAAGCCACTCCTAACGCCCCTCATCATGAGCGCGACGACTGCGTCGCTCGCCAGCTCGCGCCATGAAAAGCAGAGCCCGCGCCGGCCATTGCCTCGCGTCAAACCACCTCTTTCCTCCTATAAATTGGCAACCCTTCTCCTCCGCACGCACATGGTCCCAAGGAATGGGTGTGAAGGGAACCGAGCGCACACGCTTATTCGTGAAACGCCGCCGCCAGCAAGCGCCACCCCGCGAACAGTAGCGCCGCGCTCACAGCTGTCGCCCGCTGCTGTGGGCCCATCCCAGTCGAGCACGCATATAGCTTGAGCACACCCCAGCGCACCCTCCGTAGGCGGCCGACTAGCTCCGGCCAACCGCCAGCGAGCTGCTCTGGCCGACGATTCCCCGCCTCCTCTGTTCGGTGAGGACGTGAGCTCGCTGCTCACGTGGCGCATGCGTGGCAGCCACGTAGGCGCCCTGTCAGCGCCACCAAGCGCCCCGTCAGCGCCACCTCAGGGCCACACAGGCACCACCCCACGGCCCCATTGGGTGCGCTCGGTCCACATGGACCCATGCCACCTTAGCCACTGCCAAAGAGGGCCCATCTGCCAGCCTCTGGTCGCCGGCTGAATCGCCAAGCACACACGCGCATACACATAGCTAGTGGAAAGACCCACTTCCAGCCTCACTGCTCCGCAGTAAAACGCTAGGTACATCCCGTAGTGTACCCAAAGAATTAGAAAATACATTTTCTTATTTAGGAAAAATCTGGAAAATTCCCTAAAAAATTCTTAATTACTTTTGGAACATAATAGGATTGTCTGATGGTATGAATTGCTTGTATATGTTGTGTTAAATATTATTGGTTCACAAAAATAAATTAATTGATTAGGAGACTAATGAAACATTATGTTTAGGCTCTAAAACGATAAACCTCTTATGAATAGTTTTTAGCAATTCCCTAAAAATAATTTAAAGACTATTAGAGAATAAACCAATGGAATGAGATGCAAGAAATGTGAGACTTATTATTAACCAATGAAGATCATTTGATTAACTAGGAAATTGGAAAAGTCAATGTTTAGCCTCTAAGTCTGATAGAACCCACCACAAGTGAATATAAGAAAAGTATTAGGAATACTAATTGGTATATATAATGTGATTAAAAGTAGTATTCAACAATATACAAAATGAGGTAGTAAACCAATTGTCCTATAGAAAATGATTAATCTATCAAAGTTAGTGGAAAGCTTGAATAAACAAACTCCCTCACATATAATTACCCAAGAATCATTAGAAATATTGATAGCCATATATATTATATTGTAAGTAGAAATTGGCTAATATGAAATATGGGATAGGGAATTGACTATCATTCGCATAGGAAAATCAAGTGAATAATCCCAGTTAGTAAGGTAGACATAAAAGTCTCCTCCATAAATGACCCTCGAACATTCAAGGAATATATCATTAGGACCTTGAAACAGTAATCGATTAAAATAACATATAGGATAATAAACTAAATGGTGGCACCATAGAAAAATAATTGGAAGACTGATGAGTAATAGAGCTCACGAGCAAGCTCTAAATTGAATAGACTCTCAACAATAATCCCATGAAGACCTAACAAACATGCATTAAAGGAAACCCACATGTAAGCTCTGAAAAGAATGAACCCTATCCTAGTAACTCCCTAAGTCCTAATAACCAGACACTAAATAAATACAATAATTTCATAACCTTTAGGGTATAATAAAGAAATGATAAATTAAGAAATAGAATGAGTAGATACACACTAGTCTTCAGCAGAATGTTGCCTTAAGTTCAAATATGTTAGGACCTTAAGTTCAAATATGTTAGGACTGATGCTTAGACTCTAAAACAAGTGGGTCCTATATTAGTAGAACCTTAGTGAATATACATACTATGGTGAAGATAGAGTAAATATAAAGAAGGTCCATATAAATTATGGTCAACTCATAGACCACAATATAGACAATTTATAGAATAAGCTAGTGAGTTCACCTTAAATGTCATAAACCATGTAAATAACTAAGAAGACTGATAAAACATTTATATCCTTTCAACAACCATTTAGTTGACCAATGAAATAGTAACATTTCCAGATAAGCCATCAATAGAATTACGTATTCTCCAATAAACCTTATAAGAATCTTAATAACCATGTTATTGAATGTTTATTCGTATTTATTGGAGTTCTATTTGAATTTCTTGGATCTTTATTGATGAATCATATTTTCTTCGCGAAGCTACGTACTTAGTGATCGGAGAGTTTGCGGAGGAGACATTCAAGACCAGGATCACGAAGAACAAGGACTTTGATAAACCACTGTAAAGGCAAGCTCTAACTCCTTGATCATATTTCACCTATATTTTGCAATCGCACATATGGCTTGTTTTCATTGCATGACTGAATGTCTATTTTAAAATGTTGTTATGTTATGAACCACTTGATGTGGTAGCATGAGCTATGTTGATGACTGAATGTTGGTGTTAGCTACTGGCCAACGATAAACAGTAACACCATAGTTACTCGCTATCAATGGCTTGAAACAAGACACTGCATCAGTTACGATCATAGCAGTGACTATCACAATCCCCTCCTTGACCTTGACAACACAACCCTTTGACAACCTAACAGCTTCATCACTGTGTTATAGCAGCGATGTGAGCACCTCCTTGTTAGTACTATGCTTAGGAACCCCTGCGATGTTCGCATCGCGAACCACTACACACTGTATACATGATTATGAAATGTGTTAAAAGGTGTTTGGTGGTGTGAGTTAGGATATGGGTGGGATATTAATGAATTGTGTGTGCGAAGGGGATGGGTGTAACACCCTAAATTTTCGCATCATGCGTTGCATACATGATCATGCATTAAACATTAGTAGGATAAAAGAAAGATAATAAAAGATAAAACATACATATAGGGTGTAGCAAAAGAAGAAAAGGAAAATAATAGCCTAAAACTTGTAATAGGGAATAAGTATAAAAATAATGATAACATATAAAAATAAAATAAATATAAAAAAATAAAATATAAAATAATATAGTAATATATGTATAAAAAAAAAGAAAAGAAAAAAAAACAAAACCGCCCGCTGGCCAGGCCGAGCGGCCCAGCCAGCAGCGCGCAGCCCCGCGCCTTGGCCCCCACCCCGCCGACCGCGCGGCGCCCCGCTCGCCCTGGCTCCCACGCGCCCCGCCGGGCCCCACCACGAGCGCCGCTCCCGCGCTCGCGCCCGCCCCTCCCGCGCGTGCCCCAGCCCCGCTCCCGCCAACCCCGCGCGATACGCGCAACCCGCTCGCCCCGCCCCTCCCGCGCAGCGCGCTCGCCTGTACCGCACTGGCCCCACCCCGCCGCCCGCGCCCTGTCCTCCCGTGCCACGCGCCCGCCCGAGCCAGCGCTCGCGCGCCCTGGGCCCCGCGTGCCCCTATGCCTCGCCCCGATCCGCGCGATCCCACCGACCACGATACGCGCGCTGGACCCCACCCTGCACGCCCGGCCGCTCGCGCTGACTCCCGCACGCGTACGCCCTAGCCGCCGTCTATAAAAGCAGTAGCGCCTCGTAGGGTTCCACGATCGCAGAAAAACACAGCCGCCAGAAACGCTGCCAGTACAGTGGGAAAAAAAGCACCAGAAGGCTGCGCCGCAGGGAAGAAAAGGAAGAAAAAGGAGGGGAAGAAGAGGAGGAAAAAGAGGAGAGCGCCACCGTCCGCCGGAGATCGTCGTTGCCATCGCGTCGCCGTCGTCGTGCCGCAGGAATACCCTTGCGCCATCGACTTCATCTACGCGTTGCCTTCGTTCCGCGATCTTTGAAGCCATCACATCTACGGTAGGATTCGTTTTTCCCGATGCGAATTTTTGTGACGTATTAGATCTAATAGACGTAAATTGATTTTAGTTGCAT
This sequence comes from Tuctoria greenei, assembly GCA_036927565.1. Classification (NCBI taxonomy): domain Eukaryota; kingdom Viridiplantae; phylum Streptophyta; class Magnoliopsida; order Poales; family Poaceae; genus Tuctoria; species Tuctoria greenei. The sequence goes on from JAYESD010000004.1 coordinate 131,862,736, forward strand.
CATCTTTTTATTTTCAGCAGCATTAATCCACGTTAAAACCCCTGTAAACTCGTATGAACACGTATGAACTAGTTGCATCTAATTAATAAACAACCATAGTTAATTAATAATTGATCTTTGCATGCATGCATGTCATCGCATGTTGATTAGTGTGTATGCATTGTGTTGATTTGTATGTATGTTCTTGTATGTGTGATCGTGAGTAGAGGGAAGTGCTCAAGAGATCGTGTACAAGGATTTTCAGAATCAAGATTTGAAGCGCTTGAGCAACCCTATCCGTCAGAACAAGGCAAGTGTCCTTGAAGCATATTGATCCTGTTTTTAAAATAAATGTTTTGTTTGCAAACTGCATGCTTGTGTCAATTTGAAGGGAATCCTATGGTAGGAAGTTTACTAGATTTGTTTAACCACCCTTGTCACCTGGAATTTATGGTAGAGAGTCGGGAAGGCATTTTACCTTTTTGCTTCGCTTAATTAATTGGGATGACAAACAACACTACACATTTAATTATGCATCAATGATATTCTGGTTAATGTGAATTGGTCAATACGATGGGTGATCTAAGCAAGCCTGGTATGTGGATGGGTTGGATGTTATGGTGGTTTGCTTACTTTAGATCTAAGGACCGGTTCATGCGAGAATAAGCCAGGACTACAGTGCCACCACGAGGCCATGTATGAGTGCGGCGTAGCTGATTAATTAGGGCTTTGCTAGTGCTGTTTGGACCATTGTGGATGCTCGGGGAAGGGGTAGTCGGATTGGATTTGTTGATGATTAGTGGGACTACCCTGGGATCCGAATGGCTCAAGAGGGGGCCCTTGGTTGAAGATGTGCTCAGTTGGAGGCATCGCCACCGGTGAAACCTCAGTGGGGTCTAAATAGGCTAGTAATCTCTTTGTAAAGGCTATTTTGTGATCTCTTGGCCACACACCAACGGAAGTGTGTAATATGACTGACGGCTCATGGGCATAAGGGAGATTCTTAGTCGCCGAAAGGTGATGAAATCACGAACACGTGGGTAAAGAGGTACAAACTCTGCAGAGTAATTAAAACTATCATGATAGCCGTGCTCCCGGTTATGAGCACCTGGACAACTTCCATGATTAGAGGGTATTTGGTATTGGTAATGGCTATTGTAATGGTTATGGTAATGGTTATGGTGATGGTTATGGTTGGTTATGGACTTATTTCTGGTATTGAATATGGTTATTGGCAATGGTGAAAACTGGACTTATTGATGATGGTAATGAATTCAGTTTGGTATTATGATATTATTATGATGGGTTTACTTCACATACATATAATATAATATATATTGCTTTTCAAATGTTTTACTGTACTTTTCAGCACTTAGCCATTATTATTGTCGTCATTTGAATCAGCCACATGTCATACTTTCCACACTTGGTGAGTACAACATGTACTCACTCTTGCAATCCGCCCCAACAGTTGCAGATCAGAATTGTGAGTTTAATGGCGACAATGCGGGGATCTAGGTCGTGTCTACCGTCAGCTTTGCCTGTGGTGTTGCATGGAGTTGTGCTATCCCTTTTGCTTAGTTTGCTTAGTCGCTTAATTAGTTTATTTCCGCTGCATTAGTTGAACTTGTCATTAATATTGATTAGAGCTTGTATTCGAGGATAATATGGGTTGTGTAATAAAATTTGGTAATTAATCTTGTTCTGTGGTAATTTTCTGTATACTCTTTTGTGATTGCACTCGTGTATGTGTGTTGAACATCCTGGGCACACATATGCACTAGCTTGGTTTAGTTTTCGGAACCGGGCGTCACAGATTGGTATCAGAGCCACAGGTTGACCGTAGGACGCAGCCTAGATAGAATGGACACTTTAGAGCACATTGGAGCACTCAGGAATCGATGTGTTTTTGCATTGGAGTGCTGTTTGCTATATATATTGTTTGCTTGTGTTCTTAATAGAGGATTTTGGGATGTTTTAGCATTGCCATGTCCACCTAGGCTAGTATAGCTAGTTGGTTAGCTTCATATCCCTTGATGCATTTAGATGGGGACATTTCTAAATTCTTACCTATTGCTCTCCTTCAGATGGTGAGGACTCGCAATCAGAGGGATGTCAATGGTGAGGAGGAGAACCATGGAGTACCTCAAAAAAATAATGGACAAGGACCTGCTCATGGATCTATCAATATTGAGCACCTTTTGGCTATGCAAAACCAGCTCATGCAGACCATGATACAGACTATGGGACAGCTGCAGGCTGGCAACATCAACAATCAGCCCCACATGCCTCCACCGCCACCCCCGCCTCCTCATAACCAATTGGAAGAGTTTATGAGGACTAGGCCGCCAACCTTTGCTCAAGCTACTGACCCTATGGATGCTGATGATTGGCTCAAGTCCGTGGAGAAGAAGCTACCCATTGTCCAATGCAGTGACCAGGAGAAGGTGCTATTCGCTTCTCATCAACTAGTTGGAGCAGCTGCGGATTGGTGGGATGCTTATTGAAGTGCTCATGAGAACCAAGAAAGAATCACTTGGGCCGAATTCAAGGATAATTTTCGTTCTCATTATGTGCCCGAGGGTGCTATGATCTTGAAGAGGCAAGAATTTGAGAATTTAAGGCAAGGAAGATCAAGCGTGAGTGAATATCTCAACAAGTTCACTCAACTCTCAAGATATGCGCCTGAGGATGTTAGTCGGGACAGCCGGAAGCAATATTTGTTCATGAGGGGCTTGAACAATGAGATCCAAGTGTAATTGCTCAACTGTGATTATGTCAATTTCTTGAAGCTTGTGGACAAAGCAATTGTGGTGGAGAACAAGATTCATGAGATGGAGCAAGAAATCAAGAGGAAGGTGTCATATCAAGGACAACAACAAGGAAGTAATGTGCGCCCTCGCCTTGCACCACCCAATGCACCCTATTACAGCTCCTCTATTCCTGCTCAAGCCCTGGTTATGCACCGCGCCCAACTCAGTTTGTGCAGCAGCACCCTGTTATGCAAGCACCTAGGCCTCCAATGCCTTATGCACCTCGTGCTGATTTTCCTGGGGCCAATGTTCAAAACCAAGCTCGTCCCAATAATTCTGGTGGAGTTAAGAAGTGTTATGCTTGTGGAGAAGTTGGACACTTTGCGCATCAATGTCCTAAGTCAGGCCTTGGTCAAGTAAGCAATGCGTCGAGGTAAAACCCAAGACCCAATGGAGGACAGCCACAAGGGAACCATGGACAGCGAAATTTTGCTCATGGCAATGTGAACCATGTCTCTATGGAGGATGCTCAACAAGCGGATGATGTGGTCATTGGTATGTTTCTCGCCAACTCCAACCCCGCGACTATGTTATTTGATTCTGGAGCATCGCATTCATTCATTGCATCGAAATATGTTCCCAAGAATAGTTTGCCTATCTCTCATATGAAGTTTACTCTATTGGTTAAGTCTCCTGGAGGAGAGATGAGGACAAATATAGTATGTCCAAAATAAGCCTTAGAATAAGGGGGTAGACTTCTCTGCCAACCTCATTGTTTTGGACTCTCAAGGATTGGACATTATACTTGGTATGGACTGGTTGAGGAAGCACAATGGAGTTATTGAGTGTGCCACAAAGACGGTGAAGTTGACTAATGAGGAAGGGATCACCGTAGAATTTGAAGCATCTCAAACCGCACCGAAGCGATTTGAGCTGAATCATATGGACGGTGCCGCAATTGAGGAGATTCCGGTAGTGTGTGAGTTTTTGGATGTGTTTCCGGATGAGTTGTCAGGTATGCCACCTGATCAAGACATTGAGTTTGTGATTGATTTAATACCTGGAATTGCACCTATAGCTAAGAGGCCGTATAGGATGCCTCCTATGGAATTAGCGGAGCTCAAGAAGCAGATTCAAGAATAACTAGGGAAAGGTTTTATTCGCCTTAGCTCTTCACCTTGGGGAGCACCCGTTCTATTTGTGGACAAGAAGGATGGATCCCAAAGGATGTGTGTGGATTACCGAGCTCTCAACAAGGTAACAATCAAGAACAAGTACACCTTGCCCCGTATAGAGGATTTGTTTGATCAGATGAAAGGCGCCTGTGTGTTTTCCAAGATTGATTTGAGGTCGGGATACTTTCAAATGAAGATTAGACCATCAGACATACCCAAGACAGCTTTTAGGACACGGTATGGATCTTATGAGTACACCGTGATGTCTTTTCGATTGACAAATGCGCCTGCCTACTTTATGTACCTCATGAATAAAGTCTTCATGGAGTACTTGGACAAGTTCATTGTGGTGTTCATTGATGATATTATGATCTACTCGAAGGATGAGAAGGAACATGAGGAACACTTGAGGCTTACTTTGCAGAAATTGAGGGAGCATCGATTGTATGCCAAGTTCAACAAGTGTCAGTTTTGGTTGAAAGAGGTGCCATTCTTGAGTCATATAATCTCAGGAGGAGGAGTATCGGTTGACCCCGGAAAGGTGAGAGACGTGTTGAAGTGGGAACCGCCGCAAAACGGAAAGGAAATAAGGAGTTTTCTTGGAATGGCTGGATATTACCGTCGATTCATCAATGACTTCTTCAAAATAGCCAAGCCTATGACAGAGTTGCTAATGAAGGGAAAGGCGTTACAATGGACTGAAGCTTGTCAGAATAGTTTTGAGGAGTTGAAGAAGAGGTTGACAACAGCCCCAGTTTTGGTATTGCCGGATGTAAGCAAGAGTTTCGACATCTATCGTGATGCATCAAGACAAGGACTTGGGTGTGTATTGATGCAAGAAGGTCAAGTGGTCGCCTATGCATCAAGACAATTGAAGAAACATGAGCAGAATTACCCCACGCATGATCTTGAACTAGCAGCCGTGGTACATGCATTGAAGATTTGGAGACACTATATTCTGGGACATAGGTGTGAAATTTACACGGATCATAAGAGTTTGAAGTATATTTTCACACAAACGGATCTGAACTTGAGGCAACGAAGATGGTTGGAGCTCATCAAAGATTATGATTTGGGGATTAACTATCATCCGGGAAAGGCCAATGTAGTGGCCGATGCTTTGAGTAGAAAGGGAGTAAGTCATCGACTCACAGTCGAGAGTTACCATTTGAGTTATGTAAGGAGTTTGAACGGTTGAACCTCGGGTTTGTAAATGAGATGGAGATGATGGAATTAAACCCAACCTTGGAGCAAGAAATTCGAGAAGCACAAACCACAGATGAGGAGATCAAGGAAATCAAGGAAAGGATCGGGGAAGGGAGAGAATTCAGATTTGATGAAGACGAACATGGTACCTTATGGCTTGGAAAGAGGATCGTTCTGCCTAATGTAAAGCATATTCAGGAGACAATATTAAAGGAGGCACATGACTCGCCATACTCGATTCACCCCGGTTGTACGAAGATGTACAAAGACTTGAAAACTTGCTATTGGTGGGATAGCATGAAGAAGGACATAGCCGAATATGTGGCATTGTGTGATGTGTGCCAACGAGTCAAGGCGGAACATCAAAGGCCAGCCGGATTATTGCAACCGTTGAAGATTCCAGAATGGAAGTGGAAAGAAATTGGAATGGACTTCATAGTTGGGTTACCACGTACTCAGTCCGGGTATGACTCAATTTGGGTAATTGTGGATCGCTTAACCAAGTCAGCTCATTTTGTCCCTGTGAAGACCAAGTATACAGCTGCACAATTGGCCGAAATATACATGGAGCATATTGTGTGTCGACACGGAGTACCGAAGAAGATAGTCTCGGATAGAGGTTCTCAATTTACCTCCAGATTTTGGCAAAAATTGCATGAAGCTTTGGGAACGAGATTGAATTTTAGTTCAGCATATCATCCTCAAATGGACGGACAAACCGAGAGGACCAATCAGATTTTGGAGGACATGTTAAGAGCTTGTGCTTTAAAGCATGGGAAAAGTTGGGACAAAAGCTTGCCATACGCGGAATTTTCATACAACAATAGTTACCAAGCAAGCTTGAAAATGTCACCATATGAAGCGCTTTATGGGAGGAAGTGTAGGACACCTTTATTCTGGAATGAGACGGGAGAAACTCAAGTATTTGGTCCGGATGTGTTGCAAGAAGCCGAAAAGCAAGTCCAGATAATTCGTGAAAACTTGAGGGCTGCCCAATCAAGACAAAAAGGCTTTGCGGACAATAGGAGAAGGAAATTAGCCTTTGAAATAGGAGATTTTGTTTACCTCAAGGTGTCACCTATGAGAGGTCATAAGAGGTTTAACATAAGAGGCAAGCTGGCACCACGTTACATCGGACCGTTCAAGATTTTGGACAAACGAGGAGAAGTGGCATATCGACTTGAGCTGCCGACGTATCTCTCCGATGTACATGACGTATTTCACGTCTCTCAACTCAAGAAGTGTCTTAGGGTGCTGGAAGAACAACTGTCGATGGACGAGTTAGAACTTCAGGAGGATTTGTCTTATGTCGAGCAACCTATCAAGATCTTGGACGTGAAGGAAAGAGTCATGAGAAATAAGAGGATCCGTTGGTGCAAAGTGCAATGGTAACACCATACGGAAGCCGAAGCTACGTGGGAACGTGAAGAAGACCTGAAGGCAGAATTCCCGCATCTTTTCTCCACGCTATCGAATCTTGAGGGCGAGATTCACTTTAAGGGGGGTAGGTTTGTAACACCCTAAATTTTTGCATCATGCGTTGCATACATGATCATGCATTAAACATTAGTAGGATAAAAGAAAGATAATAAAAGATAAAACATACATATAGGGTGTAGCAAAAGAAGAAAAGGAAAATAATAGCCTAAAACTTGTAATAGGGAATAAGTATAAAAATAATGATAACATATAAAAATAAAATAAATATAAAAAAATAAAATATAAAATAATATAGTAATATATGTATAAAAAAAGAAAAGAAAAAAAAACAAAACCGCCCGCTGGCCAGGCCGAGCGGCCCAGCCAGTAGCGCGCAGCCCTGTGCCTTGGCCCCCACCCCGCCGACCGCTCGGCGCCCCGCTCGCCCTGGCTCCCACGCGCCCCGCCGGGCCCCACCCCGAGCGCCGCTCCCGCGCCTCGCTCCCGCGCTCGCCCGCCCTTCCCGCGCGTGCCCCGGCCCCGCTCCCGCCAACCCCGCGTGATACTCGCAACCCGCTCGCGCCCCGCTCGCCCCGCCCCTCCCGCGCAGCGCGCTCGCCCGTACCGCACTGGCCCCACCCCGCCGCCCGTGCCCTGTCCTCCCGTGCCACGTGCCCGCCCGAGCCAGCGCTCGCGCGCCCTGGGCCTCGCGCGCCCCGATGCCTCGCCCCGATCCGCGCGATCCCGCCGACTGCGATACGCGCGTTGGACCCCACCCTGCACGCCTGGCCGCTCGCGCTGACTCCCGCACGTACGCCCTAGCCGCCATCTATAAAAGCAGTAGTTCCTCGTAGGGTTCCACGATCGCAGAAAAACACAGCCTCCAGAAATGCCGCCGGTACAGAGGGAAAAAAGCACCAGAAGGCTGCGCCGCAGGGAAGAAAAGGAAGAAAAAAGAGGGGAAGAAGAGGAGGAAAAAGAGGAGAGCGCCACCGTCCGCCGGAGATCGTCATCGCCATCGCGTCGCCGTCGTCGTGCCGCCGGAATACCCTTGCGCCATCTACTTCGTCTACGCGTTGCCTTCGTTCCGCGATCTTCGAAGCCATCACATCTACGGTAGGATTCGTTTTTCCCGATGCGAATTTTTGCGACGTATTAGATCTAATAGACGTAAATTGATTTTAGTTGCATCGTCTTTTTATTTTCAGCAGCATTAATCCACGTTAAAACCCCCGTAAACTCGTATGAACACGTATGAACTAGTTGCATCTAATTAATAAACAACCATAGTTAATTAATAATTGATCTTTGCATGCATGCATGTCATCGCATGTTGATTAGTGTGTATGCATTGTGTTGATTTGTATGTATGTTCTTGTATGTGTGATCGTGAGTAGAGGGAAGTGCTCAAGAGATCGTGTACGAGGATTTTCAGAATCAAGATTTCGAAGCGCTTGAGCAACCCTATCCGTCGGAACAAGGCAAGTGTCCTTGAATCATATTGATCCTGTTTTTAAAATAAATGTTTTGTTTGCAAACTGCATGCTTGTGTCAATTTGATGGGAATCCTATGGTAGGAAGTTTACTAGATTTGTTTAACCACCCTTGTCACCTGGAATTTATGGTAGAGAGTTGGGAAGGCATTTTACCTTTTTGCTTCGCTTAATTAATTGGGATAACAAACAACACTACACATTTAATTATGCATCAATGATATTCTGGTTAATGTGAACTGGTCAATACGATGGGTGATCTAAGCAAGCCTGGTTTGTGGATGGGTTGGATGTTATGGTGGTTTGCTTGCTTTAGATCTAAGGACCGGTTCATGCGAGAATAAGCCAGGACTACAGTGCCACCACGAGGCCAAGTATGGGTGCGGCGTAGCTGATTAATTAGGGCTTTGCTAGTGCTGTTTGGACCATTGTGGATGCTCGGGGAAGGGGTAGTCGGATTGGGTTTGTTGATAATTGGTGGGACTACCCTGGGATCCGAATGGCTCAAGAGGGGGCCCTTGGTTGAAGATGTGCTCAGTTGGAGGCATCACCACCGATGAAACCTCAGTGGGGTCTAAATAGGCTAGTAATCCTTTTGTAAAGGCTATTTTGTGATCTCTTGGACACACACCAACGGAAGTGTGTAATATGACTGACGGATCATGGGCATAAGGGAGATTCTTAGTCGCCGAAAGGTGATGAAATCACGAACATGTGGGTAAAGAGGTACAAACTTTGCAGAGTAACTAAAACTACCATGATAGCCGTGCTCCCGGTTATGAGCACCTGGACAACTTCCATGATTAGAGGGTATTTGGTATTGGTAATGGCTATTGTAATGGTTATGGTAATGGTTATGGTGATGGTTATGGTTGGTTATGGATTTATTTCTTGTATTGAATATGATTATTGGCAATGGTGAAAACTGGACTTATTGATGATGGTAATGAATTCAGTTTGGTATTATGATATTATTATGATGGGTTTACTTCACATACATATAATATATATATTGCTTTTCAAATGTTTTACTGTACTTTTCAGCACTTAGCTATTATTATTGTCGTCATTTGAATCAGCCACATGTCATACTTTCCACACTTGCTGAGTACGACATGTACTCACTCTTGCAATCCCCCCCAACAGTTGCAGGTTAGAATTGTGAGTTTAATGGCGATAATGCGGAGATATAGGCCGTGTCTACCGTCAGCTTTGCCTGTGGTGTTGCATGGAGTTGCGCTATCCCTTTTGCTTAGTTTGCTTAGTCGCTTAATTAGTTTATTTCTACTGCATTAGTTGAACTTGTCATTAATATTGATTAGAGCTTGTATTCGAGGATAATATGGGTTGTGTAATAAAATTTGGTAATTAATCTTGTTTTGTGGTAATTTTCTGTATACTCTTTTGTGATTGCACTCGTGTATGTGTGTTGAACATCCTGGGCACACATATGCGTTAGCTTGGTTCAGTTATCGGAACCGGGCGTCACAATGGGTGGTCGAGGCGGGTATGGTGATGGGATGCCGAGGGCTCCCTAAGAGGTATACCAGCTGCGGCTGTGTATTCGGTGTAACCCACCGATTGGTGCTGAGTGCTTCAGTAATAGTCCGATGACCATGTTTTTCGGACTAGCCTTGTGCTGAGTACTACAGTTTAGTTCGATGTTGGGTGTTTCAAACTAGTCCTTTTGCCAAGGACGGATGGAGCCGCCTCAGCAATATAAGGACCGGTTCATTTGACCTCAACATAGTGATTTCGTACAACCACATAACCTGTATGGGCAGGACTCGCCCTACCTTTCTGGTAACTGCCACATGAAAAACCTGTAGAGCCATGGGGGGCACGATGGACCAGGAAATGGCACGGAGACCGAGGGTCTTCCGGTGTCTGGCTGAGTAGTTAATGCCCGAATAGCCCCTGCGTTGGGCCGAGGTGTGAATGTGGGGTTACTCGGGGAAGATGGGATGAGCGTTGCGTTAATCTCTGATCTGGAGTACGGATCCTGTGGGTAAAGTGTACAAACTCTGCAGAGTCTTAATCTATCCAGATAGTGTTGTCACAGTCTTGGCACACTATGCTTTGGCCTCCTATTTATTAGTATTAGCACATCTCCTTGAAGTGTATGTGTGGGTGGCCGAGGCCGCCGTGTTTTGGGAAAGAGTTGGCATGCGTGCCAGAGTCGTTAGGGCCTTGGGTCCGAAGACTCATATAAAAGTGAGGGAACTGGCGGGATGGTCGGAAACTCCCCCAGGGCCCGCCAACTATAATAATACTGATTCAACTACCTCTCCCTCTTATTGCAAAACTCTTTTCAAAGAGAACCTTGCATAAAATGCTTTTCGGCAAAACTAAGCCATATGGCCTCTCCTTGCTACAAGCCTCAATGCATTAAACACCTCCTCTTGAGTAGTGTTAGGGCTTGCGGAGTACCTTATGTACTCACTCTTACTTTATATGTGGTTTTATTAGAAGACAAAGAAGCTGAAGCGTGTGAGGATGACGACTAGGTCTAGTCCTACTTCCCAAGTCTGCCTATTGGGCATGGCGCCGTTCTGCTCCGCTGTTTTGAAGATTTCTTCTATTTTGGTGGTCATCTCCGACCACACACAATGTAATCTAGATCATGTTTGTAAGACTTATACTGTTTATAAATAGATAATCGTTGTATGTATCTCAATCTATTCTGTTGTGCGTACCAACTACTGATCCAGGGATTGGTACGGGATGCACAAGTGGACCCTCAAAAGGTGGGTCCTGGCAATTAGAGATATAGGAGTTATGTGTATTTTCCTGTTTGTATAAGGGCCATCTTGCTTATTTGTAACTCTCTTGTACTCTATATATTTAGGCCTCCGAACCTCATATCAATACAAGTTCTATTCATAACATGGTATTAAAGCCGGAGATTAGGGTTTCTTAACTGCCCTCGTAAGCTTTGGCCTTTTTTTTTCTTCTTCGCTTCCCGTCGATCGGTGCTTCATTTTTGCGTTACCGGCTCGTCTTCAGCTCGCCTCCGTCGGTGGATTTGTTGGGCTTTCTCTGTATCTGAAGTCTCTCGGTCCGTTCCCGGTTGGATCGCCTTTTTTTTCAATCTCTGCACTCGTCGGCGCTGGATTGACTTGGCGCCAGATTCCCGTGTTGTGCTCACATCAAGGTTTAGTCAGCCACGTGAAGTCTTGTGCTTGTGCGTGTGCTTTGCTATGTATCTCTCGACCAATTCAGTGCAGCATCAATGCACCAAGCATATCGAAATTGATTTGCACTTCGTTCGCGACAAGGTAGCCACTGGTGCAGTTCGAGTTCTTCACGTTCCCACCAGCTCACAGTATGCGGACATCTTCACCAAGGGGCTGCAATCTTTGGTGTTTGTGGAGTTTCGATCCAGTCTGAATGTTCTAGCTAATAGACCCTCAAACTACGGGAGAGTGTTACAATAATAGTACCACATTGCTTGTGTAACCAAGGGAGGTCCTCTGACCCCCTTATATATTTGTACCACCCCATAGGGGTTTTAATAAATCAAATATAATAATTATTTTCTAAGTCCACTCCCATTTTCTACGTTAGGGGCCCGAGGGAGCCTCACGTCAAGGGGGTGTTGGAGTGTATAATTAAATTGTCTACCCTTCCCCATCAGATTAAGCTCTTGGGTGCAACCGGTCAGTGCATAGTAGCTTAACATGGTATCAGAGCCAGAGGTCTCGAGTTCGAATCCTTACGGGTGCAAGCCCACTCTTATTTTCCACGTTTGAGGCCTGAGGGAGCCTCACATGAGGGAGAGTGTTGGAGTGTATAAATGAATTTCCTACCCTTCCCCATCAGCTTAAGCTTCTGAGTGCAACTGGTTAGCGCATAGTAGCTTAACATGGTATGAGAGCTAGAGGTCTCGAGTTCGAATCCTGACGGATGCAAGTCCAGTCCTATTTTCCACGTTAGAGACCCGAGGGAGCCTCACGTGAGGGGGAGTGTTGGAGTGTATAAGTGAATTGCCAACCCTTCCCCATCAGCTTAAGCTTTTGGGTGCAACCGGTCAGCGCATAGTAGCTTAACAGCGGCAGACATTGCTCACAGGAGGCATCCACTGCCCATGTGAAGCAGCAAGCAATAGAACCATGTGAGATTGACTCTGGTGAAAATCTTCCCCACCGCGATCGATTCCTAAGTCGGTGCCGCTGCTGCCACCTGGAGTTCAACCATGTCGTGATGTGATTAGGGTTTAACCCTAAAAAAATAGAAAAAAAAAGAAGAAAAAAATCAGCTTGCGCCTCTTTTCTCTTGCGCTTTTGCTGTCGCACGCCGCTGTATATTTTGCGCTCTCGTTAGGGGTGGGTGTTCGGTCTACCCGGTAAATTCGGTTTGGTTATTTCGGTTTTTCCAAATTTTGGTATTCTAAAACCACTACCCGAAATATTATACAAATATTAGGTACCCGAAATGTTTGGGTACCTAAATTCTGGTTCAGTTTTCGGTCTTATCTGAAATACCCGAATTGTACATTATTTTCGTTTCATGCTCTCAACAATCAATATAAGTTTAATATCAATCGTAAATTTAATCTTGAGAGATAATAAATTATTAATTCACTATAATGGTGGATCGTAGTTAAATAGTTTATTCTAACGATGTCACATATCATAACTCACAAATGAAACATCAAAATTTATATTCTTTAGAGTTTAAAGGTCATAATTTAACTTGATATTTTATTGTTCGGTTCTTCAGGTATTTTGGGTACCCGAAGGTGATACCTGAATCCAAAATAAATATATTGGTTATTTAGATTTGCTACCCGAATAGGTACCCGATACCCAACATTTCGGTCTTTTTGGTCTCGGTCTCAGTTTTTTCGGTTTTGGTTTTTCGGTCTCGGTTTTTTTTGCCCACCCCTAGCTCTCGTCGTCGCTGTTGTCCGATCAGGATGACTTCTTCTTCAGGTGGGGTTCCAGTCTCGCATTGTCCAGTGTTTTTCAGTGGCACCAACTATCGCGACTTGGTTCCCCACATGCGTCTACATATGTGTGGTCTGTGCCTTTGGGAGTTTCTCATGGGTGATCTCAAATGCCCGCCCTGTCCTGCTGCTCCTTCAGAGCATATCATTTGAGAGAAGGCTACTGATGATGAGAAGCAGAAGTTACTTAAAGATTATGAGACTCATCTAGCTTCATATGAGTCTTAGTTTAGTGTGTACAGGATGTGGTTGGATGAGGATGCTCGAGCAGGTTCTATTCTTGCTGCTAGTATAGAAGATCATTTGTCTGCTGATATAGTGGAGTCTGAGCATACATCATACGTGGGCTTTTCTGTGTCACCACTATGAGCCTATTGGTCAGTCTACCTATCTTGCTGCTATTCGTCAGGAGCAGCTTTTACGATAGGAAGATGCCACAGTGGATGAGTTCTTTGCTCAGATGTCTGCTATTTGGCGTCAGCTTAACACTCTTAGTCCCCAGTTGTCATCGGATACCTGTTCTTCTTGTCAATGTCATAAGGATGCACTTGAGCTTTGTCACACATATGACTTCTTGACTTGGCTTTGTGATGAGTTTGAGCCTCTTCATGCTCAGCTGCTTGCTCGTCACCCTTGTGTCACTCGTATGGATGCTCTGTCTAGCGTTCATAATGAGGAGACTCGTCTTCGTGCTGCTGGTCTTCTACAGTCTTCTTCTGTGTTGGCTGCTCGTTCCTTGCCTCCTCGTCATACTGCTACTTCACTGATGGTACCTTCTTCAGTTGCACCTCCATCTGCATTTGGGGGGCGTGGTGGTCTTCACTATGACTATTCTGTTAAAGATGGGCATGAGGAGGCATGTTGTTTAATAAAGAGGAAGGCTCAGGATCACCGCTCTTCACGGAGTGCTGGTGATGCTATTACTGGAAGCACTCAGAGGGGTTCTGCTGCTACAGATGCACAGATGCTCATGCTTCTTCGTCGCCTCGTTGCCTCTACACCATCTATAGCTGTTGGTCCTGTGACTCAACCTACTGCACATTCGAGTTCTGTTGGTGCTTCACTGTCTTCCACTGAGGGACCACCTTCCACATCTGCTCTAGTTACTCATCTATGGGTTCTTGATTCCAGTGCTTTGTTCCATATAACTCCTCATCGTACTAGTATGTCTCCTTTAAGTTCTTCCTCTCGTTCTCTTACCGTTCATACTATTAATGGTTCTCCTCTTTCTGTTGTTGGACAGGGCACTCTTTTATCTGACTCTTTTCATGTTCCTGATATTTCTTATGTTCTTGGTCTGACCACGCGGATCATATCTGCTGGCCAGCTAATTGATCATGATTGTCGAGTGATTCTTGATCCTGATCTTTGTTATGTTCAGGATCGTCGCACGGGTCATTTAGTTGGTACTGTCCCCTGTCGTCGTGACTCACAACGTCTTTGGGAGCTCGGCTAGCTTCGTCATCCTTTCGCTGTGCTCACTAGTCGTGTTGGCTACGCTTTTGCTGCTTCGTCCACCTCGTCGTTTGCTCAGTGGCACCATCGTGTGGGTCATCTGTTGGCTCTCGTCTATCAGTCTTAGTCCGTAGTGGCTTTTTATGATCAGTTTCAGGTTCTCATTCTTTAGCTCAGTGTCAGGGTTGTCGATTAGGGAAGCAAATTCAGTTTCCTTATCATTCTAGTAATTCAGTATCCGAGCCTCCATTTGATCTTGTTCATTCATATGTATGGGATCCTGCTCCTTTTTTTTTCTAAAGGAGGACATCAATATTACATCATTTTATAGATGACTTTTCTCGCCAAACATGGATTTACTTTATGAAACATCGTAGTGAGGCTTTGTCTATCTATAAAACTTTTTCAGCTATAATCTGCATTCATTTTAACACGTCTATTCATATTTTTCGTGTTGATTCTGCTGGCGAGTACCTTTCTGATGCTCTTCGTCAGGTTCTTTTTGAGCATGGCACTCATGCTCAGTTTTCTTGTCCTGGCGCTCATGCACAGAATGGTGTGGCTGAGCGCAAGCACCGACATCATCTTGAGACTGCTCGTACTCTTCAGCTTGCTTCCTCAGCTCCTCCTCACTTTTGGGTCGAGGTTGTTTCTACTGCCACTTACCTGATCAACATTCAGCCTTGTCTGCTCTTCAAGGTGAGATTCCTTTTTGGCGTCTTTCTGGGAAGACGTCTAGCTATACCAGCCTTCGTTTTTTTGGATTTGTGTGCTATGTGTTGCTCAAACCTCATGAGCGCACTAAGCTCACTGCTCAGTCAGTTGAGTGTATTTTTCTTGGATACAGTGCTGAGAATAAGGGGTATCGTTGTTGGAATACTATTGGTCAACGGAAGAGGATCTCACGAGACATTGTCTTTGATGAGACACGTACTTTCTATCCTCGTCCTTCTTTGGATACTCCTCCAGTATCTTTGGTCGATCCAATTTTGTTCCTATTCCTTCCAAATACCTCAGTTGCTAGTGTACCTCCTGCGCACTCTTTGCCGCATCCCATAGTGTCTTCTTCGAAGTCTTCATCTTTAGTCCCTGACTAGACTAAGAAGCCTCATGTGACACAGATCTACACTCGATGAGTTGCGCCTTATTCTGATGATCCTTCTACTCCAGTTGAATCATCTTCGTCTGATGACCCATCATCTCTTGAGGCACCCTCTTCTCCTGAGGAATCATCTCCTTATCGTCGGCCTCCTCATCAGTACTCTCCTTCTAGCTTTGCTGCTACCATTCTTTCTGAGCCTACTACGTATTGTAATGTTGTTCCTCATCCGGAATGGCAACACGCGATGGCTGAGAAGATTGCTGCTCTTGAGCGCACTAGCACGTGAGATCTTGTGCCATGTTCCCCACATGTTCGTCCTATCACTTGTAAGTGGGTTTACAAGGTTAAGACCCGCTTTGATGGTTCTCTTGAGCGATATAAGGCTCGACTAGACGCTCGTGGCTTCCAACAGGAACATGGTCGTGACTATGATGAGACATTTGCTCGTGTTGCTCATATGACCACTGTTCACACTCTTCTTGTTGTGGCCTCTGTTCGTGCGAGGTCCATATCTCAGCTTGATGTCAAAAATGCCTTTCTTAATGGTGAGTTGTGCAAGGAGGTTTACATGCAGCCGCCGCCTGGGTATTCTGTTTCTGAGGGTATGGTTTGTCGTCTTCGTCGCTCACTTTATGGCCTCAAGCAAGCTCCTCGTGGTTGGTTTTAGCGGTGTGCGTCAGTGATCACTGCTGCTAGTTTTTCTGTCAGTGCTCATGATCCTGCACTCTTTTTGCATACCTCATCTCGTGGTCGTACTCTTCTTCTTCTCTATGTTGATGATATGATCATCACTAGAGATGACCATGCATACATAGCCTTCGTAAAGGCTCGCCTCAGTGAGCAGTTTCTTATGTCAGATCTCAGTCCTCTTCGTTACTTCCTTGGGAATTAGGTTTCCTCTACCTCTGAGGGAATTTATTTGTCTTAGGAGAAGTACATTCAAGGTCTTCTTGATTGAGCTTCTCTTACTTATCATCGTACTATTGAGACTCCCATGGAGCTCAATGTTCACCTTCGACCTACTGATGGTGAGCCTCTTGATGATCCTACTCGTTACTGTCATATTGTAGGGAGTCTAGTTTATCTTGGTGTCACTCGTCGGACATCTCGTATGTTGTTCACATTCTGAGTTAGTTTGTATTGGCTCTCACCCAGGTTCACTATAGTCACTTGCTTCGAGTCTTGTGTTGCCTTCGTGGGACTATCTCTAGACGCTTGTTCTTTCCACGCTCTAGCTCTTTACAGCTCAAAGATATTCTGATGCTACTTGGGCTAGTAATTCCTCTCATTGTTGATCTCTTTCTGCTTATTGTGTTTTTCTTGGTGGTTCCCTCATTGCTTGGAAGACTAAGAAGCAGGTAGCAGTTTCTCATTGGAGTGCAGAGGCTAAGTTGCATGCTATGGCTCTTGTGACTGCAGGGGTTACTTGGTTACGGTGGTTTTTTGAGGATTTTGGTGTTTCTGTTTCTATACCGACTCCTCTTTTATCTGACAGTACAGGTGCTATCAGTATTGCTCGTGATCCGGTAAAGCATGAGCTTACCAAGCATATTGGTGTTGATGCTTCTTATACATGAGCAAAGGTTCAGAATGGCGTTGTTGATCTTCAATATGTGCCTTCAGTGCTAGCTGATTTCTTCACAAAGGCACAAACTCAGGTTCAACACATATTTTATCTCTCCAAACTCAGTATTCGTGATACACCTTGAGTTTGAGGGGGTGTTAGAGATATAGGAGTTATGTGTATTTTCCCGGTTGTATAAGGGCTCTCTTGCTTATTTATAGCTCTCCTGTACTCTATATATTTTAGCCTCCAGGCCTCATATCAATACAAGTGCCATTCATAACAATGCTGACATGGGTGGATCGCATTGGACGAGCATGGCGCGAAGACCTGGTACAGAGTTAGTTAGTGGGTGCGTGTGTAGTGTATTACCGTTGTAATGTGTTTATAAATCCCAATGAAGTTTGGTGTTTGGGTGACCCAAGCCCATTGCAAATTCCTCTGTTTATAGTCCACAAACTTTGTCCACTTGCACTGCGCACAGTGACCACGGCGAGCGCATCGTGTGTTCTAGGCACTAGTGATCGTCGCATTAGGTTCCGCTGGGCCAACACGTGGCATCAGAGTCGGGGAGGAGTTTTGGAGCTGACTGGCGATGGCTGGAAGTCTATCACCACCAAGACCAACCGTTGGTGGCATGGCGGAAGGTGCAGGAGGAGCCGGTGGCCCTGTCGTAATTGAGACGATCGTGAAAGAGGTCGGGAGCTCGCTGGTCTACACAATGCTGTCACGGACAAATTACAATCAGTGAGCTCTTGTGATGCAGATTAACCTCGAAGCACAAGACCTATGGCATGCCATGGGGTTAGAGGTTAAGGATCGTCCTGAGGATAGGCTGGCGTTAGCGGCCATCCTCAGAGGCGTTCTTGATGACATGCATATGTCACTAGCATCCAAGAGGAGTGCAAAGGAAGCATGGGAGGCAGTGAAGAGCACGCATATCGGTGACGATCGTGTGCGAGAGGCAAATGCCCACAACTGATTCAAAGAGTTCGAGAATGTGGAGTTCAAGGATGGGGACAACATTGATGATTTTGCCATCAGAATCCAGGGCCTAGCTTGTAGTCTTTGAGCACTCGGTGAATCTGCAGAATAAATTTGTGTTGTCAAAAAATTCTTGTGTGTGATTCCACCTCACTACATGCAGATAGCCTTGTCGATCGAAACCTTGCTTGATCTGAACAAGCTCACTGTTGAATAATTGGTAGGAAGATTATGAGATGCTAAAAACAGGCTGGGAGGAAATGGTAAGGTCACGGACAAGTTCGGATGACTATTATTGGCTGAGGATGAGTGGCTTGCGAAGTATAAGCATCGGTTAACGTCGGAGACTTCGTCATCCAACCACAAATCTGGTGGCACTTCTCAAGGGAAGCAGAAGGCTAGAGGGCGACCAGAGCAGCGTGATAACAAAGGAAAATTCATCTCTGAAGGAACTCCAAGAAGGAAGGGAAAATGCGGGAATTGTTGTGTGTGGGGACACTGTATCAGAGAATGTGGAAAGCCCAAGAAAGATTAGAGGGAAGAGGAAGCACATCAGATACAGTCAGATGCTGATCATTAGGCATTGTTGTTAGCCAAGACAGAAATTCAGCCCCAAGACGTATATCTGAATGAAGACAATGCTCATTAGAAAAGAGACAATGTTGATCACTGGTATTTGGACAGTGGAGCTAGCAACCACATGAACGGGATAAGATTCTCTCTATCCTCACTTGATGAGTCTATAAAAGGCATGGTATGTTTTGGTGATGGATCACAGGTGGAGGTATGTGGACTTGGGTCTGTGGTGTTCAGAGGAGTGCATCGGGAACACAAGGTGCTCTCTGATCTCTACTTTATTCCATAGCTGAAAAGCGGTATCTTCAGTTTGGGACAACTAAAAGAGGGGGATGCAAAGTTGTGATGGAGAAGGGGAATATGTGCATCTATAGTCGAGACAGGGCCTTACTCATCAAAGCTGAAAGGGCCTCTAACAGACTCCATGTTGCAAGTCTGAAGCCTGACAAACCTGTATGTCTGATGGCCAAGTTATCTGATGAAGCATGGTTATGGCATATGCACTTTGGGCATTTGAATTTCAGGGCATTAAGAGATCTTGGAGCAAAAAAGATGGCAGTGGGCATGCCATTGATAAAACAAGTGGAGCAAGACTATGACAGTTGCTCACTTGGGAAGTGTTGACAATTGTTATATATCAATTTCACCCGTCAATATAACTCAATTATGTGAAAGAAATATCATTTCTTGCACACATCACCTTTCTATTTAACCTATTTCCACTTGTACTTGGAGAAATTAGTGAATGCAGGTATTTTATACAGAATTGAAGTGAAACAAGCAGATGAATCCTATAAAATATCATCCCAGCCAATCAAGCATTGGCATGTGGCACCACATGGATCAAATGGCCCACAAACAGAAGCATTCGAGGGCATTCAATGTTGTACACCATGTATCAGTAAAGGAGACCCACCTGGAAGTCACCCCAAGAAAGCACAGACCATTTGGAGGACTTACCAGGTCAGCCAACCCCCCTAGTCAGTCGACCTGGCCTCTCCTCCAAACTCGGTCAACTTCCACGTGTTGGCTCGTCCCGGCTTGAAGAAGTCGCTGATGACTGATTCACGCGCTTTTGGTGGCGGGAACTAACCCTTCTCCAAGCAATAAATAGGACCCCTCACTTCAACACACACCACTTGAGCACCATTCTATCGTATACACTAGTTCCCTTAGTCCTTAATGGAGTTAAGCTATACAGAGGAGAGCCTCTAGTCCCAACTCCAAGTTGGGAAAGATATGGCTCATGTATTTTTTCTTATATTTGAGACTTTATGCATAGTAAATATATTATCTTTAGTCTTCTTTTATTCATATACTTGGATGAAGCGTTTCATGTTTGATTGTGGACTCCATGTATATGTATATTAGAAGAATTGCTTTGTAATCCTCCATGTTCGGCTATGCCACAGGCTCTTGGCGGGAGTCACCCTAGTATTGCTAGGGGTAAACCCGTGCCATATGTGTTGAACAACTTAGCATAAGGATTCACCATTGACATGCTCATTAGTATCTAACCTAGGCTATGTATATGTATATTAGAAGAATTGTAGGAGCAACTCCCCAACTCTTAGTCAAACCTCCATTAGGACCCATCTACCCTTTAGAATAGATTGCTTAGGTGTGTGTCACACTACCCATATATTATCAACTTACCCATGACTTGATAATTGATTAGTATCCCATAGCTTCATCATAAGAGTAGTGTTTACTTTACTCCATTACCTTCCTTTGGGATAAATATAATACCCTTGGAAATACTCTTGGGTGAAATGATACACAACAGTTTCTGTGTGCTTGCGGACCTCATCTCTTTCGAGAGATGATATGTGATGTGAGAAACATCAACAAGCATTTATGGCGTCGTTGTCGGGGATGGTTTGTTAGGCAACACCATTGCCTTTCGCAGAAGAATTTCATCTTCGAGTGGGAGTCAAAGTCATCCATCCCCAAGCTTGGGGGAGGCTCCAAGAGTTCTTCTTGGTTTGCCTCCATCATGAGGTGGATATTTGGCTCTTCATCCAAAAATCATGTCTTGGGTTGGCTTCACCAATCCATGACCACATTCATGTTGGAGCTGAAGGGACCCTATTCTCATTCTTCATGGATGAGAATATGGTCTCTACCCAAGGGGTGGATTGAAGAATGCTCTAGTTCCCTTAGCTTGGCATGCACACCACTTAGCAAGGTGGACATGATGGCTATGGAACTATACCTCCCATTCAAGTATCATGAAGATCAATTCAATGGAGAATTGTTTGGAATTATCCAAGTCAAGGATATTCACATGATTTGTGAAAATCTATAGCAACATGGGGGCACTTGGGGAATCATTTCCCTAAGACCCATGAGGGTTCTTCCTTTCAAACAACAACTTCAATGGCTACCATTCACAAGGAGGTCAAGGGTTGAACCAATATCACCCTTGTAATCAAGGAGGCTATGAGGATTTCAAGGGATTTAAGTTAAACTAGCCTACCTTGAAGTATCTTGTCCATTGCCAAGCAAGAAATCAAGACTACATGAAGCCCTTGGCCTAGGACACAAAAATTAAAGAGCATTTAAAATCCAAGATATCCTACAAACTTGTTGGGATTCCTACACTTCAACCAAGCCCATGCAACCTAGGGCAAGTGACATTGTGGATGAAGCGTTTCTTGTTTGATTGTGGAGTCCACAAGTCATCATGCCCAAGGAAACCTTTGATCTATGATCAAATTATGGGTTAACTCCAAAGAATATGAAGAAGGCCGAAGTGATACCCCTAAAGAAGGTCAAGCCTCACCATGCCCATAAGAAGAATATCTTCGAGAGGGAGAAAGCCATCACTACATCAACAAGTCTTCATCAAGATGACGGAGAGGCTAGGACCATCATATGGTCCACATGTCCAACTGACATGCCAAATGAGATTTGGCATGTCAATCAAGAGAAGTTTTCCACATCTTCAACTCCGGGATTGGACAACAAATCATCAAACCAAACAGGACGGAGGTAAGTCCCACTCCTCGGACTTAAAAAATTTGATGAGTTTTTGGCAATAGGTTAATTGGTAGTTATCTCATATTTGTTTTCCTAATTGCATACTTGAATTTCCTATCAATCTTTGCATTTGAATTTAGCATGTTTGAATTTTCACACTTGAATGTTGGAAAATAAAATGTCCAACCGTCATAAAACTAAAATTTTGAATTAGGAAATAAATTTATTTGGATATTGTCAGTACCCTGCAGATCGGGTCTGCATACAAGGAAGACAAGATGTTGGGTTCCACCTCCCAGGAGGGGAGGTACCCAGAGGCTACCATGTGTCCCGCAGCTCCGGACCTGCCTCCCTACTAACGGTGGATCCGGTGTTGCCACATGTCCCGTAGCTCCGGACCTGCCTCCCTGCTAAGGGTGGCTCTAGTGATGCCACGTGTCCCGTGGCTCAATACCTGCCTCTCTACTAAGGGTGGCTCCGGTGCTGCCACGTGTCCCATTGCTCTGGATTTGCCTCCTTGCTAAGGGTGGCTCCGGTGCTGCAACGTGCTCTGCAGATGCGAACCTTCGGTGCTGCCACGCATCCTGCGGCTCATGAAGGTGGCTTCAAGACACCATTAATATTTCATCAATACACCATTAATATGTCATCAAGACACCTTAGTGCACCATGAAGACCCATAAAGACTCATAAATGTGTCATCAGGACACGTTAGTGCACCATCAAGATCCATTAACGTGTCATGAATGCACGTTAATGCGCTTTCATGACTAATTAACCCAAGGCCACTTGTCGGGCCCTGGTCATAATGTAAGATGCCGACCCTTAACCTATAAAAGGATCGACCAACCACCGACAGAAGAGAACTCTCTGACATCTCGCTCATACGCAGTTCACGCTTACTATGGGCTAAATACACACAATACAACACAACCCCCTGTGGATGTAGGGTACAACACAACTCCCACATAAGTCCTTCGCGTTCATCTATCTCGTAGATCCAGAAATTTTGTCCCTCCTAAATACGAACCTCTGCGGGCTGCTCCTTAGCAGGTACGGGGGAAGTGTCGCAAAAACACTTTGATAGATATGAACCTTGGGCGTAACCACTTGAATTCATCTTCGTAATTTAAACCAAAAATATTTCCCTTAAATATTCATTGCATTTGCAAGTTGGGCAAAACAAATTGAAAAAGGGTACAACATGCTTTTTAGCTAACGTAACCCGTTTTCGAGTTGTTTTGTTTGTTCTTTATTATTAGTGCAGTCAGGACAAAAATTTTGAAGAGGTTAGAATGCCCCATCAAGCGCATATCCCTCCATCGATCTCATTATGAGTTCATGGTGGAGGAATGCTCAAGATGGTGGTCCAATGGAGGAACAAGATGAAGCTCATTCAACTTCAACCTCAACTTGGCATGAAGACTACACCAAAATTCATGGTTGTAAGTTTCTCACACAACGACCTTCAACCTGGACTCCTCTTCAATTAAGGTACAAGTTTAAAATTTTCCGTTGTTTGAATTGCATTAGGAATGAATGATTTTTGCTTACATTGGTAAGGAAGGTTTACACCTTCTCATCATTCAATTCTTATGCATCCTCACGAGAGTAAGTGCTGGCATTGCTCTTTTTGATTCTTCAAAAATAAATGTCACCTTACTTGGGAATGAATTTAAACAAGACCTAAAACTTCATGAGCATTGCTAAAATTGACTTAGACATTTTCTGCCTAGGAATGACTTAATGGTTGAATTGGTATGTAGCAACCTAGGAATAGTGATATCCATAATTTTGATTTGAAACTCATTCATGCATGTATCATTAAATTTCAAATTCCTAGGCAAGAAACTAAAAATGTTTAGGAGGATAAATTGAGAATCTTGTTTGTCATAATCCACATGATAAATATTTGCTCTTGTAAAAAGCTATGATATTTTAAAAATTTACAAGATGAAGGGATCCATATAGTGTATTTATATCACTTGCATTGCTATGAGTAGGAGCATTAGAAAATGTGCAAATTGATTTATCCATAAAGCCTCACTCCTATCAAAGATTCATACATTGTTCACGGATACACTTGAAATTGGACCCAATGCATCTTTGATTTTGTTCTTCCCCGTACATACAAATGAAGATTTGGTTACATAACCCAAAAAATAATTGGTACAAAGTATCGGGAGCTAACCATCCCTCTCTGTCATAGAGAAGAAGTTTGCAAGAGTAATATTACTATACAGGCATTCAGAGATCCAATTGTTGGAAACCCTAAGAGGATTCCATTTCAACATCTCTTGGCCAAGGAGTAAATTAGTATGATTGCCACCTATCGGAAATTAAGCCCGAAGGTCAATTATAACTATACGAGGCCGGAGATTTGACATGGAAACCCTCCATAAGCAACCAATGGGCTGCTATGAATATGTGAGAGCATTATGCTCTCAACTATTCTAAGTACTCATTCAAGCTCAAGGGAATTGCCACCATCATTAGCTGTAAGTTATTCCTTTGGTGCTAAAAGGTATGATATACTTTAACCAAGGAATGACAAAGATCATATCCAATGTATATTAAGTGCAAGTTGTTCCTATGAGGCTAGAAGGTATACCTTAGCCAAGGAACAACAGATCACACTCAACTCATGTTGATTGCATGTCATCTCTTTGTGGTTATAGATATGTTGTACATTAGCTAAGGAATAACATATCATAAGAAACACATGTTGGGTACATTTCGCTCCTTTGTGGCTAAAGGTTATCATTACCTTAGCCAAGTAATGACGGATCACACCCAATGCATGAGGACTACAAGTTATTACTTTATGGCAAGAAGGTATGATACACCTTAGCTAAAGAATGACAAAACACACTCAATGCATGTTGAGTGCACGTCATTCCTTTGTTGTCAAGGGACATCATTACCTTAGCAAGGAATAATAAGGTACATCCAACATATGGAAACCTTGAGGTGTGGATGAGCGACATCGATAACACTCACCTCGACCACACTCATGGAACCAATAGAAGGCAACCCAACATCGACACTCAACCCTCCAATTCCTAAGCCATGCTGCAACAAGGTCAGGACAACCTCATGGCCTACATCCGTCATTAGGGTTTTTACCCCTATCGTGGACCTTGGCCAAGAACAAGCTTGGGGGAGGACCCCCACTTGAGGTAACTTGTATCACATCTCATTTGCATTTCATTTTTTTATTTATTTGTTTCTACTACATTTGCATTTAAAAAAGAGAGAGATTAATAATAACGTAGTATCAGATAGGTTAATAAAATAAAAGACGTGCGGTAAGAATGATTTGGAATTCAAATAGATGAAATGATGAATAGTTGCTCTGTTTTAATTTTCCTAAGTTTTTAGTTTACAACTTACTACTCTCCAAAATATTGCTTTCATAGAATTACTTTTGCCTTGATCTAGAAAATGTGGGTAGTAAAAGCCTAATCCAATTCTAAGTTGTTGTGAGATATGATATAGTTATAGGGCTGCTATTCCTAGTTTGAAAGTGAAACTTAGATTTACAGAGAAATTCTAAAAAGATTTAAGTTACTCTCATTTGATTGGAAATGCCTACCAAAGCCATATGATACATTACATCGATAGACCTTATGCATATGCTATTTGTCTTCACATTGAGCTTTGTCAAACTAGTATAGACCTATGTGATATTTCACTAATTACTTTTTGAATTCAAAACTTCACTTGCACATGCTATACTTCTACACTAGAAGTAAGAAAAATCACATCATACCATCCTTCCACAATAAAAAAAAAGAAACTTTATACCCTTCATGTGTAAGTACTCCCTCCAAATTTCTTGCATAAAAAAGGAGTAGAAAATAGGGCTACAAAAAATTGCATGCTTACATCCAAAGCATGAGTAAAAAGTAGTCATGTTTCATCCCTGCAAAATAAGAGAGTCAACACAAAAAGGAGTCATCTCAAATATCCACATCCACTTCCACTCCATCACACATGCACAAGTCTTGAATCAAATAGTTTTGAAATGATTTCTCCTAAGGCTTACTTTATTGACTTAGCAATATTATGTGTTGCAAACATACTGAAAGTGCATCTAGGCATCTCCGTGGGTTTTGGATGATTGATGACGATAATTAAGAGGCTAATGAGCTAAGTTGATCTTAAGCACAGGTACAAGGATTGAAATGAGATGAAAAACCTCAAAAAGGAAAAGGAGAAAACCGCTGTCAATGACTCAAGCGTAGAAATTAGGGTTTCTATGGCATTGAGCTTATATGAGCCGTATCATGTAAGAGGGTGGTTGTATCATGTGCACTGAGATCATACCAAGGGGCTCAAAGTGGTGGTCTAGAGAAAAACATAAGTGAGAAGCCTAAAATGAGAAAAAACCTAAGAGGCCGGACTAGTGCGACCATGGCAGACAAGTCCGTTTTTGGACAAACCAAACGCCTCTGGAGTCTTCCCGAGTGATTTTGGAGCTAAGTCTGAGAAGTCCAGACTTGTCCGTTTTTGGACGGACCAAAGCTCTCTGGAGTAGTTCGGACTTGTCCGTTTGGGCCCGGACTTGTCCGCTTGGGACTTAGTGTGACAAACCGAGAGAAAACCCTAGGTGGCCGGACTAGTCCGGGCTAACTCAGAAAAGTACGTTTTGGAACGAACCAAGTGTTGTTGTTCCACTTCGGACTAGTCCGTTTTTGACCAGACTAGTCCGATATCTAGTGACCGTTTGAATTTGGAAATTTGGCGGGTAGCGTGACAATCTTTGCTAAGTGTGGCAGTTGTCGGGAACTGACCAGGGGGTCAGTGGTCCCATAGGGCCGGACTAGTTCGGGGTCTAAGGCCGGACTAGTCCGCCCCTTTGTTGATGTAAGCAAAAGGGGGCTTGGGACCTCTATAAAAAGGGGACCCCCGGGCTCATTTGAACAATACTTGAAACCTAGCGCCGCCACAAGCATCCTAGAGCCTTCCAAAGCCTTCTAATCATCCTATTGACCCCCTAAGAGCAAATCTTGAAGAGATTATGGTTTGGGGAGGAGAGTAAAGGAAGATCATCGCGCTTTGGCTCTCGGTTTGATCTCTTGCACATTGTGTTGTGTTTTGTGGCTTGTGTGAGTTGAGCTTCGTGTGCTCCTCATTGTATTGATTTGTGGGAGCATCAAGTTGTGAGTAGCCCCATCAAACTTTGTGATTGCCCATTGATATAGTGAAAACCAAGCCGGCCATTGTGGTGGCTTGGTGAGAGAAGGGTCAAGTGAGACCCGATCCTTGTGTGGACTTCTCCACGTGGATGTAGGCTTCTTCGTGGAGCTGAACCACGGGATAAATCTCTTTTCGCTTGTTTTGAACTTTTCATAATCTCTAGCATTGCTATTAGGGTTCACATTTGACTTATTGTCTTACACTTGATCACTATTGTAAACTTCCAATCTAAGTGTTTAAACATCACAATCTGAGCTTCACAAGTTTGTTACATATTGCTTTTAATCTCTATGAACTTTAATTCCGCAAACAACTTGTAGAAATCAAGTTTTAGGGTTTTCACCCTGTGCTGAGCGGACTAGTCCGGCCCAGACCAGACTAGTCCGACCACAGAGAATTAATCTCGTTTAATTAAGTCATTTTAGGTATTATTGCCTATTCACCCCCCCCCCTCTAGGTGACTTTCAATTGGTATCAGAGCAGGCTTCTCCCCAAGAGTCTAACAACTCAAAGAAGTAATGGCCAGAAGGGGTGACAATGAGTTTCTGGTGGTCGTCGATGACACCAAGACGAAGAACATCGATGTTCTTCAAGATGATCCAAATGACGACGAAGAAGTTCGGATGCTCAAGGCACGACTTCGTGAGAAGCTCAACGTGCCAAAGAAGGAGATCAAGCCAATTGCTCCGGTTAACATTGACAATGGGAGTAGTTCACAAGACTACTCCCGGTATCCTTACAATTATGAGCAACTTACCGCTAGAAATCATTACTTGTCTATTTCCATTGACAAACCTCCTCAATTTGATGGAAATGATTATTCTATGTGGAAGCATAATTTGAAGATGCATCTCATTTCCTTAAACCCTAGATTGTGGCAAATTGTGATGATAGGTGTTCACCTTTCCAAGAATGAGGAAGACATCACTCTGGAGCAAGCTGTCCTTCTACATCGAAATGCTCAAGCCGTTGGAGTGATTAGCTCCTCATTGACTTGTGAGGAGTTCAACCGCATTGAAGGGTTGGAGGTTGCCAAGGAGATTTGGGATACCCTCAAGACGGCGCACGAAGGCAACCGCGTCATAAGGGAAGCAAAGATCGAGATGATCGAAGGAGAGCTTGGGAGATTTACCATCATGGAGGGTGAATCTCCGCAATACATGTATGACCGCCTCAAGACTCTCATCAACAAGAGTCGGTCATATGGAAGCACCCGGTGGACCGACCACGAGGTAGTAAAGAGGATGATTCGAGCATTCATGCCTCGAAACGTCACTCTTTGCTCACTAATTCGTGAAAGTCCGGGCTTCCACAAGATGACTTTCGAAGAAGTGTTAGGGAGAATCATCAGCCATGAGATGATGGAGAAAGAAGCGATGTTCTACAACGATCTACAAAGGCTTTCATCCTCCAAGAAAAGGGATGTTGCATTCAAAGCAACGTCCTCAAGATCACAATAAAAGGGAGAAAGTGATGAAGAGAGTCCCGACACCGATGAAGAAGAAGCTCTCTTCATCAACAACTTTAAGGGGATGTTTAGAAGGAGGAGGGGGAGCTACCAGAATGAGAGAAGAAGCAAAGGCAAGCCCAAGACAAGATCAAAAAGGGCTTGCTACAATTGTGGAGAATATGGCCACTTCATTGTGGATTGTCCACATGAAGAAAACAAGAAGAAGAAGAAGGAGAGCAAGTCCAAAGAGAAGAAGTACTTCAAGAAGAAGAAGCAATCCGGACATGCCCACCTTGGGAAGGAGTGGGATTCAAATGAGGAATCCTCCTCGGATGAACATGAGAAGGTAGCAACTATTGCTATGAAGAAGACAACAACAGAGAATAAGCTCTTCCCCAACTTGGAGATCTCAAGGCCAACATGTCTCATGGCCAAAGAGGAAAGAAAGAAGGTTAAATCTAACTCCTCTTCTTCAATTTCTTCTCATGATGACTTTGATGGTAGTAGTGAAAATGAACACATGCTTAAAGACATGAGCAAAAGCACCTTGAAGAGATTGAGATTGTTAACGGAAGAGATATTTGAGATGGAAGAACTCATCAACCATCAAGAGGACATGCTCATCCAACAAAAGGAGAGATGTCAAGAGGTTGAGGAGCTCTTGGAGCTTGAAAGAGAAAGAAGCAAGGAACTTGAGCGTGAACTTGCTTTGAGCAAGGAAACTTGCTCAAACCTTGAGAACACTACAATTGTGCTCAAGTATGAACTTGTTCGTTTGACACAAGCTAACAAAATCCTTGAGACACAAGTGAAGTCTCTCAAGGTCAATGCACCTTCTTCCTCTACAAGCTCACCTTCCACAAATGTTAAATCCGAAGCATCTAATCTTTGTAAATGCTCAAACTTAATCATAAAACTTAAAGATGAGCTAAAGTTGGCACAAACCAATCAAGCACCCAAGGGTGGCATTTTTGACAAGGAGAAGGTGGCATATGCACGTAGTGCATTTACCAACACGAGACATCCCCTTGTCAAGGATGGTCTTGGTTATTCTAGGGGGATGAGGCAAAATGCCAAAACTCCCAAGAATGGCAAAGACTTGATTGTCTTTGTCAAAGGAGGCTCATACAACACTAAGGGAAAGAACATTGCTACTACACCTAAAATGCCTAAGAAAGAACCGCATCCATTGTTCCATGATTTTGATGCTTCATATGGTTTATTAAGGAACAAGTTTGGAAAGGCGTATGGTAGGTATGTTGGGCCACGCCGCAAGAGTCCCAAACCTTGTGTGTGGGTGCCCAAGTTCCTCTTTACTAACATCAAAGTTCCTCTTTCAAATGTCTTACATGTTGATTCACTTGATTATAACCTCTTGTCCATATCACAACTATGTGACAAAGGTTACAATTGTTTATTCACTAATGAGGGTGTGACCGTCACAAGGAGAAGCAATGACTCAATTGACTTTAAGGGTGTACTCAAGGGAAAGCTCTATCTTATGGATTTCTCCACAGATAAAGCCTAACTTGATACATGCTTAATTGCAAAAACTAACATGGGATGGCTTTGGCATAGGAGGCTAGCCCATGATGGAATGAGGAATTTGCAAAAACTCCTTAAGGGCGAGCACATCCGTGGTTTAAAGAATGTTGTGTTTGAAAAGGATAGGCCATATAGCGCATGCCAAGCCGGAAAGCAAGTTGGAGCACCTCATCCATCCAAGAACATTATGACAACATCAAGACCATTGGAGCTTCTACACATGGATCTCTTTGGTCCAATCGCCTACATTAGTATTGGTGGTAATAAATATGGTCTTGTTATTGTTGATGATTTTTCACGTTTCACTTGGGTGTTATTTTTGCATGACAAGAGCGAGACTCAAGGTGTACTCAAGAGATACTTGAAGAGAGCTCAAAAAGAGTTCTCCTTGAGTATCAAGACCATTAGGAGTGACAATGGCACCGAATTCAAGAACACCCAAGTTGAAGAATTTTTGGATAAAGAAGGCATCAAGCATGAGTTCTCGGGACCCTACTCCCCTCAACAAAATGGGGTGGTCGAGAGGAAGAATAGGACTCTAATTGAGATGTCAAGAACCATGCTTGATGAGTACAAGATGTCGGACCGGTTTTGGGCGGAAGCAGTCAACACCGCTTGCCATGCCATAAACCGGTTGTACCTTCACCGCATACTTAAGAAGACGTCATATGAGCTCCTGACCGGTAACAAACCCAACATCTCTTACTTTCGTGTTTTTTGGAGCAAATGCTACATTCTTAACAAGAAGCCTAGGACTTCGAAGTTTGCTTCTAAGTCCGATGAGGGTTTCTTGCTTAGCTATGACTCAAACACTTACGCCTATCGTGTCTTTAACAAGTCCTCCGGAATTGTTGAAGTAGCACATGCGTAGTGTTTGATGAGACTAATGGCTCCCAAGTGGAGCAAGTTGATCGTCATGTGCTAGATCAAGAAGAAGCTCCACAAGTGGTGATAGGAAGGATGGCACTTGGAGACATACGACCACAAGAGCGACCTCAAGTCACAAGTAACCATCCTATACATCAAGCAAGCTCTTCCTCAAATGATAAAGAGCAACCTCCCCAAGATGCGCTTCAAGAAGATGAAAACGAAGGCATCAATCAAGGGGGAGACAATGAGGATGAGGAAGACCAAGATGATGAATCAAGATCTCAAGCACCTCACCCAAGAGTGCATCAAAGCGTCCAACAGGACCATCCCGTTGACAATATACTTGGAGACATCTCCAAGGGGGTAACTACTCGATCTCGTGTTGCAACTTTTTGTGAACATTACTCCTTTGTTTCTTCCTTGAAGCCCCACAAGGTTGAAGAAACACTACGAGATCTGGATTGGGTGATGGCCATGCAAGAAGATCTCAACAACTTCGAGAGAAATAAAGTATGGGAGCTTGTGAAGAGGCCAAATGCAAATGTTGTAGGGACCAAATGGGTGTTCCGCAACAAACAAGATGAACACAAGGTGGTCACAAGGAACAAGGCATGACTTGTGGCCAAAGGGTACTCACAAGTCGAAGGTTTGGATTTCGAAGAAACCTTTGCTCCCGTAGCTAGGCTTGAATCAATTCGTATATTACTTGCATTTGCTAATCACCATGATTTTAAGCTATATCAAATGGACATCAAGAGCACATTCCTCAATGGTCCAATCAAGGAAGAAGTATATGTGGAGCAAGCCCCTAGATTTGAAGATGAAGAATTCCCAAACCAGGTGTACAAATTGCGTAAGGCTCTCTATGGACTCAAACAAGCTCCTAGAGCTTGGTATGAGTGCCTTAGAGACTTTCTAACTCAAAATGGTTTTAAAATTGGGAAGGCAGACTATACTCTATTCACTAAGCACTTTAATGATGATTTGTTTGTTTGCCAAATATATGTCCATGACATTATATTTGGTTCTACTAACAAATCCTATTGTGATGAGTTTTCCAAGATAATGACGAAAAGATTCGAGATGTCCATGATGGGGGAGTTGAAGTTCTTTCTAGGTTTTCAAGTGAAGCAACTCAAGGAAGGCACGTTCATTAGTCAAACCAAGTACACACAAGATATACTCAAGAAGTTTGACATGGACAAGGCCAAACCCATCAAGACTCCTATGGCAACCAATGGGCATCTCGATCTCAATGAAGATGGTCCAAGTGTAGACCAAAAGGTATATCGTTCTATGATAGGCTCATGGTTATACTTATGTGCATATAGGCCCGAAATCATGCTTAGTGTGTGTATGTGTGCTAGATTTCAAGATGCTCCAAAGGTGTGTCATTCTACCGCCGTTAAGAGAATTCTTAGATATTTGGTTCACACACCAAGCCTAGGACTTTGGTACCCCAAAGGCTCTAAGTTTAACCTCATTGGATATTCCGATGCGGACTATGCGGGGTGCAAAGTTGACAGGAAGAGTACATAGGGAACTTGCCAATTCCTTGGTAGATCTCTAGTGTCATGGTACTCAAAGAAACAAAACTCCATTGCACTTTCCACAGCCGAAGCGGAGTATGTCGCCGCCGGAAGTTGTTGTGCACAACTTATTTGGATGCGACAAACTCTTAGGGACTATGGCATAAACTTGCACCATATTCCTCTCCTATGTGACAATGAGAGTGCCATCAAAATAGCTCACAATCCAGTTGAGCACTCAAGGACCAAGCACATCGATATACGCCATCACTTCTTGAGAGATCACTCCATCAAAGGAGACATTGCAATTTCCCATGTGAGAACCGATAAACAATTGGCCGATATCTTTACCAAGCCCCTAGATGAGAAAAGGTTTTCTGAACTTAGGAGTGAGCTAAATATCTTGGATTCTAGAAATGTGGCTTAAGTCTTGCACATCTGATTGCAATATTCAAAATTCACACATGCTTGCGAAAAACTTATCCTCCTCAATTTTTCCACAATTTTTTGAAATTATTGAATCCTTGTGAATCATGGTCATAGTTTGATTGTTGATTGCTTACTGACCATATTTACAAAGATCTTTTGTGAAATATAGTCCAAAAGGATCAAATCTCCACTCAAAACTCAATATATATGAGTTTTAAGTCTTAGGACCAGACTAGTCCGGTAGTATGAGTTGTACGGACCCAGTCCAGATGCCGGACAAGTCCGGGTCCCTGACCGGACTAGTCCGGCTCTTGGGGACTTAGCCTCCCCATGGTGCCCTCGATCTCCTCACTCCCATTCAAACACTCTCTCTCCAAAAACGCTCGAAAACTGCCTCCCCAATGGCGATTTTTTAGTCCATCCACCAAATCTCGATTCCAATCGGTGGATTGAAGCCCCAAGGTGCTTAGGAACTTTGCCCCAAGCATCGGAGACCGCTCCCTCACTCTCATTTCATCAAATCAAACACTTGAAGAGGTATTCTTGACCTAACTCCAAAATCCTTGGAATTCAATTCATTTTGGTCCTTTGTTAGAAACTTCTTCACAAATGGTGTTGTACACATCAATGTGATCATATAGCTCCATTTTTGTGGTAGGATCCGTAGTTTTTGCAAAATTTCCCTAGATTAGGGTTCTTGCTGTGTGAACCGGACTAGTCCGGCCACAGGGCCGACAAGTCCGACCTAGTGCGGACTAGTCCGGCCCCTGGGCGGACAAGTCCGGGTTACACAGTGAAAACCCTAACTTAGGTTGATTTTGTGAATTTCCCCAATTTATCTTGACTCTCTGGACTTATCCAACTTTTCGTGCTTCTCTTGTCAGCAATCATGTCGGACAATGAGAACGTTCCTTCCTCCAACTCCGAGACCGAAGCGGAGAAGCAGGCTCTCTTCCGCCGGAAACAAAGAGAGGATCAAGAGATGGATGCTGCGTACTTTGCCTCTCAGGGGGCAAAGAAGACGGAGCGTGAGGAGCACAACTCCGAGGCTGCCGAGGCTGCCCTAAAGAGGAAGAGGCTTGTGACCATGGGTGAGCAAGCCAAGTCCCAGGGGGCAAGATCCTCCAAAGATATGGGCAAGTCTCCTGTTGATGCTACACCCAAGAAGAGGGTGATTGTGGCCAAGAAGGCTGCAAGCAAAGTGAAGAAGGGTGCCCCACAACCCATTGGCCCCTTGAGGATGTCCTCTTCTGCACGAAACCCAAACCGTGCAGCTGCTTTTGATGTCAATATCTTCAAGGGCAAGGGGGCTGAGAAGGCACGCAAGTTGAGGAAGATAAATGTTTATCAGCTTGATAGGAGCACAATGGATCCCCGGTTCTGGTGTGAATTCCACTGTGACTACTACAGGACAGTCTATATGACCAAGCAAACTCCTGTCACAGATGCTCAGTAGATCGACTGGGATTACATGGCTCAGAAAGATCATCAAGCCTTCAATGTTGTGATTGAGGCTGTCGAGAGGCATGGTCTGAAGAAGCTTATGGCCTTCCAGTACGAGTGGAATGTGGAGGTCATCACTCAGTTCTACTCCACCCTTTACTTCCACACTGATGGGGACAGGAGGATCACCTGGATGACCCATGGAGAGCAGTACTCTACCACCTTTTGGGAGTTTGCTCAGTTGCTTGACTTGGAGGATCAACTGGATAATGAGATCATCATTTCCAATCTGAAGCCAGTTGATCGGGACACATTGGAGTATATGTATCCAAGCCATGGACAGTATGAGGTCGGGCACATCAGAAATATCAAGCCCTTCTATAGTGTGCTCAACCGGGTCCTCAGAAAGACAATTGCCCCCAAGGATGGAGATGTGGGGATCATCCAAGGCAATTTGAGGCATTTAATGGTCTCATTGATGGAGATGTCCGCTTCAATGTGGTGGACTATATCTTTGATGACATCTTCAACATCTCTCACACCCCCAACCGATCATGTGGATACGCTCCATAAATTATGTACATGATCGAGAAGCTCTCCGGGCTCACATTCATGAAAGATATCATTCACCGGAGGCTTCGACCACAACTCCCTCCTCCGGAGCCAGCTGCCCCTCGGAGGAAGAATGCGGATCCTCCCGCTTCTTCCTCTCGCTTCGTGCCATCTCCTCCACCACCTCCTCCTTCGACACAATGCGGAAGCGGCTTCTTCAAGTGCTTCAAAGCTCTCTTTTCTTTGTGCTGGAAGACGGAAATTCGGCAACATCGCATGGAGTGTCGCAATGAGAAGTATCTCAAGGCGATGTGCGACAAGCTGGACATCCCTATGTCCCCCGCCGAGGAGAGCGGTGGTGAGCTCACTTCCTTTCCCGAGTTCACTGCCGAAGATCTCGCTGAATTTGGGGAAGCTGGGACTTCCACCGCGGCCTTGACCGAGGATCCGGAGGCTACGGAGAGCGACGGCGAGCCCCAAGGCGACAATGATGACTCCGACTCCGACGATGAGTAGTCCTAAGGGCTCTTCCTCTCTTGTTTTCCTTTTTGGTGTCTTGATGCCAAAGGGGGGGGGGAGATAGCAAGGAGATAGCTTGACGGGCTCTTAGATCTAGGGGGAGAGACATAGGGCAAGACATGAAGGCGAGAGATAAAATAGATTGATGTTGATGTATGAGGGTATTGATCTATGTTGGACTTATGTTTTAAACCTCATTTCAAGTTGTATGGTAAGACTTAATCTATGTATTCAAGTATTCATGTATCTTGCCTAAATTTGTGATGTGTTGCCTCATTTTAATGTCTATTTTGCATAATCATTGTCTTATCACACTTTATGAACACATCACTTAGGCACCCCACCATAACATGCATATGTATGAGAACTCTCTCAATCTCGCTTACTCATGATGCATACATTGAGGGGGAGTCACTCATACAAATACATGTTATGAAAACAAATTATTATCCTTGGTGTTGAAGTCTTAATGTGTTGTCATCAATTCACCAAAAAGTGAGAGATTGAAAGTGCATCTAGGCATCCCCGTGGGTTTTGGATGATTGATGATGACAATTAAGAGGCTAATGAGTTAAGTTGATCTTAAGCACAGGTACAAGGATTGAAATGAGATGAAAACCCTCAAAAGGGAAAAGGAGAAAGCGGGCGTCAAAGACTCAAGCATAGAAATTAGGGTTTCTATGGCATTGAGCATGAGCCGTATCATGTAAGAGGGTGGTTGTATCATGTGCATTGAGATCATACCAAGGGGCTCAAAGTGGTGGTCTAGAGAAAAACCTAAGTGAGAAGCCTAAATGAGAAAAACCCTAGGAGGCCAGACTAGTCCGGGCCTCGGGGCCGAACTAATCCGGCCATGGCAGACAAGTCCGTTTTTGGATGGACCAAACGCCTATGGAGTGTTCCTGAGTGATTTTGGAGCTAAGTCTGAGAAGTCCGGACTTGTCCATTTTTGGACGGACCAAAGCTCTCTGGAGTAGTTCGGACTTGTCTGTTTGGGCCCGAACTTGTCCGCTTGGGACTTAGTGTGACAAACTGAGAAAAAACCCTAGGGGGCTGGACTAGTTCGCCCCTGTGGCCGAACTAGTCCGGGCCAACTCAGAAAAGTCTGTTTGGAACAGACCAAGTGGTTCTGTTCCACTTCGGACTAGTCCGTTTTCGACCGGACTAGTTCGATGTCTAGTGACCGTTTGAATTTGGAAATTTGGCGGGTAGCGTGACGATCGTTGCTCAGTGTGGTAGTTGTCGGGAACTGACCAGGTCCAATAGGGCCGGACTAGTCCGGGGTCTAAGGCCGGACTAGTCCACCCCTTTGCTGATGTAAGCAAAAGGGGCTTGGGACCTCTATAAAAAGGGGACCCCCGGGCTCATTTGAACAATACTTGAACCCTAGCGCCGCCACAAGCATCCTATAGCCTTCCAAAACCTTCTACTCATCCTATTGACTCCCTAAGAGCAAATCTTGAAGAGATTAGGGTTTGGGGAGGAGAGTAAAGGAAGATCATCGTGCTTTGGCTCTCGGTTTGATCTCTTGCACATTGTGTTGTGGATTGTGGCTTGTGTGAGTTGAGCTTCGTGTGCTCCTCATTGTATTGATTTGTGGGAGCCTCAAATTGTGAGCAGCCCCATCAAACTTTGTGATTGCCCATTGATATAGTGAAAACCAAGCCGTCCATTGTGGTGGCTTGGTGACAGAAAGGTCAAGTGAGACCCGGTCCTTGTGTGGACTTATCAACGTGGATGTAGGCTTCTTCGTGGAGCTGAACCACGGGATAAATCTCATTTCGCTTGTTTTGCACTTTTCATAATCTCTAGCATTGCTATTAGGGTTCACATTTGACTTATTGTCTTACACCTGATCACTATTGTAAACTTGTAATCTAAGTGTTTAAACATCATAATCTGATCTTCACAAGTTTGTTACATATTACTTTTATTCTCTGTGAACTTTAATTCCGCAAACAACTTGTAGAAATCAAGTTTTAGGGTTTTCACCTTGTGCTGAGCGGACTAGTCCGGCCCTGACCAGACTAGTCCAGCCACAGAGAATTAATCTCGTTTAATTAAGTCATTTCAGGTATTATTGCCTATTCTCCCCCCCCCCTCTAGGCGACTTTCACATACCTACTATATTCCCTACCAAGCTCCACATACAAGCCTCATTTATTGGTAGGATGAATTTAGACAAAATGACTTGGTGAGGATATATTTCCACTACATATAAAGGAGAGACTGAGAGAATCAAATTGAGGTACTTATAATCTAAATTGAACTCTCTGGAATTTGACTAGAACTTGATCTCTAGGGTATGTGTGCTCCATTTGTTGTTCTATCTTTCAACCACCCATGAATAGGAGATGCATAAGCCCCATAATGACTTAAGATGGGTGATATACCATGCCAATTTTTGCAATACTAGGTAGAGTATTTTGTTGTGCACATGGTACTTTTGAAAAGCAGAACATTGTAGCAACTCCTGATCATTAACCTAAAGTCTTGACTTTGCTCGGGACGAGCAAAAGATAAGCATGGGAGAGTTTGTTGACGGCTGTTATATACCAATTTCATCCGCCAATATAACTCAATTATGTGAAGGAAATATCATTTCTTGCACACATCACCTTTGTATTTAACCTATTTCCACTTGTACTTGGAGAAATTGGTGCATGCAGATATTTTATATACAATTGAAGTGAAACAAGGTGATAAATCCTATAAAATATCATCCCAACCAATCAAACAATGACATGTGGCACCACATGGATCAAATAGCCCAACAAACAGAAGTATTCGTGGCCATCCAACAGTGTACACCCTATATCAGTAAAGGGGGCCCACCTGGAAGTCAACCCAAGAAAGCACAGACTGTTTGGAGGACTTACCAGGTCGGCCGACCCCCCCCCCCCCCCCTAGTCGTCCTACCTGGTCTCTCCTCCAAACTCAATCAGCTTCAATATGTTGGCTCCTCTCGGCTTGAAGAAGTCGTTGATGACTGATTCGCTCGCTTTTGGTGGCGAGAACCGACCCGTCTCCAAGCTATAAATAAGACTTCTCACTTCAACACACACCACTTGAGCATCATTCTATTGTATACACTAGTTCTCTTAGTCCTTTGTGGAGTTAGGCTATAGAGAGGAGAGACTCTAGTCCCAAGTCCAAGTTGGGAAAGGTATGGCTCATGTATCTTTTCTTATATTTGTGACTTTATGCATAATAAAGATATTATATTTAGTCTTCTTTTATTCATATACTTGGATAAAGTGTTTCTTGTTTAATTGTGGATTATATGTATGTGGTAGGAGTAGTCTTTATGATTATGCCATATCACTCCTAATCTATCGTCATAAACACTACAAACCCCCACTATAGTCTAATTAGTTATGATATGATCATGTTAATATGAATAACTTATGCTATGTGTCAACATTGGTTCAACGATGTTTAGGTTATTCATTGCATTAGAGAGGTACTTGTACTCGAGCCTCTAAGGTATTTACTTAATATGCTAGCATGGTGCTAGGATAGTAATAGCGTTGGATGTATCGTAGACCCACGGATTGAAGAGGTAGGCAGTAGGTGGTGATAGTTCTATCTGTCCTTTGTAATCCTCCACGTTCAGCTACGCCACAGGCTCTTGGCGGGAGTCGCCCTAGTATTGTTAGGAGTAAACCCGTACCTTATGTGTTGAACAACTTAGCATAAAGATTCACCATTGACGTGCTCATTAGTATCTAACCTAGGCTATGTATATGTATATTAGAAGCATTGTAGGAGCAACTCCTCAACTCTTAGTCAAACCTCTAGTAGGACCCATCTACCCTTTAGAATAGATTGCTTAGGTGTATGTCATACTATCCATATATTATCAACTTACCCCTGTCTTGATAATTAATTAGTATCCCATAGCTCGATCATAAGAGTAGTATTTACTTTACTTCATTGCCTTCTTTTAGGATAAATACGATACCCTTGAGAATACTCTTGGGTGAAATGCTACACGACAGTTTCTGTGCGCTTGCGGACCTCATCTCTTTTGAGAGATGATATGTGACGTAAGAAACGTCAGCAAGCATTTTGGCGCCCTTGCCGAGGATGATTTGTTAGTATTTCTTAGGAGCCGTTAATAGGAATCAACACCGAAGATCGTTCCCTAATAACTATGCATATCGAGCTAACAAGAGGCTTGATTTGTTTCATGCAGACTTATGTGGCTATATTGATTCACCTACTCCGGGGGGTAAAAGGTATTGTCTCCTTGTTGATGATTACAGTAGATACATGTGGATTGAATTGCTAGTCACCGAAAATCAGGCACTACATTACTTCAAACTGATCAAAGTTCAAGCTAAGAATGAACAAAATGAAAAACTGAAGGGTTTCAGGTTTCACAGAGGAGGTGAGTTCAATTCCACTCTGTTTAGTGCTTATTTAGGAGAATGTGGAGTAAGGCATTTCACTACTACACCATATACTCCACAACAAAATGGTGTAGTTGAGAGGAGAAATCAGACTGTCATTGAAATGGCCGGATGCATGCTGAAACCTATGGGTGTCCCTGCCTATTTCTGGGGTGAAGCAGTTAAGTTAGCAGTGTATATTCTGAACATGTCACCTTCTAAGAGCCTGAAAGGAATGACTCCTTATGAGGCTTGGACAGGCACAAAACCAGTGGTCAAGCACATGAGGACTTTTGGATGTGTAGCCTTTGCTAAAAAGGTTGGTCCAGGACCGACAAAACTGTCACACTGAGCAACAGTATGTGTACTGATGGGGTATGAGCCAAACACAAAGGCCTATCGGCTATATGATCCAGAAGGCAAGAAAATGATCATCTCAAGGGATGTCAATTTCGATGAGAAGAGATCTTGGAAGTGGAATGAGTAAGAAAGACACTCATCTCACTACTACAATAAGCCTTATCGCAGACGGCTCGGAACCTATTATCACACGCGGTTTTTAAAACCGCCTGAAATGAAGAGTCTGTGATAATCCGCAATTTCACAGGCGGAGAAGTGATACCGCATGTGAAGAAATATTATCACAGCCGGTTGTTACTTATGCTAGCCGCCTGTGAAGATAAGTTATCACAGGCAGGTAGTGCAGCATACATACCCGCATGTGATAATTGTCTTATCACAGGCGGGTCTTGCAGCATATCTAACCGCCTGTGATAATTGTGTTATCACAGGCGGATGTTGACCTACATCAAGCCGCCTATCAAGACTTTTTACCGCATCCAGTTTCTACCATAATAGTAACCGCCTATGATAGTTAGGTTATCACAGATGGTTCTTTACCTATATCTAGCCGCCTGTGATAATTGTTTTTCACAGGCATTCCTAGCCGTTGGTAAATAACCGCCTGTGATAAGGTATAACCTATGCAGTACTACTGTTGTTACTTCTAATTTCCAGGTCAATTAAATATAATCATAGAACAGAAGTCAACAATATCATCACAGAACAGAATTCAAAAATATTATCATCACAGAAGTCAATTTCACTAAAAGCTTTAGATAGCATGTTTCGAACATTATTAAATTCAGCTTCTGTTTCGAGCTCCTGTCAAGCTAATCCCTTCACAGCAAGCTCTTCTAGATGCAAGTAACACTCGAGACTCATCATTTGGATTGTTAAAAGCTTCAATTGAAGTCTGACGATACTTTTCGTCCATTTGAGGGCTTGTTTGGATAGGAGTACACCCAAACAAGCCCTGCAAGATTTCTTTCTCTTCTCCCCATTTTTATAACTTACGAAGATGCTACTTTATCAGTTCTAATGGATGAATATATTGACTACAAATCAGTAACATCTCTCTTAGTGCTTTACACAAGCGACAAAGCGTACAACTTCAATCACAAATCTTGTTTTTACCATTTTCATAGGAATTCGACCTTAATCTTTCAAGCATAGATTTATAAATAATTGAAGCTTCTTCATCAGACATGTTAATGGCAGTTACAAGTGAGGGTGTGTCGAAGCTAACGAAATTTCAATGGGACTGAAGACAAAGAGATGCTGCATATGAGTGACAATGTCCAGGTTAGACACCATGAAGCTATGATGACAGCTTTCACGCAGTTTAACCTGGACATTGCCACTCATATGCAGGATCTCTTTATCTTCAGTCCGATTCTGATTTCGTTAGCTACGACACATCCTTCACTTATAACTGCCATTAACATGTGTGATAAGGAAGCTTCACTTATTTGGTAAATCTATGCTTGAAAGATTAAGGTTAAATCCCTATAAAAGTATAAAAACAAGATTTGTGATTGAAGTTGTTTGCTTACTCGCTTTTGTGAAGCACTAAGAAAGTAGGTACTAATTTTTAGTCAATATATTTAGGCATTAAAACTGAGAAAGAAGCATCTTCCTAAGTTTTCAAATGGACAGGAGGGAAAGAAATCGTTCAAATGGATGGGAAAATCCTTCCAAGGATCGTCAGGCTTCAAATTGATGCTTTCAACAATTCAAATGATGAGCCACGGGTGTTACTTGCATCTACAATAGCTTGATGTGCAGGGATTAGCTTGACAGGAGCTTAGCAGCATCAGAGGCGGTTGGTAAGTAAAACCCGCTGAGATAAACATCTTCTCAGGCGGTTATTAAGTACCAACCGCCTGTGAAAAATTTAAAAACCGCCTATGAGAAACTGACACCTATATAAATACCCTGTGGAGGCACGCCTCTGCTCAGTACCAAATCGCGCCACGAGGTACCTAAGTAAATTCTCATAGTTTCCTTACTATGCATTGCATGCTCCCTTTTTCTTTGTATATTTTCGTAAGCTGCTAGTTTTGTGTGTTGGTATATGGATTGTGTCCTTTTGCATTTGTGTACATATGCGTTTGGACTCAATAATTTGGAAGTTTGGTTTTTTTAATTATTGATGTCTCGAGCGTGCAGCTGATTGAAGGAGGAGCGTGGCTTGACGCAAGAACCATCTCCATGTATGTACATATGGCACACCGGTCGCATGGTTGTATATACATATGTATCTGCAATGGACTGATGAACTTAACTGTAGTTTGTTTTTCCGTCTTGTTTGTTTTTGGTATTTTCAATTTCTCTGTGTAGGGTTTCTTTGTGAAGCCTGAATCGGGAGATTTATTGAAGTGGCAGTGCATCGTCCCCGGTAAAGAAGGGGTGAGTCATGAAGAACAAGCACAATATGAGTTTAACCATCGTCCTCCTATTAATAAATTTCTTTTGCAGACTGAATGGGAAGATGGTTACTACCCCCTGACAATCTCCTTCTCTGAGGACTATCCCTTGGTGCCTCCAAGATGCGCCTTTCCAAGTGGGTTCTTCCACCCAAATGTCCATCATTCGGGAGCGCTCTGCATCGGGATTCTTGATCAAGAGACTGTAAGATAGACCTGTTTTGCTCATGTAATTAATACTTAATTGTTGTCGAACTTATTTGAACTGGTTTCTTATATTGCTTAAATTATATTTCGTAGGGGTGGTGTAGTGGTTTTACAATCAAAACTATACTACTTGAAGTTTAGCGTTTGCTGCATCAGCCAAATGTGCCCGATGTTGAAAATGATTGCTATAATCTACTTATCAAGGTTAGATGACACTTTGACTTATTGACCAATGTAGGTTATTCATTCCTCCTTTGACATTTGTTAATTTTAAATAATGTCAATATTTTCAAGATCCAGCGGAATATAAGAGACGTGTTCGGGAGCAAGCAGGATGGTACAATTTAGATTAATCGATGGGAGCTTCAGGAATAAGTTTAAATTCAAATTTAGTTTAGAGGGCATGCAATGTATGATCTATGGAATTCATCGAGTTGTGAATTACCTCTGAATTGCAATGTCATTTGCGTTTGTTTATCCTTGTATTCCAATTAAATCACTTAATTGCAATGTCATTGCATTTGTTTATCCCTACAATGGACGCTCACGATCTAGGGCACTCTGGCATTTCCGGGGACACAAAATAAGTGGAAACAATGACTTTCCCTAGGCGGTTCTTCAATGAAAACCGCTTGTGATAATTGAACAACTACATACGGTTCTTACACAATGACCGCCGGTGAAAATACATGATCTTCTCAGGCCGTTGTTAATTAAGAACCACATGTGAAGTTCATTACATTACATGCGGTTCTTAATTAATAACCGCCCGAGAAGATCATATATTTACCCAGGCGGTTGTTTCTTAAAATTCGTATGTGATGTTATTTTATTGCAGGTGGTTCTTAACTAATAACCGCCTGAGAAGATCGAGTATTTACCCAGGCGGTTGTTTTTTAGAATCTGCATGTGTTGTTCTTTCATCAAAACGGTTATTATATCATTCGTCATCACAGTTGCATATTTTTAAGGACTGCATGTGTTTGAAAAATTGAGGCGCCTGTAAAAATGTTTTTTGTAGTAGTGTCTGTTTCAGACTCTGTCTTCACTGTGTGGAGAGAAGCCTTGGAAAATCATGCAGAAAATGATGAGCCACCTGAGCAGGAACCTGAAACACCTAGGACGCCTCATGTTGTTCAAGACATACAGAACACCCCACCTGGGATTCAGTGGGTGACTCCTCCTACTGGGCAGGAAGTTGACTCTGAAGGTGTGCCTCAAAGGTTTAGACCTGTCATGGATGTTGTGAATGACAGTGAACCAGTTGAGCATTTTGAGTATAGTGCTCTATGTGTGATAGCAGCTAAGGAACCAGCATCAGTTGATGAAGCACTGGAAGCAGAAAATTGTAAGAATGCAATGCTGACAGAGTTAAAGGCAATAGAAGAAAACAGAACTTGGGAGTTTTCTGATTACCTCCAGCATGCAAGGCAATTGGGCTCAAGTGGGTGTTCAAAGTAAAAAGGATCCAGTTGGCAACGTAATCAAATATAAGGCAACATTAGTTTCCAAAGGATATGCACAAAGACAGAGGGCGGATTATGAAGAAATTTTTGCACTAGTGGCAAGGCTGGAAACAGTAAGAACAATGCTAGCACCGGCTGCAAGTAAAGGTTGGGAAGTTGACCATCTTGATGTAAAATCAGCCTTTCTAGATGGAAAATTGCAAGAAGAGGTGTATGTACAACAACCTCCTGGCTTTGAAGAGATAAGACATCCAGACAAAATTTTGAACCTCAAGAAAGCCTTATATGGGCTCAAACAGGCTCCCAGAGCCCGGAATATTCGGCTCGATCAGCAGTTAAGCACTCTTGGGTTCAATAAAAGTGAAGTAGAGCATGCCCTGTACACGAAAGAAGAAGGTGCTGATGTGCTGCTGATAGGTGTCTATGTAGATGATCTCATTATATGTGGACCTTCAGTGGAAGAAATAAAAAAGTTCAAGGAGTACATGAAGAGCACTTTCAGTGGGCATTGAAGTAAGGAAAGTTCAGGGAGGTTTCTTCCTTAGTCAGAAGGGCTATGCCCTGAAGATTTTAGAGACTGCGTGACTGAAAACTGCAATGCAAGTGATACACCCATGGAACAAAGGCTGCAACT
Source organism: Tuctoria greenei (assembly GCA_036927565.1). NCBI lineage: Eukaryota > Viridiplantae > Streptophyta > Magnoliopsida > Poales > Poaceae > Tuctoria > Tuctoria greenei. The sequence goes on from JAYESD010000004.1 coordinate 131,907,380, forward strand.
GAGCTTTTCTGATGGCAGTAGAAGATATGATGCAAACCACTATAGAAGTATTATTGGAATCCCCAAATATCTTGTCAACACAAGGCCAGACTTGGCATTTGTTGTTGGACTGACTGTTGGAATATGATCCCAATTCTGATCTCGCTGGGGACGCCTAGGGGTGTGAGAGGTGGAGTCCTCACACGTTACGGGTCGTATTTATTTTGAGGGATTTATTTCCTTTTATAAGCCACTCTTATAAATACATCGTGTAGGCTGTTGAGGGAGAGCAAGAGAGAAGAGACCCTCATTGTAATTCCCATTGTAAACTCTTATCATATAGTGAAGATCGCCGGTTGGCACCCGTGGTTTTTTCTCGCAAGGGTTTTCCACGTAAAATATGTGTCTCGTGTTCGATCTTGTTTACGCATTGATTTGCTAACAAGTGGTACCAGAGTCAGACACGAGATCAACAAAAAAAAGTTAGGGTTTAAGTCCATGTTCCTGCGCCGCCAGGCTGCACCCGCCACCAATAGATCGGATCACGTCGCCATAGCTGATTAGATCGGTTCTTCCTGTATCGCCGCCAGAAGACCGAGTTTCGTCCATTGGGCCGCCACGCGCGGATTTTCGATCGCGTTCCTGTCATGGTCGCCGCAGAGCCTTGCACGGCTCTGTCTCTGTCACCGATCAGGCATCAATCGTTGTTGTAAGTGCATCTAGGATATCCCTTTTGGGTTTTGGCTAATTGATGACAAACACATGAGATCCTAATGAAACTATTGAGATGATTGCAGGACAAACAAATTGAAACAGCTTGGTGCACACAAAAAGGTCAAAAATGGAGTGGTGTCCAAAGAGGGATACTTTGATGGAACTTGGAAGAACAAATTAGATTTTAAATGTATAGGGTGTGTATGGAAGACACACTCCAAGAGCTCACGACTTTGCGCAGGGGTAAGGGTTTTAAAATTAACCTAACTTTCACAGTGCACCGGACTAGTCCGATAATGGACCGGACTAGTCCGCCGAACTTTTTGAAGTCCACTTTCACACAGCACCGGACTAGTCCGATCACTAGTCCGCCAGACTGGAGTCTCCATCTCTGGAGACCGGACTAGTCCGTGTGTCCACCGGACTAGTCCGTCGAACTTTCTGGAGTCTCCCATCTCTAGAGACCGGACTAGTCCGTGTGTCCACCGGACTAGTCCGTTGAACTTTCTGGAGTCTGTTTTCAAAATAGGCCGGACCAGTCCATTTCCAGCCGGACTAGTCTTCCAGACTTTCTGGACTTCGAGTTACACTGTGACCGGACAAGTCCAGACTTGCACCGGACTAGTCCGGTATTAGGGTTTTTCAACGGTAACTTTTTGGAAACCATATAAATAGAGAATCCACAGCCTTCCACAGTACACACATGTCGAATACTGCTGAAAACACAAACCCTAGCGCCGCCACTTTGTCCCAAGAGCCCAAAACACATCTCCCCACACATATAAGGTGCAAAAAGAGTCAAATCATTTGAACACTTGGATTCGGGATTGGGAGATCGTCGTTCCTTCATTGCGAGCTCTTGGGGTTTGATCTTTCTACACTTATACTCTGCATTGTAATACTTTTAAGTGTATTTGATCGCCCCTTTCATTGTAATTCTCATGGGAGACCTCAACGTGTGAGGTTGCCCCACAAACTCGATGATTACCCATGCTAGTGGAATCAAGTCGACCTGTGTGGTGACTTGAAGAAGGAAAGGGTTGGAGACCCGGCTCTGTGTGAGCTTCCTCAACGAGGACGTAGATCTCGTGGTGAGAACGAACCTCGGTAAAAATTCGTGTCTCTTGTGCCTCATTTACTTTACCTTTTGTTCACTAGATCACTTGATTGCTAAACAACAATTTAAGTTGCCTATAAGTCTTCACGTGCATTCATACAATAATCTTAAATCAAAGAATTTGTTGTTCTCATTTCCGCTGCTAAAAGTATCTAGTTTCCCAAATAACACTTAATCAATTCACATATTTCAGCACATCGGACTAGTCCACCCACACAACCGGACTAGTCCGGTCAAACAAGTTTTTGACGACTCTATTAAGTGTGCAGGAAATTTTAAAGGCCTATTCACCCCCCCCCCCTCTAGGCCACATTCAATTGGTATCAGAGCAAGGTTCTCCGCCAACGAGACTCACATCTCGGAGAGATCAATGGCCTCTGAGAAGAACAACGAAATCCCGAAGATGAACATCAATGAGGAGGAACAAGAAGCTAAAGCCTTCGATGTGCTGAAAGAAAGCCCACATAATGATGAAGAAGTGAGACAGCTAAAGACACTCCTGAGAAAGAAGTTGCTGGCACAAAAAAGGAAAAGAAGAAGAGAAGACGACCGGGAGTGGTCATCACGACTACTCCCGATATCCTTACAACTACAACCGTCTCAATTCAAACAATCACTATCTCTCTATTCCTATGGGAAAGCCTCCACAGTTTGATGGAAGTGACTACACCATGTGGAAGTACAACATGAAAATGCATCTAATATCCCTGAATCCTAGTTTGTGGCACATTGTTTGCACAGGCATAGATATCCCGGACACGGATGAGGAACTCACTCCAGAGCAAGAACAAGAGATTCACAGAAACGCACAAGCCGTTGCCGTGATCACATCATCACTAAGCAGAGAGGAATTCACCAAGATCGATGGTTTAGAAAGTGCAAAAGAAATCTGGGATACACTTAAGACAGCTCACGAAGTAAATAGGTCGGTTCGTGAAGCTAAAATTGAGATGCTTGAAGGAGAGTTGGGGAGATTTGCTATTGAAGAAGGCGAATCACCTCAAGACATGTACAACCGGATGAAGGCACTCATCAACAAAATTCGTGCCTATGGAAGCAAGAAATGGACGGATCACGAGGTGGTCAAAAGAATGATTAGAGCCTTCATGCCAAGGAATGTCACACTTTGCTCAATGATTAGAGAAAGCCCCAGATTTCACAAAATGACTCCCGATGAGTTATTGGGGAAGATCATAAATCATGAAATGATGGACAGAGAGGCTCAATACGTCAAAGACTTAGCCGAACTCACATCTTCCAAAAAGAAAGAAGTTGCTCTCAAAGCAACATGCAGACCCAAACTCAAAGAAACTCATGAAGACCAAGACAACAGGCATACAAGCGACGAGAGCACTGATCTTGATGATGAAGAAATGGTACTATTTATCAAAAGTTCAAACGCATGATGAAAAGAAGACACAACAACAATTCAAATGAAGGCAAAAGTAGGGATAAAGGAAAATCCAAGGCTCAACGCACTTGCTACAACTGCGGAGAGTATGGTCACTTCATGGTGGACTGCCCCTACGAAGAAAATAAAAAGAAGAAGGAAACAATACCTCAAGAAAAGAAAAATTTCAGAAAAAGAAGACAGGCCCATCAAGCTCACATTGGCAAGGAGTGGGACTCAAACCACGAGTCCTCCTCCGATGAAGAAGAAGAGATGGCCACTTTCGCGGTCAAGAAACCTACTATGAGAGCCACACTCTTCCCAAACATGGGAGGACGGGATATGAACAACCACACTTGCTTATGGATAAGGAAGGCAAGAAAAAGTTTCGACTTACTCCTCCTACGCTAAATTCCTCTATTGATGACTTTGATAGCTCTAGTGATAATGAAGAAATGTTTAGATGATTAAGTAAAATTGCTTTACACAAAATGGAAATGTTGACGAATGAAATATTTGAAAAGGAGGAACTTGTTAACCAACAAGAAGATATGCTCATCCGTGAAAGGAAGAGATATCAAGAAGTTGAAAAGCTTCTCGAACTTGAAAGAGAGAAGAACGAGTCGCTTGAAGTTGAGCTAGCCTTGAGTAAGGGAACTTACTCAAAGCTAGGGGACTCGCATATTGCAATCAAGGAAGAACTTGCTAACTTCTCAAAAGTTAACAAGATCCTTGAGGTGCAAGTTGAGTCGCTAAAGCAAAGTGACTCCTCTTCCTCCAAGAGCTCTTCCTCCAAAGATATGAGTTCGACAACAATCGGAACTTGCAATTGCTTTAGTAAGAAGAATGTTATTTCAAATACTTCAACTTCTCATAATATGCATGCTTCTCCAAGCGGCATCTTTGATAAGGAGAAGATCAAATATGCACGCAGTGCATATATGGTCACTAGAGCTCCTAATGTCAAAGATGGCCTTGGTTTTGACAGGAACAAACACATGTCTACTCCTAATCATGCTAAGAATAGAATTTTCTTTGATAAGGAAAAATCCCATGAATCTGATTTACAAATATTGTTTTGTACATTTGATGCTTCGTATGTTCTTATGAAAGCCAAATATGGAAAAGTCATTGCTAAATATACAGGGCCATACCACAAGAACTTGAAAACTTGTGTGTGGGTGCCCAAGACTCTTGTAACTAACCTGAGAGGGCCCAAGCAAGCTTGGGTACCTAAAACCAAAGAAAAATTATTTTTTGCAGGCTTACTCCTCCGGTGGATCTAAATGGGTGCTAGATAGCGGATGCACAAATCATATGACTGGAGAGAGAGGTATGTTTGTGGAGTACGAGTATAACAAGGATCCAAGTGAAGGCATATACTTCGGAGACAACAGCCAAGGAAAGGTCCTTGGTAGCGGTAACATTGAAATATCCTCTCAAAACACCTTATCTAATGTTTTACATGTAGACTCTCTAGATTATAACCTTTTGTCGATATCTCAACTATGCGACAAAGGTTACAACTATTTATTCACTAATGAGGGTGTGATCGTTTTTAGAAGAAGTGATGGCTCGATTGCATACAAGGGAATGTTGAAGGGAAAGATTTATCTTGTTGACTTCAACAAAGATAAAGCCGAACTCGACACTTGCTTGGTTGCTAAGACCAACATGGGATGGCTGTGGCATAGACGGCTAGCCCATGTTGGTATGAGAAATCTGTAGAAACTTCTAAAAGGTGGTCACATCTGTGGTCTTAAGGATGTGGTCTTTGAAAAAGACAAGTCGTGCAGCGCTTGTCAAGCAGGAAAACAAGTCGGAGCACCACACCCCGCCAAGGATGTGATGACTACCGGAAGACCGCTGGAACTCCTCCACATGGATCTCTTTGGTCCAATTTTGTACATCAGCATCGGCGGTAACAAATACGGTTTAGTAATTGTTGATGATTTTTCAAGATTTACCTGGGTATTTTTCTTGTATGATAAATCAGAAACTCGGGGAATCCTCAAGAAGTTCTTGAAAAGAGATCAGAACGAATTCTCATCAACCATAAAGAACATCAGAAGTGACAACAGGATAGAATTCAAGAACCTCGAAGTTGAAGAGTTTCTCGATGAAGAAGGGATAAAGCATGAGTTCTCGCACCCTACTCCCCTCAACAAAACGGAGTGGCCGAAAGGAAGAACAGAACATTGATCGAAATAGCAAGAACTATGTTGGATGAATACAAGACATCGGATCGATTTTGGGCAGAAGCAGTGAACACCGCTTGTCATGCCACAAATCGGTTGTACCTCCACCGACTACTGAAGAAAACTCCATATGAGCTCCTTACTGGTAAAAAGCCTAATATTTCTTATTTCAAAGTCTTTAGTTGTAAATGTTTTATTCTGAACAAGAAATCGACGGCCTCGAAGTTCGCTTCGAAGTCCGATGAAGGGTTCTTGCTCGGTTATGAATCGAATGCCTACGCCTATCGTGTCTTAAACAAGGTGTTCGGCCTTGTTGAAGTAGCACGTGACGTAGTGTTCGATGAATCTAACGGCTCACAAGTGGAGCAAGTTGATAAGTGTGTGCTACATAAAGCGGAAGCTCCATATGAAGCACTAAAGAAAATGGCACTTGGTGATATCTTACCACAAGAGCGAACATTCGACTCAAATGCACAAGATGAACTTCAACACGGAGGCAATGATCAAGGGGGAGCTCTTTCACAAGATCAAGATGAGAAAGATCAAGAAGATCAAGACAATCATGGAAGCAATGATCTAGGGGGAGACAATGCACATGAAGATAATGAAGAACAAGCAACTACACAAGTCCCACACCCAAGAGTACATCAGAGCGTGCAAAGGGACCATCCTGTCAACAATATCATTGGAGATATTGCTAAGGGAGTAACTACTAGATCTAGAGTTGCAAATTTCTGTGAATACTATTCTTTTGTGTCTTTTCTGGAACCATACAGGGTAGAAGAAGCCTTAAGGGATCCAGACTGGGTGATTGCAATGCAAGAGGAATTGAACAACTCCAAAAGAAATGAAGTGTGGGAGCTGGTAGAGAGACCGAAGGCGAACATCGTTGGAACCAAATGGGTCTTTCGGAACAAGCAAGATGAACATGGAGTAGTAACAAGAAATAAAGCGAGATTGGTGGCCAAAGGTTATTCTTAGGTTGAAGGTTTGGACTTCGATGAAACTTTCGCTCATGTTGCTAGACTTGAGTCCATTCGTATTTTATTGGCATATGCTACTCACCATAATTTTAAGTTGTATCAAATGGACGCCAAAAGCGCCTTCTTAAATGGCCCGATAAAGGAGGAAGTTTATGTGGAGCAGCCACCAGGATTCGAAGACCAAAGGTATCCCAACCATGTCTACAAACTGCGTAAGGCTCTCTATGGCCTCAAACAAGCTCCTCAAGCTTGGTATGAGTGCCTTAGAGATTTTCTGACTCAAAATGGATTCAAAATTGGTAAAGCTGGCTATACACTCTTCACTAGACATTGTGATGATCATCTATTCGTATGTCAAATTTATTTTGATGACATTATCTTTGGACCCACTAACAAGTCTTTTTGTGAAGAATTTAGCAAAATTATGACAGATAGGTTCGAGATGTCAATGATGGGCGAATTGGAGTTCTTCTTGGGATTCCAAGTGAAGCAACTAAGGGAAGGTACATTTATAAGCCAAACCAAATATACACAGGACATCCTCAAGAAATTCAATATGGATGAAGCCAAGCCCATCAAGACACCCATGGCCATTAACGGACATCTCGACCTCAATGAAGACGGTCCAAATGTGGACCAGAAGGTATATCGGTCTATGATCGGCTCCTTACTTTATTTATGTGCATCTAGGCCAGATATTATGCTTAGTGTTTGCTTGTGTGCAAGGTTTCAAGCCGCACCTAAAGAGTGTCACTTAATTGCTGTAAAAAGAATCCTAAGGTATCTTGTGCACACACCCAACTTGGGCCTTTGGTACCCCAAAGGATCCAAGTTTAACTTGATAGGCTACTCTGACACTGACTATGCAGGATGCAAAGTTGATAGAAAGAGCACGTCAGGAACTTGTCAATTTCTTGGTAGGTCCCTAGTTTCTTGGTCATCTAAAAAGCAAAACTCCATTGCTCTTTCCACAGCGGAAGCATAGTATGTTGCAGCCGGTAGTTGTTGCGCACAACTACTTTGGATGCGACAGACTCTTAGGGACTACGGCTACAATCTTAGCCATATTCCGCTTCTATGTGATAATGAAAGTGCTATAAAAATTGCACACAACCCTGTAGAGCACTCAAGAACTAAGCACATAGATATACGTCATCACTTTCTTAGAGATCATTCGTTAAAAGGTGACATTGCTATTTCACATGTTAGGACTGAAAAATAACTTGCGGATATTTTCACAAAATCATTAGATGAGAAAAGGTTCTGTGAGCTTGGGAATGAACTTAATATTCTTGACTCTCGAAATGTGGCTTGAAACGTTGCATACCTGGTTGGAACTTCAAATGTCACATTTTATTGTTAAAACTGCTCCTCATCTCCTTTCTCTTCTAATAAAACTATTATAATGAAGAAATCTTGCAGTTTATGACCACTTTTCATTGTTGCTTTTCTCTGGTCATAATTATCAAGATTATTTGTAAAACTATTGTCCTTGGATCACTATTAATCATTTCTATATGTATCCAGTCTGGAGGGATCGGACTTGTCAGGTTTTCCACCAGACTAGTCCGGGCTGTAACACCCTAAATTTTCGCATCATGCACTGCATACATGAGCATGCATTAAACACTAGAAGAATAAGAGAAAAATAATAAAACATACATATACAAATATGTGTAGCAAAAGAAGGAAAAGAAAATAATAGTTATAGCCTAAAACTTGTAATAAGGAATAAGTATAAAAATAATAATAATAATATATAAAAATATATATATAAATAATATATATAACAATATATAAAAATAAATAAAATATTAATATTAATAATATATACTATAATAATAATAAAATAAATAATGAATAAATAAAATGAATAAGATAAATAAAATAATTAAAATATAAATAATAAAATATATAATAATAATAATATAAAAGAATAAAATAAAAAAATAAAATAAAAGGAAAGAAAAAAAGAAAAAGAAAAAAAAAGAGAAGGGCCACTGCCGGCCAGGCCAGACCGGCCCAACCGCAGCACCCCGACCCCGGCCTCCCGCGCCGCCAGCACCGCGACCCCGCCCCGGCCGCCCACGCGACCGCGCCCCGTGCCAGCGCGCCTGCACGTGCCGCCCCGCGCCGCCTGGCCCTAGCCCCACCGCCGCCTGGCCACCCGGCCGAACGCGCCTCCCGCCTCCCGCTCCCGCCTCCCGCGCGGACCCCACCCCGCACGCCACCCGCCGCTCCGAGTCCAGCCCCAACCCAACCGCCGTACCGCGGGATTCCCGTCGTGTCCCCAGCGCTCCCGTACCGAGTCGGTGCCGAGCCGGCCTCCCGATTCCCGCGCCGAAGCTCACGAAACCGACTCGGCCGCCGTATCGCGCCCCCCCTCGCGCCTATAAAAAAGGGACCGAAGCCCTGGGTTGTTTCCTCGATACCAGAAAGCAGCCGCCGCCTCTAGAAAGAAAACCGCCAGAACAGAGGGAAAAAGCACCAGAAAACAGAGCTGCGCCAGGGAAGAAAAAGGAGAAAAAGAAGGGGAAGAAGAGGAAGAAAAAGAGGAGGGCGCCACCGTTCGCCGGAGATCGACGTCGCCATCGTGTCGCCGTCGTCGTGCCGCCGGAGAACGCATCTACTTCGTCTACGCATTGTCCCCATCCCGCGATCATCGAAGCCATCGCATCTACGGTAGGCCATGTTCCCGATGCGAATTTTAGCGACCATATTGAATCTAATAGACGTAAATTGATTTTAGTTGCACCATAATTTTATTTTCAGCAGCATTAATCCACCCTAAAACCCCCGTAAACTCATATGAACACGTATAAACTAGTTGCATCTAATTATTAAACAACTGTAGTAAATTAATTATTGAATTGTGCATGCATACATGTCATTGCATGTTGATTATTTTGTGTGCATTATGTTGATTGTATTTGCTTTCTTGTATGTATGATCACGCGTAGAGGAACGTGCTCAAGAGGCCGCATACGAGGATTTCCAAAATCAAGACTTTGAAGCGCTTGCGCAACCCCATCCGCCGGAGCAAGGCAAGTGTCCTTGAAGCATATTGATCCTGTTTTATTAAATGTTTTGTTTGCGAACTTGCATGCTTGTGTCAAATTGATGGGAATCCTATGGTAGGAAGTTTACTAGTTTTGTTTGACCACCCTTGTCACCTGGAATTTATGGTAGAGAGTCGGGAAGGGTTTTTACCTTTTTGCTTCGCTTAATTAATTGGGATGGCAAACAACACTACACATTTAATTATGCATCAATGATATTATGGTCAATGTGAACTGGTCAATACGATGGGTGATCTAAGCAAGCCCGGAATGTGGATGGGTTGGATGATATGGTGGTTGGTTGCCTTACATCTAAGGACCGGTTCATGCGAGAATATGCCAGGTCAACAGTGCCACCACAAGGCCAAGTATGGGTGCGGCGTAGCTGAATAATTAGGAGCGCTGCTAGTATTATATGGACCATTGGATGGCGCGGGGAATGGGAGTCAAGGAGGACTGCCCTGGGATCCGCATGGCACACGAGGGGGCCCGTGGGTGGGAGAATGGAGATTCAAGCCTGCCGGTGAAACCTTAGTGGGCCCGTACATACTAGTAGTCCCTTTTGAAAGGCTATTTTGTGATCTCTTGGCCACACACCTACGGAAGTGTGAGATGGCATAATGAAGGTTTCTTAGTCATCGAAAGGTGATGAAATCACAAACATGTGGGTAAAGTGGTACAACCTCTGCAAAGTGTTTAAAACTATCATGATAGCCGTGCTCCAGGTTATGAGCGCCTGGATGACCTACATGATTAGAGTTGGAATTGGGATTTAGGATGGTTATGGTCTGGTAATGGTTATGATTGGTTTATGGTTATGGGTTGGTAATGGTTTATGGATTATGGTCATGGATATGAATTTGAGTTATGGTAATTGGACATGGATAATGGTGATGATGGCAATAATTGGACATGGTTTATACTTTGTTAATATGATGGTTATGATAGGATTGTTTCACATAGACATAGTATAATGCTTTTTAAATGTTTTACTGTACTTTTCAGCACTTAGCCATTATTACATTCGACTTTTGAATTAGCCACATGTCATACTTTCCACACTTGCTGAGTACGATATGTACTCACCCTTGCAATCCCCCCCCCCAACAGCTACTGGAGACCATTGGGAGTACCCTGAGGATCACGTGGAGTACTAGGTTGCGTACCGCCGTCAATTGCCTGTAGATTGGAGTCGTGCTGCTTATTTTATTTTCCGCTGCATTATTTAGAGTTTTATCATTCGTGAACTATTGGATTATTGTAATAAAGTACTTATTTAATAGTTAAGACGTGGTTAAATTCTGTATATCGTTTGTGATGCAACCGTATATGTGTGATGAACTTCCTGGGCACACATATGCGTTACGCTTGGTTCATATTCGGAACCGGGTGTCACAAATTGGTATCAGAGCCGCGTTGACCGTAGGACGCAAGCCTAGGTAGAATGGACACTCTAGAGCACTTAGGAACACTCTTCTAATCTGCTATTTTCGAAAATTTTTGCTGCTGTTTTGTTCCCTTATTTTCAGCCACAAAAAGTATTGATCGCTGCTGCGTTTTTGATAAAAATTTTCAGAAGTGAGCAATATTAAGTGCTGCTGTTTTGCTGCTTAAATTTTCGCGAAAAAGGTGTGTTTTGCTGCTGTTATGTGTGGGTAAAATTATTGTGTTGGTTGCTGTATTTTTCTTTCTATTTTTTTGTTCTTTTGGAACCGCTGCACCGCTCTTTTTCCGCCATTTTAGCTGCTGCAATTTTCAGATTTGTATTTCGTTATTTCCTTTTTCCTCTAATGTATTCTTGTTTTCTATAGATGGCCCGCACCAAGACAACCCCTCGTAAGTCGACCGGTGGACTTGTGCCCCCGCGTAGGTTGGCCAGTCGCTCTCCGGCCATCGACCCCCGTCACCCCGTGGTGATCCATTCTGACGGCAGAGCCGCAGGACAACTGCGACATCGTCTCCGTGCCCTACTCCGCGAGGCTGACTACCGTCACCACAGCCTCTCGCTCTCCTACCACACCACTGGAGTGCAGCACCCCGGCAGGAAGGAGTGGAGCTGCAAGATTTATATCTACTATGGTGATGAGTTGGTGAAGACCCATAGCAGTCCTGCTTGGAGGAGCTCCCGCCGATCTGCGCAGCAGGATGCTAGCTGGGAAGCAGCCACCTTTTGGAGTCACGCCCGCCGTTTCCGTCTGGAGGACACGGTGCACGCCTTCGTTCTGTAGCGTCCCAGTGGCACTGCGAGCTTCGTCTCCAGGCACGTGGAGGGACCACTGGACCTCCCGCAGTCTCGTCAGACTGTTGACGACGTGGCCCAGCTCAGTGCCCGACTTCAGAGGGCGCAGCAGGAGATTCAGGATGGGCGTGACCTTGCCCAGCGCCACGAGGCGATAATCAGGAGGTATCGTCGGATCACCGACGAGGACCCAGACGACTATGCGTCCGACACCCTGACGTGGACCCCAGACTCTCCGGACCGTCGCAACGGTCAGCGTGAGTCGTCTTCTGAGGAGTCCTCTGACGAGGAGCCTTCCAGTGTGGCGTCTACTGTACCACCGCCGCCTGCTGCCTCACCACCATAGGACCCCGAGGACCCCAAGGACCCCGACGACGACGACGACGACGAGGACCCAGAGGAGTTCCCGCTTGACGACGAGTAGTCCTCGACCTATGCCACGACTCAAGGATAGGCACACCCCCATTAGTTAAATAAGAGCGACGTAGACATACTTGTGTGACCTTGAGTTGTGTTACTTCTTTTAGGATCTTTGTCAATTTTATTTGGTGCTTGTTTGAGTGCTTGTGTGCTTAGTAGAGAGTTGTGGAATGCTTCGGCACTTGTCCACATCCTCATAATATAGGTCTATATTAATAAAGGATTATTTAGTGTCACATACCTTGATGCATATAGTTGGGACGTTCTTTCCAAATTCTAAATCCTTCTGTCCCCACCCTTCTTTCGTCAACAGATGGTGAGAACTCGTAACCAGAGGGATGCCAACGATGAGGAGGAGCGCAATGAAGTACCTCAGAACAATCAGGGACATGCTCATGGAGCTATCAATATCGAACAACTGTTAGCTATGCAGAACCAGCTCATGCAGACCATGATACAGACCGTGGGACAGCTGCAAGCTGGCAACAACAATCAGCCTCATATACCGCCCCCGCCACCACCCCCGCCACACCACAACCGTTTGGGAGAGTTCATGAGGACCAGACTGCCCACCTTTGCACAAGCCACAGACCCAATGGAAGCTGATGATTGGCTGAAGTCCGTTGAAAAGAAACTTGCTATTGTCCAGTGCATTGATAGGGAGAAGGTTCTCTTTGCGTCACATCAACTAGTTGGAGCAGCCGCTGACTGGTGGGAAGCTCTTTGCAACGCTCATGATAATCAGGAGGCAATCACTTGGGCTGAGTTTAAGTAGAGTTTCCATTCCCACTATGTACCTGAAGGAGTTATGATACTGAGGAGACAAGACTTTGAAAATCTCAGGCAAGGAACGATGAGCGTGAGTGAGTATCTCAACAAATTCACTCAATTATCAATATATGCTCCAGAAGACATCAAAACTGATAGTAGGAAGCAGTATCTATTTATGAAGGGTCTCAACAATGAAATTCAAGTCCAGTTGCTCAGTACTGATTATCCAAACTTCCAAAAGCTGGTTGACAAGGCTATTGTGGTTGAGAACAAGATTCGTGAGATGGAGCAGGACAATAAGAGGAAGATGCCACATCATGGACCGCAGCAAGGAAACAATGTTCGCCCCCGCTATGCACCACCTACTGCACCACAATACAACCCATCTGCTCCTGCATACCGCGCTGCTTATCCGCCCCGCCCAAATCAGCCACCGCAGCAACGCCCCGCCATGCAAGCACCTCGCTATCCTGTGCCACCTGCGCCGCGTCCTAACATGGCGGCAAATGCTCAAAACCAGTTGCGCCCAAACTTCCCTAATGCTACGGGCGGTAAGACATGCTATGTGTGTGGAGAACCCGGACACTTTGCAAGTCAATGCCCCAAGAGAAACTATGGACCTATGAACAATGCACCAAGGCCAAATAACCCGCGACCAAATGGAGGACCACCACAAGGCAACCGTGGACAGCAGAATTTTGCTCGTGGCAATGTGAATCATGTCTCTACTGAGGAAGCCCAGCAAGCTGATGACGTCGTGATTGGTATGTTTCTCGCCAACTCCAACCCCGCGACTGTTTTATTTGATTCAAGATCATCTCATTCATTCATCTCGTCAAAGTATGTTGCCAAGTACAATTTGCCTATATCTCATATGAAGCAAACTATGCTAGTAAGTTCTCCTGGCGGAGAGATGAGGACAAATATAGTATGTCCGAAAGTAAGCATTAAAATAAGGGGGGTAGACTTTATCGCAAACCTCATAGTCTTGGACTCCCAAGGAATAGACATAATACTTGGAATGGACTGGCTGAGCAAGTATAATGGAGTCATTCAATGTGCCGAGAGGATTGTGCAGTTGACAAGTGAACATGGTACATGCATCGAAGTCGAGGCAGCCCAACCTGCAAGAGAGAAAGCGATGCTGAATCACGTGGAAGAAGTGACATTGGAAAGCATTCCGATCGTTCGCGAGTACCAGGATGTGTTTCCAGATGAGTTGTCAGGTATGCCACCTGATCGTGACATAGAATTCGCCATTGAGTTGATACCTGGAACTGCACCTATAGCTAAGAGGCCGTATAGGATGCCTCCTAAGGAATTAGCAGAGCTCAAGAAGCAAATTCAAGAGCAGCTAGAGAAGGATTTTATACGCCCAAGCTCATCCCCATGGGGAGCCCCAGTGCTCTTCGTAGATAAGAAGGATGGAACACAGAGGATGTGTGTGGACTATAGGTCTCTCAACGAAGTGACAATTAAGAACAAGTACTCACTGCCCCGTATAGAGGATTTGTTTGACCAAATGAAGGGTGCCTGTATCTTCTCCAAGATCGAATTGCGGTCAGGATACTTCCAAATGAAGATTAGACCATTGGATATACCCAAGACAGCATTTCGGACACGATATGGATCTTATGAGTACACCGTCATGTCATTTGGATTGACTAACGCGCCTGCGTACTTTATGTATCTCATGAATAAGGTCTTCATGGAATATCTGGATAAGTTTGTTGTAGTGTTCATCGATGATATTATGATCTACTCGAAGGATGAGAAGGAACATGAGGAACACTTGAAGCTTACATTGCAGAAGCTACGGGAACACCAACTGTATGCCAAGTTCAGTAAATGTCAATTCTGGTTACAGGAAGTTTCTTTCTTAGGCCATATTATTTCCAGAGGAGGAGTATCAGTTGACCCAGGGAAGGTGAGAGATGTGCTTAAGTGGGAACCGCCACAGAATGTTAAGGAAATTCGGAGTTTCCTTGGAATGGCTGGATATTACCGTCGGTTTATCAAGGACTTTTCCAAGATAGCCAAGCCTATGACCGAATTACTCATGAAAGGGAAGGCATTCCGATGGACTCAAGCTTGTCAGGATAGCTTTGAGGAGTTAAAGAAAAGGTTGACAACCGCGCCGGTGTTAGTATTACCGGACGTGAGCAAGAGTTTTGATATATATTGTGATGCATCAAGACAAGGATTAGGATGTGTGCTCATGCAAGAAGGCCAAGTGGTAGCTTATGCATCGAGGAAACTAAATAAGCATGAGTTAAATTATCCTACACACGACCTTGAACTCGCAGCCGTGGTACACGCCTTCAAGATATGGAGACACTATGTTTTTGGTCACCGATGTGAGATTATACGGATCACAAGAGTCTCAAGTACATATTTACGCAAACGGATCTGAATCTGAGGCAACGCCGATGGTTGGAGCCCATCAAGGATTATGACGTGGGAATCAACTATCACCCAGGGAAGGCCAATGTAGTGGCCGATGCTTTGAGCCGAAAAGGAGTAAGTCATCAACTCACGGTACGAGAGCTGCCATCTGAGTTATGCAAGGAGTTTGAACGGTTGAACCTTGGATTCATAAATAATATGGGAACAATGGAAGTCAACCCAACATTAGAGCAGGAAATACGGGAAGGATAGACAAAGCACAAGGAAATACAGGAAATCAAGGAAAGGACCCAAGAAGGGAAAGAATTCAGGTTTGATAAGGACGAATAGGGTACCTTATGGCTTGGAAAGAGGATTGTGGTACCTAATGTCAGACATATTCGAGAAACAATATTGAAGGAGGCACATGACTCGCCTTACTCAATTCATCCCGGTTGCACAAAGATGTACAAGGACTTAAAGACATGCTATTGGTGGGCCAGCATGAAAAAGGACATAGCCGAATATGTTGCACTTTGCGATGTGTGCCGACGAGTTAAAGCTGAACACCAAAGGCCAGCTGGATTGTTACAACCATTGAAGATCCCGGAGTGGAAGTGGGAAGAGATTGGTATGGACTTTATAGTTGGATTACCGCGAACTCAGTCTGGCTATGATTCAATATGGGTTATTGTGGATCAGTTGACAAAATCAGCTCACTTCATCCCTGTCAAGACCACATATACCACCGCGAAGCTAGCAGAATTGTATATGGAGCATATTGTGTGTCGACACGGAGTACCGAAGAAGATAGTCTCGGATAGAGGTTCTCAGTTTACCTCCAGATTTTGGCAGAAATTGCATGAAGCAATGGGAACAAGGTTGAACTTCAGTTCGGCGTATCACCCTCAAACAGATGGACAAACCGAGAGGACCAACCAAATTTTGGAAGACATGTTAAGAGCTTGTGCTTTAAAGCATGGGAAAAGTTGGGATAAAAGTTTGCCGTATGCTGAATTCTCGTACAACAATAGTTACCAAGCAAGTTTGAAAATGTCACCCTATGAAGCACTATACGGAAGGAAGTGTAGGACTCCCTTGTTTTGGAATGAAACCGGAGAGAATCAAGTGTTTGGTCTCGACGTGTTACAAGACGCTGAAAGGCAAGTCCAAATAATACGGGAAAACTTAAAGGCTGCCCAGTCTCGACAGAAAGGTTATGCTGATAATAGGCGAAGGAGTTTGACTTTTGAAGTTGGAGATTTTGTATACCTCAAAGTGTCACCTATCAGAGGTCAGCAACAGTTTAACGTCAAAGGAAAATTGGCACCACGTTACATCGGACCGTTCAAGATTTTGGACAAACGGGGAGAAGTGGCATATCGATTTGAGCTGCCGACGTATCTCTCCGATGTACATGACGTATTTCACGTCTCTCAACTCAAGAGGTGTCTCAGAGTACCGGAAGAACAAGTGCCGATGAACAAGTTAGAACTTCTGGAGGATTTGTCCTATGTCGAGCAACCTATCAAGATTTTGGACATGAAGGAAAGGGTCACGAGAAATAAGAGGATACGTTGGTGCAAAGTGCAATGGAAACACCATACGGAAGCCGAAGCTACATGGGAACGTGAAGAAGACTTGAAGGCAGAATTCTCTCACCTTTTCTCCACGCTATCGAATCTCGAGGGCGAGATTCACTTTAAGGGGGTAGGTTTATAACACCCTAAATTTTCGCATCATGCACTGCATACATGAGCATGCATTAAACACTAGTAGAATAAGAGAAAAATAATAAAACATACATATACAAATATGTGTAGCAAAAGAAGGAAAAGAAAATAATAGTTATAGCCTAAAACTTGTAATAAGGAATAAGTATAAAAATAATAATAATAATAATAATATATAAATATATATATATATATAAATAATATATATAACAATAAAAATAAATAATATATTAATATTAATAATATATACTATAATAATAATAAAATAAATAATGAATAAATAAAATGAATAAGATAAATAAAATAATTAAAATATAAATAATAAAATATATAATAATAATAATAATATAAAAGAATAAAATAAAAAAAGAAAAGGAAAGTAAAAAAAAGAAAAAAAAAGAAGGGCCACTGCCGGCCAGGCCAGACCGGCCCAGCCGGAGCACCCCGACCCCGGCCTCCCGCGCCGCCAGCACCGCGACCCTGCCCCGGCCGCCCACGCGACCGCGCCCCGTGCCAGCGCGCCTGCACGCGCGCCGCCCCGCGCCGCCTGGCCCTGGCCCCACCGCCGCCTGGCCACCCGGCCGAACGCGCCTTCCGCCTCCCGCTCCCGCCTCCCGCATGGACCCCACCCCGCACGCCACCCGCCGCTCCGAGTCCGGCCCCGACCCAACCGCCGTACCGCGGGATTCCCGCTGTGTCCCCAGCGCTCCCGTACCGAGTCGGTACCGAGCCGGCCTCCCGATTCCCACGCCGAAGCTCACGAAACCGACTCGGTCGCCGTATCGCGCCCCCCCCCCCCCCTCGCGCCTATAAAAAAAGGGACCGAAGCCCTGGGATGTTTCCTCGATACCAGAAAGCAGTCGCCGCCTCTAGAAAGAAAACCGCCGGAACAGAGGGAAAAAGCACCAGAAAACAGAGCTGCGCCAGGGAAGAAAAAGGAGAAAAAGAAGGGGAAGAAGAGGAAGAAAAAGAGGAGGGCGCCACCGTTCGCCGGAGATCGACGTCGCCATCATGTCGTCGTCGTCGTGCCGCCGGAGAACACATCTACTTCGTCTACGCATTGTCCCCATCCCGCGATCATCGAAGCCATCACATCTACGGTAGGCCATGTTCCCGATGCGAATTTTAGCGACCATATTGAATCTAATAGACGTAAATTGATTTTAGTTGCACCATAATTTTATTTTCAGCAGCATTAATCCACCCTAAAACCCTCGTAAACTCATATGAACACGTATGAACTAGTTGCATCTAATTATTAAACAACTGTAGTAAATTAATTATTGAATTGTGCATGCATACATGTCATTGCATGTTGATTATTTTGTGTGCATTATGTTGATTGTATATGCTTTCTTGTATGTATGATCACGCGTAGAGGAACGTGCTCAAGAGGCCGCATACGAGGATTTCCAAAATCAAGACTTTGAAGCGCTTGCGCAACCCCATCCGCCGGAGCAAGGCAAGTGTCCTTGAAGCATATTGATCCTGTTTTATTAAATGTTTTGTTTGCGAACTTGCATGCTTGTGTCAAATTGATGGGAATCCTATGGTAGGAAGTTTACTAGTTTTGTTTGACCACCCTTGTCACCTGGAATTTATGGTAGAGAGTCGGGAAGGGTTTTTATCTTTTTGCTTCGCTTAATTAATTGGGATGACAAACAACACTACACATTTAATTATGCATCAATGATATTATGGTCAATGTGAACTGGTCAATACGATGGGTGATCTAAGCAAGCCCGGAATGTGGATGGGTTGGATGATATGGTGGTTGCTTGCCTTAGATCTAAGGACCGGTTCATGCGAGAATATGCCAGGTCAACAGTGCCACCACAAGGCCAAGTATGGGTGCGGCGTAGCTGAATAATTAGGAGCGCTGCTAGTATTGTATGGACCATTGGATGGCGCGGGGAATGGGAGTTGAGGAGGACTGCCCTGGGATCCGCATGGCACATGAGGGGGCCCGTGGGTGGGAGAATGGAGATTCAAGCCTGCCGGTGAAACCTTAGTGGGTCCGTACATACTAGTAGTCCCTTTTGAAAGGCTATTTTGTGATCTCTTGGCCACACACCTACGGAAGTGTGAGATGGCATAATGGAGGTTTCTTAGTCATCGAAAGGTGATGAAATCACAAACATGTGGTAAAGTGGTACAACCTCTGCAGAGTGTTTAAAACTATCATGATAGCCGTGCTCCCGGTTATGAGCGCCTGGATGACCTACATGATTAGAGTTGGAATTGGGATTTGGGATGGTTATGGTCTGGTAATGGTTATGATTGGTTTATGGTTATGGGTTGGTAATGGTTTATGGATTATGGTCATGGATATGAATTTGAGTTATGGTAATTGGACATGGATAATGGTGATGATGGCAATAATTGGACATGGTTTATACTTTGTTAATATGATGGTTATGATGGGATTGTTTCGCATAGACATAGTATAATGCTTTTCAAATGTTTTACTGTACTTTTCAGCACTTAGCCATTATTACATTCGACTTTTGAATTAGCCACATGTCATACTTTCCACACTTGCTGAGTACGACATGTACTCACCCTTGCAATCCCCCCCCAACAGCTACTGGAGACAATTGGGAGTACCCTGAGGATCACGTGGAGTACTAGGTTGCGTACCGCCGTCAATTGCCTGTGGATTGGAGTCGTGCTGCTTATTTTATTTTCCGCTGCATTATTTAGAGTTTTATCATTCGTGAACTATTGTATTATTGTAATAAAGTACTTATTTAATAGTTAAGACGTGGTTAAATTCTGTATATCGTTTGTGATGCAACCGTATATGTGTGATGAACTTCCTGGGCACACATATGCGTTACGCTTGGTTCATATTCGGAACCGGGTGTCACACGGGCAGACTCTTACTCCTAGGTTTTCCAGGGGCACTGGACTAGTCCGTCACCCTGACCAGACTAGTCCGGTCGACCGCGTATATAAGTGGTTGGCTGGCCCAAATCAAAATTTTAAACCTCCCTCCACTTGGAGCCCCTCACCTCTCCTCTTCTCTCCTAAACCCTAGCCCCCAAAGAGATCTTCGAGTTGATCCCTCAAAATCAAAGCTTTCTCCGTGGGAAATCCTCTCCTCGACGAGTAGAATCTCCCCTCCGGACTCATCCGGACAGATTCGTACTCCTTCAACGCGTATCTTCCAATCTCGATAAATTTCACCCTAAAACCAAAATCTCAACTTTTCTCATTCTAGCTCGTTTCCTTTGATTCCAAGGTTATACATTGGCTTCATAGATGTATTCCTACCACCATCCTGTCCTTTTGTATCTTTAGATAGAAGTTTTGGAATTCAAGGGAATCATTAGGGTTCTTATGCCAGGCTAGACTAGTCCGGGTCTCAGGTGTGGACAAGTTCGGTACACCGGACAAGTCCGGACTCTGAAACTGGACAAGTCTGGTCTTTAAAATCTGAATCCCTACAATTCCTTCAACCCTTGGTTCATTCTTATCTAATCCATGAACTCCTTATCAGGCACGATGTCTTCCGGCTCAGATGACAGCTCTTTCCACATTGATGAAGAAGTTCAACGCGAAAGAGCAAGGAGAGCCAAGGAGAGATACATGAAAAAAAGACATGATGTCAATGTCCACTCTCCACCCTGTGATGACAATCTGCCTAAGAAGAGGATGGTTGTTGTCAAAAAGGCCCAAGGAAAAGCTGCTGAGAGCTCATCAGGGCCAAGAAGGGTTCTCAATAAAGGGAAGGGGCTTTCTAGTGGTCCCATTGGACCTTTGAAGATGAAAAACCCCAGTCACTGCAACAGACAGCCTTCTAGTGAGGATTCCACCGGAAAAGGGGGTGAGCTAGCCGATAGCTTCAGGAAGATTAATGTGTATAATCAAACTAGGCAATGCTCCAACCCAAGATTCTGGAGCAACATTCATGCTGACTACTACGAGCATGTGTACATGAAGATGAAGAATCCTGTTGTGGAAAGTCAATGGGTGAATATTGGATACCTGTAGTCGAAGAAGTATCCTGCTTTTCGTGAGGTGGTTGAAGCTCTGGAGAGGCACGGTCTGAAGGAACTGTTTTCCTTTGAGAATGACTAGAACAATGAGATCATCACACAGTTTTACTCTACCCTCTACTTTGCTCGTGGTGATGGAGAAAGTCTTACTTGGATGACTCATGGTTCCAAGTATAGTGTCACTTATGATGAATTTGCAAGGATTATTCACCTTGAACACACTCTGGATCATGATCTTGTCATCCACAATCTGCAACCCTTGGAGAAGGATGAGCTTAAGTTCCTCTATGACACAAGGATGCCCTATACTCCTCCCAACATCAAATATATGAAGCCCTTCTTTGTGGTCTTCAATAGAATCTTGAGGAAGACAATAGACCCAAAAGATGGAGATGCAAGGACTATTCAAGGAACCTTGAGGACCCTAATGAAGGTCATTAGTGGAAGGAGACCATTCAATGTCTTTGAGTACATCTACAACGACATAGTGAACATCTCAATCACTCCCAATAGGTCTTCCGGGTATGCCCCGTACATCATGTTCATGATTGAGAAAGTGACTGGACTTGAGTTTGTCAAGGATGTCTCTCATACGGGGTTGAAGCCACAAAAGCCCACCGAGTACACCCTTACCTCAGCACCACCTACCCCTTCCTCCCCCGGAGCTGAGAGGAGGTCTAAACAAACTCAGGATGTGAATGCCACAAGATCTGCACCTGCTCCTCCTAGCTCTGCTCCTGTCAATGAACCCTCCGGTGGCATCCTCAAAATGCTCTCCTCCATCTTTGCCTGCTGCCGCAAGATTGAAGTCAGGCAGTGGAAACATCAACAATATGTAAATGCCAACATCAAAGCTATCTGTGACAAGCTTGAGATTGAGTCGGTTGGATCACCGCCCGCCTATGAGGACTCAGAGGAAGATCCTGCTCCGGTGAATGATGATGGTGATGAAGATGAAGATCGTATCGAAACTGAAGAAGGGATCGGCGATGAGTGAGTCCCCTCGATTTTTCCCTTTTTGGTGCCTTGATGCCAAAGGGGGGGGGGAGATTGAGACTAGTTTGAGACTATCTCTAGTATTAGTTATTAAGCTTGTGTGATCGAGGACATGTACCTATTTTTAAAACTTTGTAATGCACTATTTCTTTTCCTATGTGTGATGCTTAATGTTGCTCTAATGCTTACTTCTATGCTCATTATTGTTTATCTTTATTTCATCACACTTTGTTGATCACACACCTGTTAGGCACCCCACCATAAGGTGTGTGCATATGTGAGAAGCTTTTTGTGGATTTATCGTTATTTTCATATGTGCACACCTTATGAAAATCAAAATTTTACTCTCATTTGTGATATCTCAAATGGTTGTCATCAATCACCAAAAAGGGGGAGATTGTAAGTGCATCTAGGATATCCCTTGTGAGTTTTGGCTAATTGATGACAAACATATGAGATCCTAATGAAACTATTGAGATAATTGCACGACAAACAAAGTGAAATAGTCTGGTGCACACAAAAAGGTGAAAAATGGAGTGGTGTCCAAAGAGGGATACTTTGATGGAACTTGGAAGAACAAATTAGATTTTAAATGTATAGGGTGTGTATGGAAGACACACTCCAAGAGCTCACGACTTTGCGCAGGGGTAAGGGTTTTAAAATTAACCTAACTTTCCCAGTGCACCGGACTAGTCCGATCATGGACCGGACTAGTCCACCGAACTTTCTGAAGTCCACTTTCACACAGCACCGGACTAGTCCGATCATGGACCGGACTAGTCCACCAGACTTTCTGGAGTCTCCCATCTCTGGAGACCGGACTAGTCCGTGTGTCAACCGGACTAGTCCGTCGAACTTTCTTGAGTCTCCCATCTCTGGAGACCGGACTAGTTCGTGTGTCCACCGGACTAGTCCGTTGAACTTTCTGGAGTCTGTTTTCAAAATAGGACGGACTAGTCCGTTTCCAGCCGGACTAGTCCGCCAGACTTTCTGGACTTCGAGTTACAATGTGACCGGACAAGTCCAGACTTGCACGGGACTAGTCCGGTATTAGGATTTTTCAACGGTAACTTTTTGGAAACCATATAAATAGAGAATCCACGGCCTTCCACAGTACACACATCGAATACTGCTGAAAACACAAACCCTAGCGCCGCCACTTTGTCCCAAGAGCCCAAAACACATCTCCCCACACATCTAAGGTGCAAAAAGAGTCAAATCATTTGAACACTTGGATTCGAGATTGGGAGATCGTCGTTCCTTCGTTGCGAGCTCTTAGGGTTTGATCTTTCTACACTTATACTCTGCATTGTAATACTTTTATGTGTATTTGATCGCCCCTTTCATTGTAATTCTTGTGGGAGCCCTCAACGTGTGAGGTTGCCCCACAAACTCAGTGATTACCCATGCTAGTGGAATCAAGTCGGCCTGTGTGGTAACTAGAAGAGGGAAAGGGTTGGAGACCCGGCTCTGTGTGAGCTTCCTCAACGAGGACGTAGATCTCGTGGTGAGATCGAACCTCGGTAAAAATTCGTGTCTCTTGTGCCTCATTTACTTTACCTTTTGTTCACTAGATCACTTGATTGCTAAACAACAATTTAAGTTGCCTATAAGTCTTCACGTGCATTCATACAATAATCTTAAATCAAAGAATCTGTTGTTGTCATTTCCGTTGTTAAAAGTATCTAGTTTCCCTAATAACACTTAATCAATTCACATATTTCAGCACACCGGACTAGTCCGCCCACACAACCGGACTAGTCCGGTCAAACAAGTTTTTGACGACTCTATTAAGTGTGCAGGAAATTTTAAAGGCCTATTCACCGCCCCTCTAGGCCACATTCAGTTGTGTTGTAGCAAGATCAAGGTGCTCAGTCCCGTGAGGTATTGATTAACTGCTCCCTTGAAAAAAAAAAGTAAATTTGTCTGTTGCTCGTGATTCATCTGATCCTGCTCCTGGTCACATCAAATCAAGTTGTCCTGATCTACAACCCACGTGAAAAGAAAAAAGGCTCAGAAAGATTACCGTGGCCAATTGAAGAAATTGGGTTGTCTGCTACACACGGGATTTTCTACGAGAATTTTTTTTGTTCTAAGTTTACTGCAGATTTACTCTTGCTGATTTTTCGTGGGCATGACTTCTCTCAAATATGATATTCCGTTGCTAGACCGTGATACATGGTTCACTCTATGGCAAGTCAAGATGCGGGCAATATTAGCGCACACCAATCTAGATGATGCGCTTGATGGATTCTCCAAGAAGCAGGAGAATTGGACCGACGATGAAAAGCGTCGTGACCATAAGGATCTTTCACAAATTCATCTTCATTTATCTAATAATATTTTGCAAGAGGTTTTGGAACAGAAAACCGCTGCTGCTTTATGGCTCAAGCTGGAATCGATCTGCATGTCCAAGGATCTTACCAGCAAGATGCATTTGAAGATGAAATTGTTGCAAGAGGGTGGTTCAATGTCCTCTCATGTTCAAGTCTTCAAGGAGATTATTTCGGACCTAGCGTCCGTAGAGGTAAAATATGATGATGAGGATTTAGCTCTTATGCTCTTGTGTTTGTTGCCCTCGTCTTATTCAAATTTCAGAGACACTATATTATACAGTCATGATACTCTAACTGTTCAAGAGGTTTATGATGCTTTGCATACTAAAGAAAAGAAGAAACAGATTGTGTCTGCTGATTCTGCTGCCAGTTCTGATGGAGAAGGCTTGTCTGTTCGTGGTAGAACAGAGAAGAAATTAAATAAAAATTCGAATGGTCGGAAACACCGCTCTAAATTCAAAGGTAAGGATAAGTTCTGCAGATATTGCAAGCGTGATAATCATGATATATCTGAATGTTACAAGCTGTAGAATAAAGAAAAGAGAAAGGCTGCTCAAAAGTCTACAAATAAATCCAATGATGATGGTAGTGCTTCCATTGTCTCTTCCGATGGCAGTTCTAATGGTGATGTTCTCGTTGCTTTTGCTGGATGTGCTAAAATTAATAATGAATAGATTCTTAATTCTGCCTGCACGTTTCATATTTGCAATAATAGAGATTGGTTCTCCACTTATGAATCTGTCCAGGATAGAGGTTCCGTTTTGATGGGTGATAACACACCTCGCAAGCTTGTAGGCATTGGATCCGTTAAGATTAAGATGTCTGATGGTATTGTCAGGATATTGACAGATGTGAGGCATGTTCCAACTATGACAAGAAATCTTATTTCTTTGAGTACTCTTGATCTCAAAGGTTACAAGTATTCTGCTGAAGGTGGAGTTATGAAGGTAACTAAAGGCTCTCTTGTTGTTATGAAAGGTGACTTGTTAAAATCAAATTTATATATTCTACAAGGCGTTACTATTATCGGTAATGTTGTTGTTTCTTCTAAGTCAACTGATTCTGATGCTATAAGTTTATGGCATATGCGTCTTGGTCATATGAGTGAACTTGGTTTATCAATTATGAGCAAGAGAGGTCTTCTTGATGGGCACAACATCAGTAAATTGGAATTTTGTGAGCATTGTGTGTTTGGCAAGCACAAGAGGGTGAAATTCAACACTTCGGTTCATACAACTGAAGGTATTCTTGATTATGTGCATTCTGATTTATGGGGATCATCTCGTAATACATCTATTGGAGGTGCTCATTTTATGTTGACTATTATTGATGATTATTCGAGAAAGGTATGGCCTAATTTCTTAAAGCATAAATCAGAAGCATTTTCTGCATTTAAAGAGTGGAAGACTATGGTGGAGAATCAAACTGAAAAAAAGGTGAAGGTTCTTCGTACTGATAATGGGATGGAATTCATTTCTAATGAATTTAATTCTTATTGTAAGTCTCATGGCATTGTGAGACATCGCACTGTTGCTCACATACCTCAACAGAATGGTGTGGCTGAGCGTATGAACAGAACTATCATCTCCAAGGCCCGTTGCATGTTGTCTAATGTTGGTTTAACAAACGTTTTTGGGATGAGGCTGCTTCCACTGCTTGTTATCTTATTAATCGTTCTCCCTCTATTGCCATTGATAAAAAGACTCCAATTGAGGTATGGTCTGGTTCTCCAACTAATTATTCTGAGTTGAGGATATTTGGTTGTCCTGCTTATGCTCATGTTGATAATGGAAAATTGGAGCCTAGAGCTATTAAGTGCATTTTTCTTGGTTATGGTTCTAGTGTTAAAGGTTATAGATTGTGGGATCCTGAATCGAAAAAGGTTATAACTAGCAGAAGTGTTGTCTTTAATGAATCTGCTATGACTAGTAATACTATGGATACTAATGCTCCTATTCAGAGTTGTCAGACCTCTAGTGTGCAGGTGGAGCATTTAATTGATTCAGCACATACACCAGATACTGATGACTCAGATGTACTTATTGATGATGATTCATCTGTTATCCCACATTCTCCTGTTGTGCAGCCTCCACAACATTTCGTTGCAGTTGATGGGTCTAGGAGGCCTCATATTCGACCCAAGAGGTTAATTGAGGAATGCAATGTTGTTGCTTATGCTTTGAGTTGTGTAGAAGATGTTGAAGGTAGTGTTGAACCTTCTAATTATTCTGAGGATATTACTTCTTCGGACTGCAATAATTGGGTTGCCGCTATGCAAGATGAGATGGAGTCACTTGAAAAGAATGGTAGTTGAGATTTAGTGCCATTGCCTAAAGAGAAGAAATATGTTCATTGTAAGTGGATTTTCAAGAAGAAAGAGTCTATTTCTCCTAATGAGACTGTTAGGTATAAAGCAAGGTTGGTTGCTAAAGGTTATAGTCAGATTGCAGGTATTGACTATAATGATGTCTTTTCTCCTGTTGTAAAGCATAACTCTATTCGCAGTTTACTCAGTATTATTGCTATGCATGATTATGAGTTGGAACAACTCAATGTTAAAACTGTATTCTTACATGGAGAATTAGATGAATATATTTATATGGATCAACCTGAAGGCTTTATTGTTCAAGGCTCGAAACATCTTGTATGTAAGTTGAAGAAATCTTTGTATGGCTTGAAGCAATCTCCTAGACAGTGGTATAAGAGGTTTGACTCCTTTATGCTCTCTCAAAACTTTAAGCGGTCATCTTATGATAGTTGTGTTTATTTGAAGACTGTTGATAATTCAACTATTTATTTACTTCTCTATGTCGAGGATATGTTGATTACTGCAAAAGATAAGTTAGAAAAAGCCAAATTAAAAGCTCAATTGAGTAGTGAATTTGAGATGAAGGATTTGGGTGCAGCAAAGAAAATTCTTGGCATGGAGATTATCAGAGAGAGACAAGCTGACAAGTTATATCTTAGTCAGCAAAGTTATATTGAAAAGGTCATTCATCATTTCAGTATGCATGATGCTAAACTTGTGAGTACTCCATTAGCTCCACATTTTAGATTATGTTCAGCTTTATGTCCTGAGTCAGATTATGATATTGAGTACATGTCTAGAGTTTTGTATACTAGCGCAGTTGGATCTCTTATGTATGCTATGGTTTGCTCTCGTTCTGATTTGTCATATGCATTAAGTGTTGTCAGTAGATACATGGCTAATCCTGGTAGAGAGCATTGGAAAGCAGTTCAATAGATTTTGAGATATGTGCGCAGTACTTCTAATGCTTGTTTGCAGTTTGGAAAATCTGGAGAGGCACTTGTTGGTTATGTTGACTCAGATTATGCTGGTGACTTGGACAAATGGGGGTCTCTCACGGGTTTTGTTTTCACTATTGGTGGTTGTGCTGTTAGTTGGAAAGCTTGTTTGCAGTCTATTGTTGCTTTATCAACTACAGAAGCTGAATACATGGGTATTTCTAAAGCTTGTAAAGAAGCTATTTGGCTTAGAGGTTTATATGTTGAGCTTTGTGGAGATGATTCTTGCACTACTATATTCTATGATAGCCAGAGTGCTATTCATCTTACCAAAGATCAAATGTTTCATAAGAGAACGAAACATATTGATATCAGGTATCACTTTATTCGAGATGTTATGGCTCATGGTGATATTAAAGTGTGCAAGATCAGTACTCATTATAATCCGGCTGATATGATGACAAAGCCAGTTTCTACTAACAAGTTTGAGCTATGCTCAAGCTTGGTTGGTATTACAGTTTGAGTCCTAGTGACTTATTGGCGCGCGGTGTTATTTATTATTGAAGGGAGTTGATTGATGATCCTTTCATTGGCTACAAGATGGAATTTGTCTCAATGTGAAGTTTGTTGGAATATGATCCAAATTCTGATCTCGCTGGGGACGCCTAGGGGATGTGAGAGGTGGAGTCCTCGCACGTTACGAGTCATATTTATTTTGAGGGATTTATTTCCTTTTATAAGCCACCCCTATGAATACATCTTGTAGGCTGTTGAGGGAGAGCAAGAGAGAAGAGACCTTCATTGTAATTCTCATTGTAAACTCTTATCATATAGTGAAGATCGCCGGTCGGCACCCGTGGTTTTTTCCCGCAAGAGTTTTCCACGTGAAATCTGTGTCTCATGTTCGATCTTGTTTACACATTGATTTGCTAACACTGACAAGCAGATTCATGCAAGAGCCTCCAGAGACGCACTGGTTGGCAGTGAAGAAGATTCTCAGGTACATAGCCGGAACCATCGACTATGGGTGCAAATATGTCTCAGGAAGACCTCTAGAACTTGTGGGATTGAGTGACAGTGATCTAGCTGGAGATATCAATGACAGGAAAAGTACCACAGGTGTGGCCTATTTTCTTGGTGATAATCTGATCACTTGCTGCTCTCAAAAACAAAAGGTGGTTGCATTATCAATGTGTGAAGCTGAGTATATAGGTGCAGCCACTGCAACTTGCCAAGGAGTTTGGTTGAGTAGACTGGTAGCAGAAATGACAGATGGAAAACCATAAAAGTTCAGGCTCTGCCGCTCTGGTTTGATAACAGAGTTGCGATCGAGCTTAGCAAGAATCCAAGGTACCATGAGAGTGTTAAGCACATTGACACTCGTTTTCACTACATAAGTGAAAACTTTGAAGAAGGGGGAGTGGAGCTGGGACAAGGTATCGAGGATCAGGTTGCTGATATACTCACCAAAGCGCTCAGCAGGGTAAAGCTTATCGAGAACAGTCAGAAGATGAGAGTTGTGCCGATGCAACAAGATCAAGGGGGTGAGATGTTAGTTAATCTTGTTGCTTGCTTGCTTGTCAAGGTGAATAAAGGACACTACTAGCGATCGTGGTCAGAGGAAGTCCGAGTCTGTAGGAACGTGAACGGGAGAACGGTCGCGCCAACTTCGGTGGATCGCATTGGGCGAGCATGGCGTGAAGACTGGGCACAAAGTTAGTTAGTGGGTGTGTGTGTAGCGTGTTACCCTTGTAATGCATCTATAAATCGCAATGAAGTTTTGTGTTTGGGTGAGCCGAGCGAGCCCATTGCAAATTCTTCTGTTTACAATCCACAAACTCTGTCCACTCGCACTATGCACAGTGACCACGGCGAGCGCATCGTGCTGCACTAGTGATCATCGCATTAGGTGCCGCTGGGCCAACACGTGGCATCAGAGCCGGGGAGGAGTTGTGGAGCTGACTGGCGATGGCTGGAAGTCGATCACCACCAAGACCAACCGTTCGGTGACAAGGCGAAAGGTGCAGGAGGCGCCGGTGGCCCTGTCGTGATTGAGAGGATCGTGAAAGAGGCCGGGAGCTCGCTGGTCTACACGATGTTGTCTCTGACAAACTACAATGAGCGGGCTCTTGTGATGCAGATTAACTTTGAAGCACAAGACCTATGGCATGCCGTGGAGTCAGAGGTTAAGGATCGTCCTGAGGATAGGCTGGCATGGGCAAGGGTCTTTGCACCACGCCACGGAGAAGCCGACATGCAGCATGCAGTCGCGCGTGCACGGGCGAGAATCACTGCACCACACCACGGGCGAAGGCGGCACCGATCGACGAACGGGCCCACCGTAGGCGAGGAGGACGTGCGTAGAAATCAGCGAAAACGGAAGCGGTACGTGAGACGAGGGCGAAAGAAACGTGGTGGACCGCAGCGTCGGGCATTTCGTAGATCGGGAAGGAAACAAAGGCGATCGACAGTCTAGGCTCGGCTCGGAGGGTCTTTTTTACATATTGTCAGCATAAGGTGGGGGGTTTAAGTGTTAAAAGTGCAACCACTCTTGGATTGACATAAAACAGTTAGGATGTGGAGATTACATGCTTGAACAAAACAGCAGATTGTATAGCAGTTGCTGCCTGATTTGTAATAATAAGTCAGTTAACATAGTTACAGACAACTGTAACTGAGCTACGACTGCTATTGTTGTGCAAGCATGCAATCAGCGCTTCTGAGCCTTTGGATGAGGATCCTACGGTGACTCCCATTTTACACATAAATCCCTCCGCACTGGGCAGCGAATTATGCAGGTAACCCATGGAGGGAGCCGAGCTGAGGCGTCGTATGATCAAGTCTTCCCGATAGAATCGAGTCACGTACGTTCCCTGTTGCCGCCTTGTTAGATCTCGTTCCCAAGTTGCCGCCTGTTGATGCTTGTTCGTACGCCGCCGCAGTTCATGCTTGTTCAGATGTTGTTGGTAGGACTATAGGATCAAAGAGCACGTGAAAAGCTACCAGAGGGGGTGAATGGTAGATTTAAAAATCTTACGCAGCGGAAACAATTAAATCCCAACCCCTTCGGCAGAAAACCGATATGTTAGAGAAATCGTGTGTGAGACTAATCTAAACGTGTTTCACCGTGACAAAAGTGATATATATCAGACAGAATCAAGTAACGGAGAAAATACAAGAAGAATCACTCAAATCCGTCGAGAGAAACTCAAGTTATGATCGAAAGATCGAACAAAGGTCAATCTGTCCTACCCGAGAAAAATAGTTTTGAAACGCTACAAAGAAACTCGTGTAGATCAGAAACCACAAATCCAATGACCATGAAATTTTTACAGGTGATAGATAATCAAGTTGTTAAGACAACCCAAAAAGAATCACGTCAATTGAATCTATAAAACTCGAGTTATGATAAAACCATCGACGAAAGGTAGTGCTGTCCAGAAACTCGACGAGTAAAACTTGTGTGGAACAAGTCGGACGAACAAGGCACAAAAATTCCTTCAAACTACAAATTTTATTCAATAGAACACAAGAGGAACAGCACCAAAGTCGTACACCATGAGCTCTGCCCTCCCTTGCTTATATAACCAGCTCGAAAGCCAACTCAACTCAAATCAGGACTCTAATCCTACTTTGTTCACAAATTGAAACTTTCCATAACTGCTTAGGACTCTTCTATACGCAGATAGAAGCAATCTTAAGACTTCCAAACACCTTAGGAACGTATCCCACATTCCTAAAACAACCCAAATTCGTGACCCACATGAAATCCTATCATAACTAACTCGATACTTTCTATACCGAGCCATAACCGACTCCGCCGCAGCCAAAGTCATCAACCGATACGATTCGATCCTTCCAACCAGATCTTCCCATCCATAAACCATCTTCGGAACCATGTTTCCACGTCATGCACCGCATGCATACGTGCAAACACCTTCCTTCGACGTCCAGTAACCTTCATATGCACTGCCCTTGATTCAATCATCTTGCGCGACCTCCTGACCCGCTCAACCACAATTCCTCCTGAATTTGGTTGTTGGAACCTCATCTCCTCCCTAAGACTAGTCCAAAGGATCCTGTCACCAGCCATGACTTGAACTCAAGCAACACCTACACATGAACAAACAACCAATCCGTACGATCCCAAGTTCGCGACTTGACTCAAGTCAGTTCCAAACACAACACCTTACGTGAGCATCTCACATAAGCATATTGCAAAGCATAGCAAAACGATATCATCCATATCAACCAAAATGCACCAATAACATAGTAAAAGAATACTAAGCAAACTTTCCAACAATGTAAAGCAAGTTCGAAACATTTCACATTAAAAGTCGGAACATTGCGATCAAGCATCGGACATTGCCAAAGCTAACCAGAGCTTGAGCCGAAGCTTACCAAAGCTAGCACATCCTAGCGCTAGAGCTTACCAAAGCTAGTACAACCTAGCATCGGAGCTTAACAAAGCTAGTACAACCTAGCCCCGGAGCTTACCTAAGCTAGTACAACCTAGCGCCGGAGCTAACCAAAACTAGTTGGAACTAGTCATCTCAAAAGTCGGAGCTAGAAAAAACATGTCGGAGCTGACCAACATAAGTCAGACCTAGCAAAACATATCGTAGCTTAACAAAGACATACCGGAGCTACCCAAAAACATGAGTCTAGAAGAAGCTCCAAAAGAAGAAGCTCGTCTAGCTCAAGGAGTTCAGTAGTGGTCTGGAACCATCCCTTGTGTATCGTCGACCAGTCCTTTTATAGTACAAGGACTGGTCATTACAATGTTAGCCTAGCCCGACAGGTGGCCCCAGCAATTACACATGCTTGATACACAATAAATGGGGTTAATTACCCTTAATAGCCTGGTAACGGGCCTTAACACTGCCGTTCCCAGTATTTAGGACCATCTGATCGTGTGTCATTAATATAGCATTAATGACACTTAATCGGGTCTTGAAGTCTTTAATTGATCCTTGAAGGTCCGGAGCCGTTGGGGGGTCCACTGGCCTAATAGTTGAAGTTGAACGTCCGGCGGTTGCCACGTAGTAGCTCCAGAGCTTACTGTCGTGGAATTGTGGCTCCGGTGCTGTTGGACACGTGTCAGTACCGGAGCTTCCCTCTGTCTAGGGTTACGTCCGGGGGTGCCATATTGGTATTCTGACCGGAGCTTCCCATGTGTGGGTGATAGCTCCGGTCTTGTGATACATGTGGCGGCCCTGGGACTAACCATGTCGGGGAAGCAGGTCGGGCTACGCCTGACATGTGGGGCCTTCAGAGGCCTTCAAATCTGGTAGGTGGAGTTTCCTTGTGATCTTTGCGATCCCAAGGGGTATCTAGTATGGAGGGTACCGACAGTGGCCCCCTGGACTCACCTCCGGGAGAGACCTTTTGGATGAAATCATTTCGCCGGAGGTGGGTCCATTCTTCGGTTTCTGAACCGTGTCTTTGAGGGTCTTTGGTTGTGCCGTTGGCGGTAGTTCGCAGTTAAACTTCCGCCGCGTGGCGTATTTTGGAGGCGGCACGTGAGATCTCAGCGTGCAGATCTCACGCAATTGAAGGTCGCCGGTTCCCGATATGAAAATCATATCGGTTCTGTGCGCCCTGTCAGGCCGCCGACTTCGGGTTTCCCGCCTTCCATGATGACAACCGTTCGCCTGGGGTAAGAACCTCGACTGATCATCGGGGTGGCCCCGGGCCCCCTTGTCATTGGCGGGGTGAAATTTTTGACTGTTATCGTCGGCTCCTCTGCGGTTTCCATCCAGGCGTTGCGGGGGCTTACTTAAGAAGGGAAGCACGCACCGTTTGGGGTTCTTTATGCCTTTCAATCGATCTTGCGCTCAAACCTTCCAAACTTTTGCTTGCCTTTCCTCTCTTGCCTCGTTGTGCTGCGATGAAGTTGGATCTCCGCCAAAGCCGACTGAAGACCGATGACGATTTGGAGAAGGTTCGGGCCCTCATGGGATGGTCCCCTGACTTCTTCAACCACCTGGTCCGCGCTGGCAAGCTTCCGTTTGAGAAGGAGCACGCCGGTGACATGGTGTACTTCTCCACGTACGCCATAGTGGGACTGATCCCACCTTTCTCCTCCTTCTTTTTGATGCTGCTAGAACTCTATGGTCTGCAACTGTATCACCTTGGCACCCACTCCATTCTGCTGGTGTCCATCTTCGTCCACTTCTGCGAGATGTGGGTGGGCATTCCCCCCTGCATTGAGCTTTTCCGCACCTTCTTCACTGTCCAAACCACAGGTCGGAGCGACGAGTACCTTGGCTTCTACTATTTTATGAAGCGCAAGAAGTGCCCGTACAAGTACTTGCGGTCGTTCCCTTCTAGGAAGTGGGACGACTGGAAGAAGGATTGGATTGTAATCAGGGTGGAGGAGCACGATAAGCTGGAGCTGCCGGAAGGCCTCCCCAACATCGACACTGCAGTTTGGAGTGAAGCTCCGGTGCTGTCGGATGCCTTCAACCCTGCTCTGACCAGGATCCGCCTGTGTGTGGAAGGAGGAGTGACTCCCCAGGCGGTGTTTTGTAACTTCCTGACCAACAGGTGGGCTCCATTGAAGAGGAGGGAGAAGTTGGCTTGGGCCCTCAACAGTATGATGGACGACGACCGGGTCGAGACCGGTTTGGAGTCCAACATGGAGGGTGCAACTTTGGAGTTCCACCTGAAGAAATTCCAGCACGGCATCGACATCGAGAGTGACGACTTGGCTCCGCCGCCAGCTTTCCTCCCACTGAACATGGAGGCAGAATTTAGTAGGGAGATTTGGTGGACGATGCCGGTGCTTGACGACCTTGGTGTCGTTGAGAGGCGCTCGACCACCGGGTTGGCGATCTTTGAAGCTCCGGAAGGTGGCTCCGTTTCCGCCGCTAAACCAAGAACCGAAGTTGTCGGCAAGGGAAAGGAATTGGCCGAGCCCTCGAGCCGTAAGAGGAAGCATGCCGACAGAAGGGTCAGGCATACTTTTTCCGCGGCGTCTCCTTCTCCCCGGGGGGGGGGGGGGGGGGGAGGGGAGGTCTACGACGGCGGCGTCTACTCCAGCAGTGGCTTCTTCCCGGGGTGCTAGCTCCGGCCAGGTGACTCCGGTACCAGGGCCAGCTGAGGGCTCCGGGTCCGGAGGTCCTTCCCGGTCGAGTGGGGCCTTGACCAGAGCAACGCCGCCAGCCGCAGCAAGCTCCGGGGGGGCCTCCGAGACTACCACGCCAGTGGTGGCTGGGGCCAGTCCGGAGCGTCCCGAGAAGAGGTTCCGCGGTGACTCGTGTGGAAGCCTTCCGAGGTAATTTTTGATTTTTTACCTCAGTCAGTTGTTTTATTGTTAACTTTATTTTGGGTCTCTTCATACTTCATTCACAGTGTGCCCAAGAAAAGGGCTGAAGCTCCGGTCCTTGCAGTAGCAGTTGAGGCTGTGCAGGCTGAAGCTCCAGCTCTGATTCCAGCGCCGCCCCAAGAGGTGGCTGAGGCTGCGGCAGCCCCGGCACCGGCTGTCGTGGTTTTGGATGACTCATCCCCAGAAGATCCCGTGGTAGCGCCGGACCACGAGACTGAAGATGTACCACCAGCGCCAGTGTCGGAGGTTGAAGCTTCGGGCTTGGATGTTATGATGTTGGACGCTCCGACCGCAGAGCCGGAGGATGCTGCAATTCTGGCCCTAGAGCCGGATGTTGTTGAAACCTCGGTAGTTGAGCCGGTGGTTGATGAAGTCCCGGTGGTAGAGCCAGGTGTTGTTGAAGCTCTGGCACTTGTGCTGGTTGTCGAGGAAGCTCCGGCGGTAGAGCCGGTTGCTGCAGAAGTTCCGACTGTGGAGCCGGCTGTTGAAGAGGTTCCGGCATCTGAGCCAGCTGCTGCGGAGGTGTCGGCACCTGAGCCTTTGGTGGTCGAAGTGTCAGCGCCCGAGCCCATGTCGGTCGAAACGCCAGCACCTTAGCCAGAGGCGGAGGAGGCGCCTGCGCTGGAGCCAGAAGTAGCTTCTGCTCCGATCGAACCACCAACACCCGCTCCGGTAGCGGTGATCCTGGAGGTACCCGCTGCTGAGCCAGAGTGCCGTGATGAAGCTGCTGGCCCCCCGCCGGAGGGTCCAGTTGTTGATGACCTGGCGACTGGGCCTTCGGAACCGATTCCGGAGGTTGGAACTTCGGCTGCAGGTACTTCCTAGACGGCAACCGAGGCTATCCCGGAGGACGGCCCTAGGGCCGTGGAAGCTCAGGGGACCGCTCTCGTAGAGTGGGACCCAATTTTCATTGTTGAAGATCGGCTGGAGCTAGCAGGGACCCCAGCAGGTCCGGACCCGATCCCCCTATCGTTGTCTATCGACAACGCCTACTCCAGTCTTCACCAAGTGCAGCTGGCCTTCTACCACGACAGCAAGGCCCTCGAGGAGGAGCGCCAAACCCTTAGGAGGTGGCACAACCGACTCCATTTCGAGACCAAGCTGGCGCAGTCGAGGATGGCTGACAACAAGGAGTGGGTCAAAAGGGAGAAAGTCCGCCTGGAGTATTGGGGTAAGTTGTTGGATGAGAGGGAAAGCATGATGCGGACCCTCAACAACTAGTCCCGGGCCATCTATGATCAGGACAAGGCTCCGCAGCTGATGAATGCCAGGAAAGGCTCTCCGCTATCCACGATAGTCTCGTCAAGCGCCGGGAGGCTCTTAAAGCGCGGGAAAGACGGCTCAAAGATGAAGAGCGAAAATTCCTAGAGCTGCAGGACGACCTCGTGAAGAGGGAGGAAGATCTTGTCCAGAAGACATCTCTGGCTGACAAGAGCCTCAGAGAATGCACCAAGAAGTTGGATGAGCATTGTAAAGAGGAGGAGAAGAAGGCTTGGGAGCGAGGGCAAGAACTCTACAAGCAGGAGAATGCCATCGCCGCCCGGGAGAAGAAAGTGCGGGGCTGGGAGAAAGATATGGTCAACCGCCAGAATGAGATCCACCTCCGGGAGGAAGAGCTCAGCAAGCTCGAAAGGCAGGTTGCTGAAACAATTCAGCAGAATGCCAAAGAGGTGGAGCGTCTTGCTCGGGAGAGCTCGGAGCTGGCGGCGGCCAAAAGATCCTTGGCAGAGATGCGTGGTGCAAAAGCTGCGGAGTCCCAACAAGTTTGGGACTTCCTGGGCAAGGCCAACGACGCGCTGATGCCTATGGGCTTCAGTCCCGTGCGTCCGGATGATCCGGAGCCGGAGCTGTACCAGGCGTTGGAGGCGCTGGGTTCAGCAGGCAACAAGCTCTCCAAGGTGGGCGATGTCATCACGGACCAACGGGAAATAGAGGGTCAGTCCCTGGCGAAGAACATCGCAGAGTTTGTGCTGACGTGCTACACCAGTTGGGACCCTCAATTCCCTCTCGACCCGGTGCTTGAAGGTCCCATAGAAGGAGAGGGTGAAGCCGACCGAGCCAACATGTCGGAGGTGGCCCAGAAGGTCGTCCAGTTCTTCCATAGGGTCTAGGACCGTCTCCCTGTAGCTCCCACTTGTATTCTCTCTTCTTCTTCTCCAATTTTGTATTCTCTTGTCCTCAGATGAATAAAATCCAAATTTTTGAGAATTCGAATTTCATTTTTTGTCTTCAACACCTTTGTCTCGCTTGGCCCCCTGGTAGATGTACACAATTTGATTGTGAACATGTACCAAGAGGATGTACCAGTTGTTGAAGACTTGCTTGCTTCGAACTTGTAGGTCCGGAGTCTTCGATAGTGTAGCCCCCCTGAAGCTGTGAGAGCTTAGTGGCTCCAGCATTTACCATCGCCGGAGCTTAGTAGCTCCGGCAGTAGTCTCCATCAACGCGTAAAGCATTGACAATTAGCCCTCTGGGGTGTCGGAGCTTGGTAGCTCCGGCTCCATTCACCATCGTCATGAAATGTTTATTTTTCCTGCACATTGAAGTCAAGAAAAACAGTAAAATCCGTTTCCTATCTATAACTTCATTACGGCTTACTGTTCCCGGGAAAGTTTTAGGTCGAACACAATCCTAAATACAATCAAGAGCACCGTTTTGCTTCCTCCAGGTCCGATCGTTTCTGGACTCGCCTTACTTCGGCCTGTCGGGGTGTAGGTAGAGTGGCGTACTTAGGGTGCAGGACCAGGCTAAGTCGATAGCACACTCCGACCCTAGATTGGCTTGGCGACATTCAGACAAGTAGGCCATCAACAATTCTTGAAACCGGAAGGATAGACAATGCAACTCGAATTGTACATGAACTGGTCGAGCTAAAGTTTCTTAAGAACTGCACAACTTTGTTATAGACAAGAAAGAGAAAAATAAAAAATATTGAGTCTGTACAAAGTAGATGCACGTGGAGTCTGTTTTCACACAATGATGTCTTTCATTATAGGTCCGGGGTACAGGGGAAACAAGTACACTCTTAGGGTACGAAACCAGGCTAAGTGTGTTTCGTTTCTCGTTTGACCCAAGGTAGCTAGCTACACTTTTAGTTTTGAGACTGTGACAAGTGTTGCATGGATGTTGCGGACCTAGTAGGGTAGGTCCGGCTGCCCTCCCGGAGGAGCTACCCGACTTTGTACAAGGACTCTATAACATACACCACGTGTAATTACAGAATCACTTCCGTGAAATTAAGCGTAAAACTTACGGAGGTGCTCAATGTTTCAAGGATTTGGGAGATGTATCCCATCCTCGGTTGCCAAGCGAACGCATCCGGGACGGGATACTTTAATCACTCGGAAGGGGCCCTCCCAGCTAGGGGAGAGTTTATTTAACCCTTCTCTGGATTGTATTCTCTGTAGCACCAGATCGCCTTCCTCGAGCTATCGGCTGTGAACATGCCATTGGGGATAGCGCCGAAGATCTTGGCGGTATCGGGCATTCCGAACAGCTGCTCGGCACCTTCCCTCTTCAAGGAGGTCAAGGTATTCACGCCGGAGCTGGTCCTGCGTGCCTTCGTCGGAGGTCCGGACCCGGAGCGACCCCAAGGTGATTTCCAGAGGAAGGACTGCTTTAGCTCCGTACACCAGGAAGAAGGGTGTCTCTCCAGTTGACCGGTTTGGAGTTGTCCTATTGGCCCATAGAGTGGGCGGAAGCTCTTCAATCCAGTTAGCTCCATGTTTTTTCAGGCGCTCATATGTGCGCGTCTTGAGTCCTTTCAGGATTTCTGCATTTGCCCTCTCGGCTTGGCCATTGCTTGCCGAATGAGCTATGGAGGCGTAGCTGACTTGGATGCCGATGTCTTCGCAGTATCCTTGGAAAGCAGAGCTTGTGAATCGGGTCCCATTATCTGTTATGATTTTGTTCGGGACTCCAAATCTGCATACTATGGACTGCAAGAAATTGATAGCTGAATGCTTGTTTATTGTCATAATTGGAGTTGCTTTCGGCCATTTGGTGAACTTGTCAATGGCGACATACAGGAACTTGTAACCTCCTACAGCTCTTGGGAAAGGTCCCAAGATGTCCATCCCCCACACAGCGAAAGGCCATGTAGGAGGTATCATTTGTAGAGGCTGAGCTGGTGTGTGAATTTGCTTTGCATGGAACTGGCATGCTTTGCATTTCTTCACTAGCTCTGTTGCATCCTGGAGTGCTGTAGGCCAGTAGAAGCCATGTCGAAAGGCTTTACCGGCAAGCGTGCGGGAAGACGCGTGGTTCCCACACTCGCCTCCATGGATTTCTGCGAGGAGCTCGCAACCTTATTCCCTTGTGATGCACCGCATTAGGACGTTGTTGGCACCGCGCCGGTAGAGATCCCCTTCTACTAGCGTGTATCTTTTAGCCAATTTGACTATCCGGTCTGCGGATACATCATCGTCGGGAAGGATGTTGTCTTTCAAGTAGCTCCGGATCTTCGAGATCCAAGCATTGGAGCTTGCTTGAGCATTTGAGTCTTGCGTGCTGGGTGGCTTGGAGCTTCCGGCAGCACCTACGACCCTTGATGGCTGTCATGGTAACAGGGCCATCGGGACCGCCAGCTTCGGGATGCTGGTCTCGCCCCCTTCACTCAGTTCGACAGGCTGAGATGTGGGTTTTGACAACCTCCGGACGAAGGTTCCGTTAGGAGCCGGAGCTCCGGTTGACGCTTTCGTCGAGAGTTCGTCAGCTTCACCATTATGGACACGCTGGACATGGTGGAGATCCAGGACTTCGAAGTCCTTCTGAAGCCTCTGTACTTCAAGGAGATAAGCATCTAGTTGAGGATTGTTACAGGAGCATTCACCCTTCACCTGTTTAATGATGAGCTGCGAATCTCCCTTGACCAACAGTTACTTGACACCGTAAGATAGTGCCACCTTTAGTCCATAAATGAGTGCTTCATACTCCGTCATGTTGTTGGTCGCCTTTAAGTCAAGGTGGACCATGTATTTTACCTTCTCCCCGGTTGGAGCGAGGAGGACTCCAGCTCCAGCCCCCTGCTTTTGCATGGAGCTGTCAAAGTAGAGGGTCCAGTGAGGCTCGATGAAGATTGGAGCCTTGAGTTCTGACTTCTGCTCACTAGGGCCCCCAGGGTTTGATGGAGAGGGGGTCCATTCCGCCATGAAATCTGACAATGCTTGACTCTTAATCGGCTTGTCTTGGGATGAATTCAAGATCGAATTCGGCCAATTCCGCTGCCCATTTTGCAATGTTCCCAGTAGGGCTGGGATTATGCAAGATCGCACGCAGTGGGTAAGAGGTCACCACTGAGATCTTGTGAGCTTGGAAGTAATGGTGAAGCTTCCTGGAGGCGATGAGAATTGCATAGAGCGGCTTGTGCACCTCTAGGTATCGAGTCTTGGCATCATGTAGTACTTCGCTGATGAAGTACACTGGGTGTTGGACTGTCTGGACCCTCCCGGAGGGGCCCGGAGCTTCCTCCACATCGACCCGGACCCTCCCGGAGGGGTCCGGACCTACTTCGGGGACCTCCGGGTCCTTGCTGGAGGAACCCGGAGCTTCTATTGGAGCGACCCGGACCCTCTCGGAGGGGTCCTGATCTTCTGGAATAACTCCCTGTTGATCCAAGTCTGGGGGCTGGGACTCAGACTCACCTTCAGGAACCTTCGGACCCTCCTGGAGGGGTCTGGATTCCTGAGCTTGTGATGGTTCTGGTCTCTTCGCGACCAGGACCATGCTGACAACCTCGTTGGTTGCTGAAATGTAAAGAAGTAAGGGCTCACCAGGGTTCAGAGCTACCAAGGTTGGTAGAGTGGTGAGGAGCTGCTTTAGCTCTTGGAACGCCTTTTCTGCTTCTTTAGACCATTGAAATGGTCCGGGCTTCCTCAATAGCTTCAAGAAGGGTAGCGCCCGTTCCGCCAGTCTTGAGATGAACCGGCTGAGGGCAGCTAGACATCCAGTCAGTTTCTAGACGTCCTTGATGCGGGCTGGTGGCCGCATCTCCTCTATAGCTTTAATCTTTATCGGATTTGCCTCTATGCCCCGCTGGTTTACCAGGAAACCGAGAAGCTTTCGGAGCTAACCCCGAAGACGCACTTGTCTGGGTTCATCTTCGTGCGAGTGACCCGCAGCTTGCCGAAGACAGCTTGCAAGGTGTCAAGGAGTGACTCCTTGTCCTTGATCTTGACGATGATGTCATCAACATACACTTCCACCACGTCCCTGATGAGCTCTCCAAAGGTTTTGTACATAGCTCGTACAAATTTTGAAGCTGCATTCTTGAGACCAAATGGCATGGAAGTATAATAGTACAATCTATCTACTGTGATAAAAGAAGTATGTTCTTCATCTTCCCTAGACATTCTGATTTGATGGTACCCAGAATATGCGTCTAGTAAACACAGTAGTTCACACCCAGAGGTGGCATCCACTATCTGATC
The DNA here is from genome assembly GCA_036927565.1 of Tuctoria greenei. NCBI lineage: Eukaryota > Viridiplantae > Streptophyta > Magnoliopsida > Poales > Poaceae > Tuctoria > Tuctoria greenei. The sequence goes on from JAYESD010000004.1 coordinate 131,948,705, forward strand.
TATTCTAGATAGTGGGAATGGATCTTTTGGGCATGCCTTATTTAGTGTCGTGTAGTCGATACACATCTGAAGCTTCCTGCCGGCCTTGGGTACAACGACTGGGTTTGCCAGCCATTTTGGATGGAAGACTTCTCGGATGAATCTAGCTTCTAGCAACTTCTTCACTTCTTGTCGTATGAAGTTTTGTCGCTCTATGGATTGCTTCTGAGGCTTCTGATGTACGGGCCGAGCGTCAGGATAGATCTTCAGATTATGCTCGATCACTTCCCTAGGGATCCCAGGCATTTGTGACGGTTGCCAGGAAAACATGTCAACATTAGCCCGGAGGAAAGTGGTGATCAAGAGTCCCTATTTGTCATTCAGACCTCCCGATATACGGGTGGTCTGAGCGGCATCAGAACTGATTTGGACGACTTTGACGGGGATGTCGGTGTCGCAGCTTGGTTGCACGCGGGGTGCGGAGGTTGAGCCTCGTTGACAAATGCTCGGGGGTTTCAGAGCTTGCTCCTGTCTGGATTCTTCCTCCTGCGCTGTAGCAAGGCATGAAGTTCCTCCAAAGCAGTCACTCCGGCAGTACGGTCTCCGCGGATCCGAAGAACGCCAGCTGGTGTCGGCATCTTCAACACCAGGTAGCCATAATGAGCAGCGACCATGAATTTGTACAAGGTGGTCCTGCCCAGAATGGCATTGAAAGGCAAGTTCATCTGATCAACGTCAAAGATCAACTTCTTTGTGCGATAATTCTCCCGAGTCCCGAAGGTCACGGGGAGAGTAATGGCACCGAGTGGTGTTATGGCCCCCGGACCTACTCCGGAGAAAGGTCGGGAGGGGCGAAGGTCCGAAGGTCGGAGCTAAAGCTTGACGAAAGCTTCGAAGCTTATGAGGTTCAGCCCCGAACCTCCGTCCACCATTACATGGTGGAGTTGAATGTTATTGATGGTAGGTGATACCATCAAAGGTAGCTGGCCAGCTCCGATCATGTTCTGAGGGCAGTCTGAAGCATCAAAAGTGATGGTAGTGTCCATCCACTTTCGATGAGGCTCCGCCCTGGCTGTAGGAGCTACTGAGGCCATGTCCCGCCGCATGGTATTGAGGACACGACGGGAGGTGATGTCCCACGAACCACCAAATATGGTGTTCATGGTCTTCCGACGCTCATTGTCAAAGACATCGGAGTCATTGTCGACGGAGGTGTAAACAGCCTTCAAGACCTTTTTAGGGTCCTGGAAGCCTAACTCCTCTTCAGCCAGAGCTTCATTGACCTTCTGTTTTCCTTCCCTCTGACGGAAAGGAACTTCTTCCCGCGCTTGTGGTAGCGCTCGGCAAGGTTTGGACCTCCCGACAGTCCTCCAAGTTGTGGTCGTTCGTCTTGTGTATGGGACACCAAATTTTGGAGTTGCCACCATCTTTAGAGGATGGCCGAGGTCGTTTCTCGGGGCGTGGCTCCCGGCCACCCGGAGCTGCAGCAGCTGCAACAATAGATGTGCCGGCCGATGGCTTCTTCGTGCCATTGGACTTTTTCTTCTTTTTGCCACTCCCGGAGGTAGTGGCTTCGCCTTTGGAGGATTTTTTGCCATCCTCTAGAGGTGGTTTCAGTGCATTTCACGGCCCTCCGCAGCTTTGGCACACTTGTCTACCAAGCTGAAGAGCTCTGTGACGCTAGTGATCTCCTTGACCACCAGCTTCTCTAGCATCTTCTTACCCCGTACGCCCTGTCTAAATGCCATGATAACCGAAGCGCTAGAGATAGAAGGAATGGTATTTCGTACCTGGGAGAATCTCTAGATGAATGAGCGCAGGGATTCTCCCCCCTTCTGCACAACTGCAAAAAGGTTCAATTCGGTGCCTGGTCAGGTGTATGAACTCCCAAAATTGGCGGTGAACTGTTGGCACAATTCCTCCCAACTATTGATAGAGTTGTGAGGAAGGCTCATGACCAGGACCTGGCAGTCCCAGTCAAAGCCACTGGGAAGTAGTTGGCCATTACGGCCTCGTTACCTCCGGCCGCAAGGATTGCGGTGGTGTAAATTTGGAGAAACTCGGCGAGATTAACAGTCCCGTCAAATTTCTCCGGCAGGTGAGGCCGGAACTTTTGTGGCCATTTGACCATGCATAGATGCATGGCCAGTGCAGAACAGCCTCCACCTACTCCCTCGGGAGCAGGGCTGTCTCGAGCCTCTCGCCTTTCGCGAGCACGCTCGATATGGACACGGTCGTCCTGTTGACGGTAACGGCGATCAAGCTCCGCCCGGAGGTCATGAGTTGACATCTTGGTTACCGTATGAGTACGTCGCGCCCCAGAAGGTAGCAACATAACTTGCTGTGACACAGCACGCCTCCTATTATGGGAAGCATGCGAACCAAGTCTGCCAGACACGGTCCAGTGCTGCGATGGGGCCCGCCCCGAAGGAGGAGGACCTTGGTTGCTGATGCGGTTGGCTGCTGCTGCAACCAGATGTTCCACATCAGCCCTCCACTGCTCCATTGCACCCTGGGATGCACCTGGAGGTGGTGGACGTTGGCGGAGAGCACGCGCTGCATGAAGCGCATGTTCAGGGTTGTTGTTGTTCGTCGATGCGGTGACCGACGCCGATGTACCGTCATGCTGCTCAGCTTGACGTGCTGGTGCAGGCGGTGGCGATGGAGGCATGACTCCTGCTGGAGCCACGACACTTGCTGGTTGCTGCATGTTGGAGGGATTGCTCCCAACGGGCTGAATAGCAGGGTTGTCATTGGATGATCTAGCAGTTGAGTTCACCATACTCAAAATCTCGGGCGCCCCTTCCTGGCGCGCCAACTGTCGGTGTTTGGATCCGGCAGATCTCCCGACACTATCTTAGGTAGATCGAGGAGTTGTAGTTCGGTAATGGGCGTGCAGAGATTCAAGAAGGTGAAAGACAAGTGTACACAGAGATTTATGTGGTTCGGGCCGCCTTAGCATAATAACCTACTCCACGGGGTGTGTTGGTGATGTATTAAGCACCTGAGTCTAGAAGAAGCTCCAGAGGAAGAAGCTCGTCTAGCTCAGGGAGTTTGGAACCGTCCCTTATGTATCGTCGACCAGTCCTTTTATAGTACAAGGACTGGTCGTTACAACATTATCCTGGCCCGACAGGTGGCCCCGACGGTTACACATGCTTGATACACAATAAATGGGGTTAATTACCCTTAATAGCCTGGTAACGGGCCTTAACAGTGCCGTTACCAGTATTTAGGACCATCCGATCGTGTGTCATTAATATGGCATTAATGACACTTAATCGGGTCTTGAAGTCTTTGATTGATCCTTGAAGGTTCAGAGACGTTGGGGGGTCCACCGGCCTGATAGTTGAAGTTGAAGGTCCGGCGGTTGCCACGTAGCAGCTCCGGAGCTTACCGTCGTGGACGGGTGGCTCTGGTGTTGTTGGACACGTGTCAGTACTGGAGCTTCCCTCTGTCTGGGGTTAGGTTCGGGGGTGCTATATTGGTATTCTAACTGGAGCTTCCCATGTGTGGGTGATAGCTCCGGTCTTGTGATACACGTGGCGGCCCTGGGACTAACAATGTCAGGGAAGCAGGTCCGGCTACGCCTGACATGTGGGGCCTTCGGAGGTCTTCAAATTTGGTAGGTGGAGTTTCCTTGTGATCTTTGCGATCCCAAGGGGTATCCGGTACGGAGGGTACCGACAGAGTGAAATCCAAAGGTTTTGTAAAAATGTCAGCCAATTATTGTTTGGTATATACATGGTGAAGCACAATGTTTCCTTTTTCAACATTATCATGAAGAAAATGATACCTAATGTCAATGTGCTTAGTTCTAGAATGTTGCACAGGGTTTTTAGCAATGCAAATAGCACTAGTGTTGTCACAAAACAGTGGAACACAATCTAGATCAACCCCATAGTCCTTAAGTGTTTGAACAATCCAAAGAATTTGTGAACAAGCGCTAGCAGCAGCTACATATTCAGATTCGGCGGTGGATTGTGCAATTGAACTTTGTTTTCGGGATGACCATGCAACAAGTGAATTACCAAGAAAATGACAAGCACCGAAAGTACTTATCCTAATAATCCTACAACCTCCAAAATCAGCATCAGAAAAAGCTTTCAAAGTAACGGTTGAGGAAGAAGGAAGAAAAATGCCAAATTCTTGAGTTCCATGTAAGTACCTGAGAATCCTTTTGACGGCTTGACGATGCGAAACACGTGGGGAGGCTTGAAACCGTGCACAAAGACATAGGCTGAATTGTATGTCAGGTCTTGATGCCGTGAGGTACAAAAGTGATCCGATCATGCTTCTATATTCTTTTTCATCTACGGGTTCACCATCTTCATCAAGTTCAAATGTTGTTGCCGTTCCCATTGGTGTCCCAAGAGGCTTGCTTTTTTCCATGTTGAAGCGTCTTAGGAGGTCTTTTGTATACTTCGTTTGATGCACTAAGGTACCCTCCTTGGTTTGCTTGATTTGCAGCCCCAAAAAGTACGTGAGTTCCCCCAGCATACTCATCTCAGATTCTGAATTCATCATAGTTGAAAACTTGGACACAAGATCATGAGAAGCACAACCAAAGATAATATCATCCACATACACTTGAACGAATAATGAGTCATTGACATGCTTAAGCACAAAAAGAGTTTTATCAACCTTGCCCATGGTTAACCCCTTTTCAAGTAAGAATATTTTTAACCTATCATACCTTGCTCTAGGGGCTTGTTTGATACCGTACAAGGCTTTGGACAGTTTGTAAACATGATTAGGAAAATCTGAATTTTCAAAACCCGGTGGTTGTTTGACATAAACCTCCTCATCTATGTAGCCATTGAGAAAAGCACTTTTAACATCCATTTGATATAGCTTATAACCTTTATATGCAGCAAAAGCTAACAAAATTTTTATGGCTTATAATCTAGCAACAGGAGCAAAAGTTTCATCAAAATCTGGACCTTCAATTTGAGTGAAACCTTGAGCAACCCACCTAGACTTATTCCTAACCACAACCCCATCATAACTTTGTTTATTTTTAAACACCCATTTAGTTCCAATTAAAGTGTGACCTTGAGGAGGAGGTACAAGTTTCCAAACATTATTTCTTTTAAAATTTTCTAACTCTTCTTGCATGGCAATAATCCAAGATTCATTAGTGAGTGCGTGTGATATATCTTTGGGTTTAAAAGAAGCAACAAAAGCAGAATGAGCATGAGAGTTTGGATCGCAAAATCTGAACCGTGTAACTCGTTCGTGCAAGCTCCCAATAATCTGTTGTGGAGGATGAATTTTGAGAACCCAGAGGGGAGTGGACACTTCACAAGCTTCTTCTTCTTCATGTTCATCACAAATTGATGAGCTTGTGACTTGAGGAGGATCTGGACCAGCAATGGTGGTCGTCGGTGCTGGCTGTGAATCAAAATCAGGAGCTCGAACAATGTCATTAGCTGCTGAATTTTCGGGCGGCAGCTCCACCTCTTTCTCATCTTCAGCGAAACTGCTCTCCCCCTGCCGATATGGATCTAGACCTACAATGTTTGAGCTAGTACCTGGGCTAGATCCATCAAAAGACACTTCACAAGTCTCCATAATTTTGTTAGTGTCGAGTAAAATCACACGGTAGCCTCTAGTATGAGATGGATAACCAAGAAACATGCCATCAATGAATCTAGGTTTAAATTTATCAAGATTACTATGTTTCTTAACAAAGCATTTGCTACCAAAGACTCGAAAGTGCGTAACACTAGGCCTATGTCCAAACCGGAGCTCATATGGTGTTTTACCTAGCTTAGCGCGCAAGAAAACACGATTTGAGACATAACAAGCGGTTGCAATTGCATCAGCCCAAAATTTCCTAGGAGTTTGATATTCATCAAGCATAGTCCTAGCCATCTCAACTAAGGTTATGTTCTTTCTTTCTACAACACCGTTTTTTTGAGGTACATATGGTGAAGAAAATTGATGATCTATTCCATTTTCAGCACAAAAGTGATCAAAAGATTGATTTTTAAATTCAGTTCCGTTATCACTTCTAATTGCTTTTAAAGGTCTTGGGTGATCAATTGATAATCTAAGACATAAAGTTCTAAAGTGACTAAAAGCTTCATTCTTAGATGCCATAAAGTAAACCCAAGAGTATCTAGAAAAATCATCAACAATCACAAGGACATACCATTTACCTCCGAAGGATTGAACACGTGAAGGTCCTACGGTGTCAAGGTGCAAAAGTTGACCCAGTTCAGTTGTCATGATCATTGTGAGAGGATTATGTGAACCTATAACCATCTTAGCATGTCTACAAGAAGAGCACACAATTTCTTTGTCCCCTTTAAGCTTCGGCAACCCACGTATGCGATCAAGAGCACTACCACGCGTTAGGTGATCAAAGCCTACGTGACCAAGTCTACGATGCCAAAAATATAAGTTCTTTGAATCATTAGCAACTAGACACCTATGCTTAGAGGAAGACATATCAAAATCAGCTTTAAAAACTCTTCCAAACCGAGACATGTTAAAAATAAGCTCACTATTTGAACCTACAACTTTGCAGCAGTTTTTATTGAAAATAATTTCTAGATTTTTATCTAGCAATTGTGAAACAGAAAGCAAGTTGTATTTCAAATTTTTGACAAGTGCCACATCCTTCAAAGTGTAGTGATCATTTACTCTAACCGAACCCTTAGCAACTATAGGAGTTGAAGAATTATTGGCAAAAGTAACATTCTCTACACGTGACACAAAAGAGAGGGAGGAGAACCATTCTTCGTTACCGGTCATGTGGCGTGAGCAACCTGAATCCACAATCCAAATGTTCTCCTTCCTCAAGCATGTAACCTACATAGAAGCACAATACGTCGATTACTCAATAGTGGGGTTAGTCAAAAGGCATTTAGGTATCCAGTACTGAGTCACACGACGTGCAACAGGAAAAACACGCGAAAGCTAAGATAAAATAGTAGGTTTATGAGTCAAAGTTTGAGGTTTTTTATTCTTAACTACTGACCTATAAGTTGTTACTTGTGTAGCACAAAAACCAATAGCTCCGGAGGCAAAAGAAGAAGGTCCGGAGGTAAACTTTGAATGTTTTTGACTCATAACAGCAGGTTGCATGTTCCTGGCTTTCGGTTTAATATGTGCAGCAAATTTTGCATGAAAGTTATGAGATCTAGCTATCATTCTTTCCCTTTTATGTTGTTTAGCTAGTCTATAACAAAAATCTATGACATGACCATCTCTACCACAGTAGGTACAATGAAATTTAACTTTGTGTTCATGTCTAGATGAGCAAGCAATATTTTTATTTGAAACCGAATGAGACAACACTCCTGCAGATTTGAAAACTATTTCTTTTTGTTTATGAACTGTTTGAATCAAACCACTTCCTAATGACTTTACAATTTTAGGTGGATGTGCCTTAGCATGAGCATGAGAATCAAAACCTAAACCAGTTTTATCATTGCAAGACTTAGAAGAATTCAACAGCAAGTTTAGGTTTTTATTCCCATTACAAAACCGATCTAATGTCCTATGCATCTTATCAAGTTTATTGGACAGATCAAGGCAATTTTCACATGAAGTTTTTCTTTTTAATTTGCAATTGGAACAATATTTAACTTCATGAGAACGTAAAGCATTATTCAATATTGAAATTTCATTCATAGCATCTTTTAGTTTTTTTTCAAGATCATCACAACTAGAACAATGCAAATCAATTGTAGAACAAGAAGCATCTTTTAAGTTTCCAATATCAAGTGCAGCAAGCTTTTTGTTCTTTTCAATTTCAAGTTCAAGTCTATCTAGAGTAGAGGAATGTGCAGTTCTTAATGTGGACAATTGTTCATAGATTAAATCATACGAGGGACAAGAATCATCACTAGGAATCAAGGTTTTCAAATGGTTGATTTAAGATTCTAGTGTTTCAATTTTAGCAGTATTATCCCTAAGCTTTTTGTCCTTTTTCTTAACAATAATAGTTGCACGAGAAATTGCATCACACATTTCATTACAGGTAGAACATACCTCATCGTCGTCACTATTGTGTTTTGCATCCTCCTGAATTGATCTTCATCTTGTTTTGACCGCCATGAAGCATAAGTTGGCTAAATCATCTTCATCTTCGTCACTTCCAATGTCCACGTCGCTTGAACCGAGCTCTTGAAGTGCAGTGATGAAGCTGTTAATCATCTTGCGTCCTATGGTACCCTTCTTTTTCTTGTTGGGGTTTCCAGAGGTGGTCTTGACCTTGTTCTGTTTTTCTTCACGGGTAGTAGGACCTGAAAGGTTAGGGCATTCTGTATGAAAGTGTCCTGTCTTACCACATTCAAAACAGCGTTGAGGTCCGGAGCTTCCTCTCCTTCTAGTTCTCACATTTTGCAATGCTTTTGAGAACCTAGTAGATATTGGTGCTAACTCCTCTTCTGGAAATTCCTCGATCTGCTACAAGGTTAGTGAGGACAACAAAGCAAGAGTATTGCAAGATGATGATTGGCCGGAGCTAGTCATATCACGTTGTGAGACAAATGTAATAGACTTATTTGGGTTCTTACGTGATAAGATGTCAATTTCATGAGTTTTGAGTTTAGAGTAAAGCACATCTAAAGAAAGTGTACTCATGACAGTAGATTCACAAATAGATGTAACTTTCATCCCCCAGATTGGCATGTCTAATGCACTAAGAAGTTGCCTAGCATTTTCAGCATCAGAAAAATTAACATTGACACTACGCAAGTTACTGAGAATTTTGATAAAGCGGGCAAAGAGATCATCGATGGACTCACCGGGTTGCATCTCGAAGCGCATGTACTCTTTCTTGAACATGTCTTGCCTTACCTCCTTGATCGTGTTGGATCCTTCATGATAGTCACAAAGTGCTCTCCATACATCGTATGCCGATCGGAGATGTGCAACGCGGTCGAAGTCGCTCTGAGTGAGTCCTTGGATGATCAAGTTTCGGGCTTTGTTATTGTTGTCGACATCCCATAGGTTTATAGTCGTAACTTGATCATTAGGTGGCACTTCGTAAGGCTTCTACACCTTCTCCCATATTGCGAAGCCTTGCGCCTGGATGAAAGCCTCCATGTGTGCCTTCCAAACCTAAAAATCAATACCAGCAAACACACAAGGTTTGGCGGAGTATTTCTACATGATGATTAGTCAAAAACACGTGCAAATCACAATGATTGGAGCACCGTGGCTCTGATACCAATTGTAGGATCAGAGAGCATGTGAAAAGCTACCAGAGGGGGGGTGAATGGTAGATTTAAAAATCTTACGCAGCGGAAACAATTAAATCCCAACACCTTTGGCAGAAAAACGATCTGTTAGATAAATCTTGTGTGAGACTAATGTAAACGTGTTTCACCGTGACAAAAGTGATATATATCAGAGAGAATCAAGTAACGAAGAAAACACAAGAAGAATCACTCAAATCCGTCGAGAGAAACTCAAGTTATGATCAAAAGATCGAACAAAGGTCAATCTGTCCTACCCGAGAAAAACAGTTCTGGAACGGTGCAAAGAAACTCGTGTAGATCAGAAACCACAAATCCAATGACCGTGAAATTTTGACAGATGATAGATAATCAAGTTGTTAAGATAACTAAAAAATAATCACGTCAATTGGATCTGTAAAACTCGAGTTATGATGAAACCACCGACGAAAGGTAGTGCTGTCCAGAAACTCGATGAGTAAAACTTGTCTGGAACAAGTCGGACGAACAAGGCACAAAAATTCCTTCAAACTACAAATTTTATTCAATAGAACATAAGAGGAACAGCCCCAAAGTCGTACACCACGAGCTTTGGCCCCCCTTGCTTATATAACCAGCTCGAAAGCCAACTCAACTCAAATCAGGACTCTAATTCTACTTCGTTCACAAATCGAAACTTTCCATAACTACTTAGGACTCTTCTATACACAGATAGAAGCAATCTTAAGACTTCCAAACACCTTAGGAATGTATCCCACAGTTTTAAAACAACCCAAATTCGTGACCCACATGAAATCCTATCATAACCAACTCGATACTTTCCATACCGAGCCATAACCGACTCCGCCGCAACCAAAGTCATCAACCGATACGATCCGATCCTTCCAACCAGATCTTCCCATCCATAAATCATCTTCAGAACCATGTTTCCACGTCATGCACTGCATGCATACCTGCAAAAACCTTCCTTCGACGTCCAGTAACCTTCATATGCTGTCCTTGATTCAATCATCCTGCGCGACCTCCTGACCCGCAACCACAATTCCTCCTGAATTTGGTTGTTGGAACCTCATCTCCTCCCTGAGACTAGTCCAAAGGATTCTGTCACCAGCCATGACTTGAACTCAAGCAACAACTGCACATGAACAAACAACCAATCCGTACGAGCCCAAGTCCGCGACTTGACTCAAGTCAGTTCCAAAAACAACACCTTACGTGAGCACCTCACATAAGCATGTTGCAAAGCATAGCAAAACAATATCATCCATATCAACCAAAATGCACCAAAAACTTAGTAAAAGAATACTAAGCAAACTTTCCAATAATGTAAAGCAAGTTCGAAACATTTCACATTAAAGGCCGGAACATTGCGATCAAGCACCGGACCTTGCCAAAGCTAACCGGAGCTTGAACCGGAGCTTACCAAAGCTAGTACATCCTAGCGCCGGAGCTTACCAAAGCTAGTACAACCTAGCACCGGAGCTTAACAAAGCTAGTACAACCTAGCGCCGGAGCTTACCAAAGCTAGTACAACCTAGCACCGGAGCTAACCAAAACTAGTCGGAACTAGTCATCCCAAAAGTCGGAGCTAGAAAAAACATGTCGGGGCTGACCAACATAAGTCGGACCTAGCAAAACATATCGGAGCTTAACAAAGACATGCCGGAGCTATCAAAGACATGTCGGAGCTAAAGACAAAGCTCACCGGAGCTACCCAAAAACATGTCGGAGCTAGACAAAGAAAGTCAAACCTTGCAGAAGCTCGGAGCTAGAGTCGGACCTTGCTAAAAAGATGTTATGGCAGCATTCAAAACTTTTATTGTCAAAGCCAATGTATTTAGCACACATAGGTCTCACAAGGACGCTTCAGTTATCGATGATGTCAGGTTGTAGGAGAGCCCGCCCTCCGCTGCCTCCCCCGCTCGACCAAAGATCCAGGACGCCGTCGCTCGAGCGCAAAGCTCCCGCCGTTGCCCGAACGCGAGGTTGCCACCCTCGTCCGCTCGACAAGCAAGACAACATTCGCCCATCACTTGCAAAATGCAGCGTTCGTCCGATTTGTTGTAGAACATTGTCATTGCTCGATTGACTGTTACGTAATTGTGCAAGAAATTGATGATTCCATAAACAAAATTATACTTCACGTACGTTTTTTCAGCCTAAATTTTTTGCACAACACCAATGGCCGCCGCCTCCAAGCACTGATCCCTTCCGGCACAATCTACTGAAGACGAACCAGTGATTAGGAACGGCAAAAATCAAACAAAAGGAAACAAGTAACTGTGGCACACCTAGCACGCGAACAAGGAGGTCGACGATCAAACAATCCGTAAAAATACAGAGCAGGGGAGTCGATCGAGAACTTGTCTGACGGCGGCAGCACGAGTGATGGTTCACTATCGAAAACGAAGGCGAACAAAGACAAGACGTTGATCGGGGATGCGCTCGGACGATGGGATCAGTTGACGGCTCAACTCGACTCCAGAGTTGTTTTTGCATATTCTTCGTCAAGGTGGGGTAGTTAAGTGTAAAATATGCAATGACCGTAGGATCCTCATAGGATCCTCATCCAAAGGCTCAGGAGCGCTGATTGCATGCTTGCACACCAACCGTGATTGCATAGCAATCGCTGCCAATTGAGCTACGACTGCTATGCAATCACAGTTGTTGTGCAAGCATGCAATCAGCGCTTTTGATTCTTTGGTGCAATCGTACAATCAACAGTCATCAACTACTGGATTTGTATCTTACAGTAAGTGTATTTTTTTATTTAAACCCCTCCACCATCCTTCCACCTATTGAAGAAGGTTAAATAAAAGCATGCAACAATGTTGTGAATGTTTGATTGTACGATTACACTAAAACTCTAATTGCATTTTAGTCATTGCCATATAATATTTCCTCCTTCCATAACTTCAGGCTCTTGGGTGAGCAACAGTCCTAGTTACTCTGCGTCATAGCACTTGGGGCCGTTCCTTGCTTCTCTTGCCAGATCGAATATTGTTAACTGGGCCAAGTGAAGGAACGGGACACGGGAGCAACTGACGAACAAAAGGGCCTTGAGCAACCGAAGCAACAGTAATATATTGCAGATGCTTATCCCTGTGTGGCAGCAGATGGAGGTGTTTGCAATACCATTAGCAGCATGAGCAGCACCATTCATATAGCAACAGTATATGGCTGAGTCTGGCTGGAGCCGTCGGTGCTGCGAACATTGTGGTAGAAACAGTGGCAGGCACCACCAAATCACCATAGGCTCCAAACGGCCTTATATAGACAAACGGACAGTTTGGACGGGCAAAAGTGTGGAGCACTTGTGGCGACAACCCTGGAGTCAATGACAGTAGTCAAATAAGGGTTTGGCATCAACAAGACAATTAATGTCGTTGCAAACCACCTGATTGGCTTTCTATCGAATTAGGTTTCATGTCACTACTTCCATTGCCCCTCTACACTTGTTTATAAGTTTGGGATTTTGGGCCCTGGTACAAATATTACTTGAACGTACTAAAGAACTTAATGAGATTTACATTTCTTTTCCTCTGATCCAGAGACGTGCAGTATGTCAAAATAACACTATGAACATTGACCAAAACGCTAGGTAAGAAGCTTTTCCAGCGTACGGCTACAGCACAACCGACTACAGAACTATTGAAGCAGCAGCTTCGGCCATGACACATCTGCAAAATAGACCATACTTAGCAGTAAACCAATTTCCAACGTCAAGATCGTACTGCACTTTTGCACGACCAGCGAGCTCAAGTGCCGAGCAGAAATGGCGCTCCACATGCAATGGCACCAAACTCTTCAAGAATGCACAGCGTGATCACTAATGAAATATTTGCTTAATCACCTTTCATGGGGAAACGCTCTGGTCCGAGAAATGAACTTTTGCACTGTACAAATCTCTAGGCTTCAAAAAGAACAGTAGATCAATGACCTTGGCTTGCAAAACAAGCTCCATGATCAACTTGACTCTGTTGTGTTACATTAGGAGTTCAGTGGTCTTCTGAGTCCATTTTCAACCTGTTAAAAGAGTGTCAGAATTATATCCTAAAGTGGAAAATGGAAACTGCATCTCTATCTACATAAAAGCCAATGAAACTGCATCTCAACATATCAGGTACAATCTGGTTCTACAGTGAAACCATGAAATTCTAACAGTTTTTGGGTACCAAATTCACATAAAATTTTGAAAAATGTCAAATGAGGTGATCCATGGAGTCTTATCGCACTTTGAAATTTCATATTTTAAAGTCTGAAGTCGGTCAACAAAAAAAAGTTTGATGCGAAATGTAACATGTCTAATTCATTTTTATTTCTTATAGCCAAAGGTTCCATTTTTTTTGTTAGTTTTAACATCAAATGAATTCGAACTTTACAATTTTACATATAGGTAAAGTTAACTAATATGTGTACTTTTGAATGTTTATCTGGTGGCAAACCTATGCTAGCTCGTGTGTCGTTTCTAAAATTCTATCGCACTTAATATTGGTTATTATACTATAATAATCCATGCAGGTACTATTAATTACAAACACTATTATGGTTCATGATGTTGCCCGTTCCAAATAATATAACAGCTTCAACTCCATAAATTGAATTTTAACCAAGAACTTCTTAGCAGTAGCCAGTAAGTCAACAACAAACATCAACCAGTGCTTTATGCAAGGAAAGCTAAATTGCTCTTGCCACTGAGCCAGATCCAGTACTCAAGTATGCCACTGCAACCTTTGCTCAAATTACAACAACAACAACCAAGTCTTTGTCCCAAACAAGTTGAGGTCGGCTAGAAATAAAAACCAACATTTTTTAAGAAAAGTAATATAAAATAAGATGAAAGTAAAAAAATACAAATAAAATAAGATTCTACATTTTATTTATTTTAGAATGGATTAATAGGAAAGAAAATAAAAGTAACAAACTACGAATAAACTAAGATTCTGGCACATGAATTGCTAATTTCCATGCAGTCCTATCATGGGACAAATCTCTAGGTATGTCCCACTCTTTTAAGTCTCGTTTCACCGCCTCCTGCCATGTCAACCTTGGTCGACCTCTACCTCTTCTAAAATTTTCTCTACTCTTTATAGTCTCACTATTAACCACTGTTTCTAGAGGTCTCCGCTGGATATGCCCAAAACCACCGTAGACGATGTTAGACTAGCTTCTCCTCAATCGGTGCCAACCCTACCCTATCACGTATCACCTCCTTCCTAATTTTGTCTCTTCTTGTATAACCGCACATCCACCGTAGCATGCGCATCTCAGCGACACTCATTTGTTGGACATCGGTTTTCTCTATATATTTTTTTGTTCTCAAAAAGGGATGCAACACAAGGACTTCCCAGGAGGTCAACCATTCTAGTATTACTCTCGCCCAAGCACGCTTAACTTCGGAGTTCTGATGCGATCTGGTTCTTTAGCCCAAGCACGCTAGTATGATCGCAACCTTTGCTCAAATTATTCATTTATTTTCTAAATCTTGTTGGGAATGGCAGAAATGCCAAAAATAAAATCCAAATACTAAAATCAAGAGGATATGGGGAAAGTTTCAGAGGCATAATGATAAAGGTTAACCCAAAAAAGTTACGTTCTCCTCAAGACCCTGGCCCAGTGAACACGAGATATACATAAATCATAAAGCAATGACATGCGTTGAAACAAGGAAAGAGCATGATCAATGGGATTAAGAACTGATCACAGCTAAGCATTGCGATTACAAGTGCAAAAAAAAGAACCTATGACAAACTAAATACAGATAGAACTAAGATAGCACAAATAAGCTAAGACACATGTGGCAACAACAACTACTAAGCCTTTGTCTCAAAAAAGTTCGGGTCGGCTAGAAATGAGACCCAACAATTTTTTAAGAGAAATAATAAAAAATAAGATGAGAGTAAAAAAATACAAATAAAAAAATTAATACACACATGTGGAATGCACAAAAAAATAATACACACAAATCCATCATTTGCAATTGCAATATATGGAATCATATTAGTCACTGAATTTGGTTATCTTACTGTTAATGATATTATATGTCTGTAATACCGTATTTTAATCAAACCAATAAACATAGGTATCAGGGCCTCACAAACCCATGGGCCATAGTTGAGTTTTCATACTGGGTTCAAAATGTAGAACCGCAACCTAGAGTAAACCCAGCACTAACGAAAGATATATTATCAGCCAGAAGAAATCAGGCATCACTTACATCATTAGCCAGAAGAGATCTACAGGAAAAGGATTTAAGTCGTGGAGACTGGCCAGCAGATGATGACCCACTATCATTACTACCAGTTTGTTTATCACCCTGCAAACAGAGAAGCTTTACTGTGAATTAACATGATCTAGGTTGTTAGCAATGTTAACAAAAACTACATGCTGACAAGTGACTTAACAGCTGAGTTCTATAGAATAGATATGCTTGACCAATCCTAATGAAAATAGCATTCAATACATTTACAACTCAAAGAGCCAGGAACTTAATAGAAATTTTAACCTGAGCAAATGCGTTACAGAAAAACAGTCAAATCATAATATCATGTTCCTACTCGTTAAAATTAGCAATCAATATTTCATGGAAATGAGGACACAAAATCATAAATGTAGGCATAGATCAGATAGAAACTATGCAGGCTATAGCATGAAAAGAAAATAAGGCAATCCATCAAGCCATCTCTAGGTTAAAACTTGTAATCTTGGTTCATCGGTTTAGTGCACCAACAACAGAACATATCAATCTAATCATCAGATAGCCATTATTAACAACTGCTTCAGTTCTTGTTTGTATACAACATCAACAACAAAGCCTTTTTAGTCCTGAGCAAGCTGTAGGCTACAGATGCTCCCACAAGAGTGCATGAAAAGCCCTTGCCCATTTAACACCATGCCCCAGTTTCAATATGGTGCGTTGCTATGAGGGCTATGCCCCCAACAAATTTCTTTTATTATCTAAGGGAAACAACTCAGAACCATATTTTAGTATGAGCTGGAATATCAATCCACGGGAAAGCAATCTGACAGGAAAGATAAATGTTATAATATCTGTTATGATCCTGAGTGTTACAGTTTCAATTCTAATCAGCTAAAATATTTTATAGACCAAGAATTACAGAAGGTAGGGAGTATTATGACGGTTGCAAACCATGCAACACTGCATGCCAAAGCCCAAAAGTCAGTTGAGATAAATGATATCCTTAAAACTATGTGAATCCCTCGAGAAAAGAAGCGTCCGAGAAAAGAGCCAGTAACATGAAAATAGGATGATATAAATCAATTCTAGGCCAGCATTACCAGAAAACTTAAAGGATATTTATGTACTCAAATTTTTAAGTTGCCGCTTTTTTTGGGAAATAAACACAAGACGTGAATCCTGAATTCTTTTATTATGATATTTTGGGAGTGTACATGTTTCTTCTTCTTTTCATGATTCTCAAGGATCATCTGAAGAAAACAGAATTATATTTTACTTAAATTTGCTACATTTCGTATGCTACTTTCTACAAGATTTAATTTATTTGTTTACTGGTGACAAATATTGTATTGGTCTAGAGAAACAACAAATCTATCAAGGTAGAAAGATACACAAATTTAACAAGGGTCTTAGGTTATTATGTGCTTTCACCAAATAAGTCTAAAACATCACATGTATAAGGACCTAACGAAGATAATACCTGATGATTGCAGGCATTGTTCCGAACATCCTCAAAAAGTGATGAATAATAGGAAGGATCATAAATTGAACCCCCTAATATATCATCTGCCATAGAACTTCGTCTAACAGAGTCCGTTCTGGGGCTTAAGAAACTATTTCTTGCTTCATGATTTGCTTCAAAATATGTCAGGGTGCTCGATGAGGCCCCTAACCTATACATCTGGATCCATATGAATGATGATAAAAATCTGATTGAAAACCCGATGATTTGCATCCATAATGCTAGTCTGAGTGAGAAAACAAAAACTTGACCGTACTTCTCATCTTTGGTTGTAGTGCTGTGCAAGTAGATACAAGAGTTAGAACAAAAAAAGTAATGTATTATTATGGTTTCCCTTGTTCAAAAAAATAGACTGGTAAATTTTTAGCTTTCAGCAATACTGCAAACAGTCTGTGTGGAAAGGAACAAGCTGACTTTTGGACATCAATGAGGTACATAAAATACATCTTTGATAATCAATTTGCCCAAATGAGCCACTTGATTTTTTCGCCTTAGCATCAGCATATACTCTGACGTCCCAATAAACATTGTAACATATGATATAATAGAAGAAGGCAAACTATTTAGACGTATTTATTAGAGAAAAGAATGCTGAAAACAGTCAAAACACCCTGAAACCTACACAAACATTTTTCAGTTCACTAGGCACCAGGCCAAATTTAAAGAAACAAGAGTATACCTAACCTACTCATCTGGATAAACAATATAGAAGACTTTAGCTGTACCCCTGCAGAGAGGAACAACAGGGAAACTAGCGTATCAAATAAAATATTGCAGGTGTAAGTACCTGTATCAATTCGTGGTTCCAGTACATCTACATGCAAAACCTAATATAAGAGCTAGAAAGGCAGCTATCTGTTTTGCAATGTGGCCCATTTTTATCAATTATATAAAACATACAAAGCCAGCACACACTGACAAAGACAAAATAAAGTCAATTGTATAATGCTTATGCATAATACCATATTCTTTTCTGCATGTTTACACTAGATAGAGAAATAAAGATAGGTAACTGAAATATAGTGACCGCAGAAGACATACCATATAGCATGAGAGAAGAGTATGAACCAAGCAACATCAAGGACGACAGCAAAGAAGAGAAGGGCAGCATATGTCCGTCCAAGTCTCTGGCTACTACTCTCAATCGCAACAACAGCAAAGAGCCCTATGACCAGGTTGATCACAAGAACACCATTGAACAATGCTCCAAGTGATCCAATAAGTGCACAGCCAATCTGAAAAAGCCGGAACAAATTAGGCAAATGAATGTCTCAGTTTCCACAATAAATTCAGTTTCTTCTTATTAAGTGGTCCGTCTCAACATTATAAGCATGAAAAGTATACGAGGAACAAACAAAACAATCAGGAGAATATAAGGGAATAACCCAAGTACCAGCTGATTTGAGCCCAGCCAAGATCACTAGATTGTAAACAGACAAGTATTCCTTGATATTGGAGCACAACTTATCATGAAAATTTGACACTACTGTTCCTGTAAGATCCACTAACTTGTTTCCAACATTGAAACACCAAGATGACTCACTGCTAAAATTGAGGAAACCCCAATGTCAGAGCGTAACAACTACCTCTATGCCAGTAAAATTTGAGTATCCTTCTACAACCCAGCGGAAAGGATTCATTTACTGGGCTCATACCACGACCACAATAACTGATCTTGAAGCTTCGTCCAGGACGTAATAGGGTGAAAAACAAGCTATTGCCGTTGCTCCCATTAAATGCCGTGCCTCATCTGAATCGCGTTGAACTGAGACTCCATATGCCCTGCCGCATTCAAGGGCTAGGACAAAACTTTGGGTCGAACGGGGCGAACAGTTACTACTAGGGGAGCAAAATTACAGCACGCTCAAACTCAATCCCGTCGTCTCTGCTACCAAGATTCCCATCACGGGTGCACGAGTAACAACAGAAGAAACAGCGATCTTGGCGGCTGCCAGCACAGGCCGGGACGATTCGGCCAGGCGAGGGAATGGGAGAGAAGGGGAATGAGGCCGCGGTTCGCAGACCTGGAGGTAGATGAGCGCGAGGGCGAGGGACTGGAGCGCGTCGTAGTCGCGGAGGAAGGAGCGCAGCCGCGGCCCGAGCCCAAGCGGCGGCGGGGACGGGCAGCAGGGCATCCCGACCCCCCAGCGGCGGCGGGGCGCCGGAGCGTGGCGAGCTCTGGAGCGCGATCGAGGCGAGGGGAACGAGACGGAATCTGGGGATTTTCGCTGCAGATTCGCGTCGCGCCGGGGAGCGGAGGTGAATCTCTTCCCTCCGGCCGATGGATGTCGGGGTCGTCTTTATTTTGTGCAGTAGATCGAGTGCCCTGCGAAGAAGGGCGAGATAGGCATTGCGTTACCGGAGAGATTTTTTTTAATTCGTCTCAAATAGGTAGACCTGTTCGAACCGTCGTTTTTGTTCACTCGATTATCCAGTGAGCTTAATTTTCTGATAAATTGCGATTTAAATAAACGATAAATTAGAAAGGGTAAAGTATTTAGTAAATTTGATTATTTTAAATAGATTATTCTTGATCTATCTGTAAAATGACATGTATGCTTTGGGTGATGATATCTTATTTTATTTTATTTTTCTATATTAATCAATTATAGTTACAATATTATTAATACATATTTTTATTTTTATATTTTATTCATTGATATCTACCACTTTGAGAAATTTTATTTATTGATGAGAATGTAACACTTCTGATCAGAATTGAGATTTGAAAAATCTTTGTGCGAACCATGCTTATCGCTGTTGTCAATGTGGCATCTTCCAGCATTGTCATCATCTATATATGGCTCTATAATTCCTTGTCATCATCTGATCAGAGTGACCGAGCAGCTAGCCTGCAATTGTTGAGCTGAGTCATTATTCATGTTTAACATTCCGTCCGCAAATCCATCACCATCACAATTTCTCTCATACTGGTCACGGCGAGTTCGTCAGTTGGCCTGACACACGTTCGGACGAATATAAATTATCTGAACCCGTTTCCACCCGGGCAGTTTGCATCCCAACCCAGATTCTTGCCACGTCGCCGTGCACCAATCTCAAAGCATGCTGAATTCTCTATTCAGCAAGGAAATCCCGATCGGCTGGTATTCTTCCTACATTGCCTTCCCAGCTTCTAAAGCCATCAGCCTCGCTTGTAGAAACAAAGCCGAGGCTCGTGAAAGACCAGAAGTCGATCGGCTCCAGCTGTTTCCAATCGCTATCGAAACGTCGGTTCCACCTTCTGCCCTCGTGTCGACGATCGCAGAAGACGATGGTATTAGGGTTTCATTCTCCACGACGGATATGGAGGGCGAGGAGACAAGCCGAAGGTGCCCATTGAAGTTAGTGGCACTACTACAAAAAGTATTTTCACAAGCGCCTCAATTTTTCAAACACAGACAGTCTGTAAAAAAATGCGATTGTGATGATGAATGATACAATAACCGTCTGTGATGACTGAACATTACAGGCGAATTTTAAGAAAGAACGGTCAAGGTAAGTACATTATTTACTCAGGCGGTTATTAATGAAGAACCGTCTGTGATGTATCAAACATCACAGGCGGTTCTTAATTAATAACCGCCTAGGTAAATACATGATTTTCACGAGCGGTCATTGTTTAAGAACCGTATGTACTGGTTTAATCATCACATTTATTGAATAACCGTCTGGGGAAAGTCATTGTTTTCACAGGCTGCTTTTTAATTAAGAACCGCCTATGATGCTGATAAGTTAATTCCTTCACAGCAAGCTCTTGTAGATGCAAATAACACCAGTGGCTCATCATTTCGATTGTTGAAAGCATCAATTTGAAGCCTAAGTTTCCTTGGAAGGATTTTTCCATCCATTTGAAGGATTTCTTTCCATCCTGTCCATTTGAAAACTTAGTAAGATGTTCCTTACTCAGTTTTAATGTCTAAATATATTGACTAAAAATCAGTATCTACTTTCTTAGTGCTTCACACAAGCGAGGAAACGAAAAACTTCAATCACAAATCTTGTTTTTACACTTTTATAGAGATTTAACCTTAATCTTTAATTCAAGCATAGATTTATCAAATAAGTGAAGCTTCCTTATCACACATGTTAATGACAGTTTTAAGTAAAGGATGTGTCGAAGCTAACAAAATCTGAATCAGACTGAAGATAAAGAGATCTGCATATGAGTGACAATGTCCAGGTTAGACGGCGTGAAGTTATGATGGCAACCTTCAACAACATAAAAAGTGATGTTAAAGTTATGCTTGTTTCAACCAAGGCATGTTGTGAGGGTATAACACTTATTGTAGCAAACATAACCGTTATGCTCCAACAAGTGTTATGCCCTCACAACATGCCTTGGTTGATGCAAGCATAACCTTGGTATCACTTTTCATATTATTGAAGGATGTCATCATAGTTTCATGTTTTCTAACTTGGACATTGTCACTCATATGCAGCATCTCTTTGTCTTCAGTCCTGTCGGTAACCTGCGTACCGTATACCTCTTGGAACTACAAAAAGACCAAATGAACTTCACCTGTCTGAGTTGAAGACCTGCGAAGGCCCCACGTGTCATACGGGACCGGACCTGCCTCTCATCTATGGTTAGTCCCGGTACCGCCATGTGTATACTGCAACTGGACCTACATCCCACATATGGGATAGCTCCGGGCTAAACACTTGTGCGGCACCCCCGGACCTAACCCCCGACAGAGGGAAGTTGTGGTACCGACACGTGTACATCTACACCGGACCTACCCGTCTTAGACGGAAAGCCCCGAAGCTGCCACGTGTCCAAACCGCCAGACCTTCAACCTTAGCAATCAGACTGGTGAACCCCCAACGGCTCGAACCATCAAGGGGCAATCAAAGACTTCAAGACCCGATTAAGTGTCATTAATATCATATTAATGACACACGAATACCATATTAAGTGTCTATAGTTACATGTGATGTATGTTATAGAGTCATTGTACAGAGTCGGGTAGCTTCTCCGGGAGAACAACCGGACCTTCTCCGGAAGGTCCGCAAAGTTCAGGCAACACTTGTCACAGTCTCAGAACTAAAAGTGTAGCTAGCTACCTTGGGTCAAACAAGAAACAAAACACACTTAGCCTGGTTCCGTACCCTAAGGGTGTACTTGTTTCCCCTGGACCCCGGACCTATAATGAAAGACATCATTGTGTGAAAACAGACTCCACGTGCATTTACTTTGTACAAGCTCAACATTTTTTATTTTTTTCTTTCTTGTCTATAACAAGGTTCTGCGATTCTCAAGAATTTTTTAGCTCGACTAATTCGTGTGCAACTCGAGTCGCATTGTTAATTCCTTTGGGTTTTCACGTTGTTGAATGGCTCACTCGCCTGAATGCCGCCAGCCATCTAGGTCCAGAGTGTTCTATCGACTTAGCTTGGTCCTGCACCCTAATTACGCCACTCTACCTACACCCCGGCAGGTCGAAGTAAGGCGGGTCGTAAAAACGATTGGACCTGTAGAAAACAACTCAGTGCACTTGATTGTATGAAGAATTGCACTCGACCTAAAAATTTCTTACGAGAATAGTAAGTCGCAATTGAGTTATAGATAGGAAACAGATTTTACTGTTTTTCTTGACTTTAATGTGCAGGAAAAATAAAGATCTCATGATGATGGTGAATTAAGCTGGAGCTACTGAAGCTCTGACATCCCATAGGTGGCTTATAGTCGATGTTTCAAACATTGATAGCAAGCGTCGCTGGAGCTACTCAGCTCCGGTAAAGCCAGGGGGCCAACCGTCAACGTGAACAAAAGATGGTGGGAAGACTCCACAGTGGGGTCTGCATTTGACACACCACGTGTCGACAGAGGTCACTGTCAGAGCCACTAAGCTCCAACACCCCACAGGACTAACCATCGATGCTCTACGCGTTGATGGAGACTGCTGTCGGAGCTATTAAGCTCTGATGATGGTCAATGTCGGAGCCACTAAGCTCTGACAACCTCAGGGGGCCTTCACTATCGAAGACTTCGGACCTACGCTCTACAAGTTCGAAGCACACAAGTCTTCAACAACTGTTACATCCTTTTGGTACATGTTCACAATCAAATTGTATACATCTACCAGGGGGCCAAGTGGGACAAAGGTGTTGAAGACAAAAAATGAAATTCACAAAAAAACTTGGATTTCATTCATCTGGAGACAAGAGATTACAAAATTGGAGAAAATGAAGAGAAGATACAAGCGGGAGGTACAAAGAGATGGTCCTAGACCCTATGGAAGAACGAGGCGACCTTCTAGGCAACCTCCAAAACGCTGGCTTGGGTAGCTTCTCCCTCTCTGTCGATGGGGCCTTCAAGCATCAGGTCCAGGGGGAATTGAGGGTTCCGGCTTGTGTAGCACGTCAGCATGAATTCTGCGATGTTCTTTGCTAGGGATTGTCCCTCGGTTTCCAGCTGGTCCGCAATGACATCGCCCATCTTGGTGAGCTTGTTGCCTGCCGAACCCAACGCCTGGTCCAGCTCCGGCTCCGGATCATCCGGACGCACGAGACTAAAACCCATTGGCTTCAGCGCGTCGTTGGCTTTGCCCAGGAAGTCCCAAACTTGTTGGGACTCCGCAGCCCTGGAACCTCGCATCTCCTCCAAGGATCTTCTGGCCGCCGCAAGATCCGAATTCTCCCGGGCAAGACTCTCTACCTCTTTGGCATTCTGCTGAATCTTTTCAGCAACCTGCCTTTCGAGTTTGTTGAACTCTTCCTCCCGGAGGTGGATCTCGTTCTAGCAGTTAACCAGGTTCTTCTCTCAGCCCCACACCTTCTTCTCCCTAGTAGCAACGTCATTCTCCCTCCTATGGAGGTCCTGACCTCGTTGCCAGGCCTTCTTCTCCTCTTTCTCGCAGCGCTCCTCCAATTTCTTAGTGCGCTCCTTGAGACTCTTGTCACCCAGAGTTAGCCTATGAGTAAGCTATTCTTCCCTCTTCACGAGGTCATCCCGCAGCTCCAGGAGTTTTTTCTCTTCATCCTCGAGCTTTCTCTCCCGCTTCTCAAGAGCCTCCTGACGCTTGACGAGACTGTCGTGGATGGTGTAGAGCCTCTCTTGGCGATCATTCGCTGCGTTATTAGCAGCTACAGCCTGTTCGTAGATGGCCCGTGACTGGTTGTCAAGAGATCGCGTCATGCTTTCCCTCTCGTCCAGCAGCTTACCCCAGTACTCCAGCCGGACCTTCTCCTTCCTCACCCACTCTTTGTCGTCAGCCAGCCTCGACTGCAACAGCTTGGTCTCGAATTGGAGCTGGTTGCGCCAACTCCTAAGAGTTTGGCACTCCTCCTTGAGGGCCTTGCTGTCGTGGTAAAAAGCCAGCTGGACCTGGCGAAGACTAGAGCAGGCATTGTCAATAGACAACGATAGAGGGATCGGGTCTGGACCTGCCGGGGTCATCTCTGCTAGTTCCAGCGGGTTCTCCGTGACAAAAATCGGGTCCCACTGTACAAGAGCAGTTCCCTGAGCTTCCACGGCACTAGGGCCGCCCTCCGGGATAGCCTCGGCCGCCGTCGAGGAAGGTCTTGCTACAGAAGTTTCGACCTCCGGAGTTGGCTCCGAAGGTCCCACCGCCAGGTCATCAACAACTGGTCCCTCAAGCGAGGGGCCAACAACTTCATCTTGGCACCCTAGCTCAGGCGCGGACACCTCCAGGACCACCACCTCCAGGGCAGGTGTTGAAGGTTCGATCGGAGCTGAAGCTACTTCTGGCTCCGACGCTGGCGCCTCCTCCATCGCCGGTTCAGGTGCTGACGCTTCGACCATCATGGGCTCAGGCGCCGACACCTCTGCAGCAACTGGCTCAGGCGCGAGAACTTCTTCGACGACCGGCTCTATCGCCGGAACTTCTGCAGCAACCGACTCTACCGCCAGAACTTCTTCAACAGCCGGCTCAGGCGCCGGGGCCTCATCAACCACCGGCTCCACCACCGGGGTTCAACAACATCTGTATATAGGGCCGAAATCACAGCTACCTCCGGTTCTGAGGCCGGAGCGCCCACCATTTCAGCATCCAAACCCAGAGTTTCAACCTCCGGGGCAGGTGCCATTGATACATCTTCATTCCCGTGGTCCGACGCTACCACAGGAGCTTCTGGGGATGAGTCAATGTCCAGGACCACGACAGCCGGCGCTGGAGCTGTCGCAGCCTCAGCCACTTCTTGGGGCGGTGCTGGGATAGGAGTCGGAGCCTCCGCGTGCACAGCTTCAGCTGCTGCTGCAGGAACTGAAGCTTCAGCCCCTTTCTTGGGTACCCTGTGGATGAAGGATGAAGACACTCAAAACGCAGTTACAACACAAAACAACCAACTGAGGTAAAAAAAAAATTTACCTCGAAAGGCTTCCGCTCCAGCTAGCGCGGAACCTCTTCCCCGGATGCTCAGGGCCGGACCCTGTCGCCACTGGCGTGTCAGCTCCGGAAGGTTCCCCGGAACTTGCCGCTGTCGTTGGCGTCACTTTGGTTGAGGCCCCCCTCAACCGGGAAGAACCTCCGGACCCAGAGCCTTCAGCTGGCCCTGGTACTATAGCCACATGGCCGGAACTAGCACCCCGGGGAGATGCCGATGCTGGAGTGGCTACCGCTGTTGAAGACCTTCCCCTTCGGGGAGAAGGAGCCACTGCGGAAGGAGCAGGCGTGACGGACCTCCCGTCAGAGTGCTTCAGCTTCCTTTTACAGCTCGAAGGCTCGGCCAACTCTTTGCCCTTGCCCACGACTTCAACTCTCTGTTCTGGGACGGAAGGGCGACGACCCTCAGAAGCTCCGGAGATCACCAACCCGGTGGTCGAACGCCTCTCAACTACACCGAGGTCATCAAGCACCGACATCTTCCGCCGGAGCTCCCTACTGAACTCTGCCTCCATGTTCAGAGGGAGGAAAGCCGCCGGCGGAGACAAGTCATCACCCTCGACGTCGATGTCGTGCTGGAACTTCTTGAGGTCAAACTCCAAAGCTGCGCCTTCCAGGTTGGACTTCAAATCGGTCTCGATCCGGTCGTCGTCCATCACACCATTGAGGGCCCAAGCGAGCTTCTCCCTCTTCTTCAGCGGAGCCCACCTGTTGACCAGGAAGTTGCAAAATACCGCCTAGGGAGTCACCCCTCCTTTTACACATTGGCAGATCCTGGTCAGAGCAGGGTTGAAGGCGTCCAATAACACCGGAACTCGCTCCAAGCTTCAGTGTCGACGTTAAGGAGGCCTCTGAGCAACTCCAGCCTCTCATGCTCCTCTATCCTGATGACAATCCAATCCTTCTTCCAGTCGTCCCACTTGCCAGAAGGGAACGACCGCAAGTACTTGTGCGGGCACTTCTTGTGCTTCACATAGTAATAGAAGCCAAGGTGCTCGTCACTCTTGTCGGTGGTGTGGATGGTGAAGAAGGTGCGAAAGAGCTCGATGCAGGGAGAAATACTCACCCACATCTCGTAGAAGTGGACAAAGATCGACACCAAAAGAATGGAGTGGGGGCCAAGGTGGTACAGCTACAGACCATATAAGTCTGGCAGCATCAAGAGAAAAGAACAGAAGGATGGGATCAGTCCCACCATGGCGTACATGGAGAAGTACACCATGTCGCCGGCATGATCCTTCTCAAAGGGAAGCTTGCTGGCGCGGACCTGGTGGTTGAAGAATTCACTGGACCACCCCATGAGGGCCCGTACCTTCTTCAAGTTACCGTCGGTCTTAAGTCGGCTCTCGCGGAGACCCAACTCCATCGCAGCACAGCGGGGCTAGAAATGAAAAGCAAGAGAAAGTTTGGAGGATTTGAGCACAATATCAAATGAAGGCGTAATGAATCCCCAAATGATGCGCGCTTTCCTTCTTAAGTAAGCCCCCGCAACGCTTGGATGGAAACCGCAGAGGAGCCGACGATACAATTCAAAAACTTCACCCGCCAATGACAAGGGGGCCTGGGGCCACCTCGACGATCAAGTCGAGGCCTTTACCCCAGGCGAATAGTTGTCATCATGAAAGGCGGGAAGCCCGAAGACGGTGGCCAGACAAGGCACGCGAAACCGATACAATTTTCGTATCGGGAACCGGCGACCTTCAATTACGTGAGATCCACACGCCCAGATCTCACCTGCCGCATCCTGGATATGCCACGCGGCATTGGTTTAACTGCGTACCGCCAACGGCACATCTGAAGACCCTTGAAGACACAGCTCAAAAACCTAAGGATGGACCCACCTCCAGTAGAACGACTTCATCCAAAAGGTCTCTACCAGAGGTGGGCCCAGGGGGCCACTGTCGGTACCCTGCGTACCGTATACCTTGGAACTACAAAAGGAGCAAAGGAACTTAACCTGTATGAGTTGAAGACCTGCGAAGGCCCCACGTGTCATACGGGACCAGACCTGTCTCCCATCTATGGTTAGTCCCGGTATCGCCACGTGTATACTGCAACCGGACCTACATCCCATACATGGGATAGCTCCGAGCTAAACACTTGTGCGGCACCGCCGGACCTAACCCCCGACAGAGGGAAGCTCCAATACCGACACGTGTACATCTACACCGGACCTACCCGTCCCAGACCGAAAGCCCCGAAGCTGCCACATGTCCAAACCGTCGGACCTTCAACCTCAGCAATCAGACTGGTGAACCCCCAACGGCTCGGACCTTCAAGGGGCAATCAAAGACTTCAAGACCCGATTAAGTGTCATTAATACCATATTAATGACACACGATCGAAAGGCCCTTAATACCAGTATCGGCACTGTCAAGTCCTGTTACCACGCTATTAAGGGTAATTAACCTCATTAATTGTGTATTAAACATCAGCAACCGCCAGGGCCACATGTCGGGCCAGGCTAACGGTGTAACGACCATCCCTTGTACTATAAAAGGACTGGTCGACGATACACAAGGGGGGACTCTCGCACACTATCTCTCTCTCTCTCTCTCTGGGCTGGGGGACACACTAGAAGTTCTGACTCTTAGACGCTCAATACAACAACTACATACCCCATGGAGTAGGGTATTACGCTCAGGCGGCCCAAACCACGTAAATCCTTGTGTCTATTTGCCATCGTCTTTTGAATCTCTGCGCACCCAATACCGAACTACAAACTCCACGAGCTACCAATGGTAGTATCGGGAGAATTGCCGGAAAAACACTCCGACAAGTCCCGTTGAGATTTCATTAGCTTCGACACACCCTTCACTTGTAACTGTCATTAACATGTCTGATGAGGAAGCTTTAGTTATTGATAAATTTATGCTTGAAAGATTAAGGTCAAATTCCTATGAAAAGGGTAAAAACAAGATTTGTGATTAAAGTTGTTCGCTTCATCGCTTGTGTGAAGCACTAAGAGAGATGGTACTGATTTGTAGTCAATATATTTAGCCATTAGAACTGATAAAGTAGCATCTTCGTAAGTTTTTAAAATCGATAGAAGAGAAAGAAATCTTTCAGGGCTTGTTTGGGTGTACTCAATCTAATTGGATTGAAGTGGATTGAAGTGAAGAATGAACTAATTTTCTCCTCAATCCACCTCAAACCACTTATATTGAAGTGGATCCACTCCTATCCAAACAAGCCCTCAAATGGATGGGAAGTATCGTCAGACTTCAATTGAAGCTTTTAACAATCCAAATGATGAGTCTCGGGTGTTACTTGTATCTACAAGAGCTTGCTGTGAAGGGATTAGCTTCACAGGAGCTTCAAGAGTTGTGCTTCTAGATGTTGTTTGGAACCAAGCTGTTGGAAGGCAAGCCTGATCATCATAGGTCAGAAGAAATTTATATACACATACAATTTGATAACTTGTGGAACAGGTGAAGGTGATAAATATAATAATGTAATAATGTTCAAAACAGAAGCTGAACTTTATAATGTTTGAAACATGCTATCTAAAGCTGAAATATAGCAATGTTCTAAGTTTGTTTCAGAGGATACAAATATATACAATATATATCATCCATTTTTTCCAGCATTGACATCTTCTCGCATATAGGGTTTCAAATCCTTTTTAATGCTTCTCTCTACGCGCTTGATATTTTCTGGTTCGGTGAAAGGTACATCTCTTCATACTGATTATATTCCTCTTCATTATCTCCCGCATTCTCAACCCCAACAATATTTTGCTTTCCAAAAACAACTACGTGCATCTTCTCAGTTTCTGGATCTTGAACATAAAAAACTTGTGGGACACTATCGGCGAGAAACCACATGTCATCTTTATAATCCACTTTATTCAAGTCTACCAGTGTCAGCTCGTAATTGTCCACTTTCACACCATCAGAATGTTTGACCCATTGGCACTTAAATATGGGCATTACCATTCTTTCGCCATAATCGAGTTCCTATATTTCCTCTATGAACCCGAAGTATGTGGTCTTTTGCCCTTGTGAATCATAAGCCTTAATACGAACACCACTATTTTGTGCAACACTCTTACTGTCTTTTTCTTTAGTGTAAAATGTGTAACCATTAATGTCATATGCTTGCCATGATGTCACCAAAGCAGATGGGCCAGAAGCTAACTTCTTCATTGTTGCCTCTTCTATAGAGTTTCCGTATGGTATATTTTTGTCCATTAACCATTCCGTGAAACATCTTCTGTGCTCTTTCATGATCCAGCCCTCTGTGCGGTCCTGGTTTTTTTCACGAAGCTCAATTTGGTGTTTCTCGATGTACGACTCAGCTATTGCGAGCTGTTGTAGTACACCAGAATGTGCACGGTGTACATTATTGTAATCTTGAACGATAAAAGTTTTCTTACCCACTTTGCCTCTCCCACGTAGTCTACCGTCATGTACTGGTATAGGCACACGTATTGGTTTTCCATCTTTGATGTAATTAGAGCAACCCTCAATCACTTCTTCAGTGGTGTATCCTTCCATAATTTAACCCTCTGGGTGAGCACGGTTCTGCACATAACCTTTTAATGCTCCTAAATATCTCTCCAACGAAAACATATGATGTAAATATAGTGGCCCCAATGCTTTTATATGATCAAAAAGATGTATGATTAGGTGTACTTGCATATCAAAAAAGGATGGTGGGAAACACATCTCAAGCTTGCACATTGTCTCGACGATGTATGTTTTCAGATAGTCTAAGTCTTCACGTACTATCACCTTTTGCGATATTGTATTGAAGAAGTAATACAAACGTGTGATGACAACTTTTACATGCTCAGGTTTGATGACTCTTATTGCAATGGCAAGGAACATTGTCATTATCATGTGACAGTCGTGAGAATTATAACCAAATAAAGACAGGTCTTTCATCGAGACTAGTTTGCAGATATTGGATGAGAAACTCGTGGGCACTTTGATCCCATGCAAGCATTCACAAATTGTTTTTTTCTCTTCTAGCATCAAGTTGTAGCTGGCTGGGGGAAGGTAATGCTTCTCGTTTGCCTTTTCTACTGGATGAAGCTCTGGTCTCAAATCAAGATTTACTAGGTCCATACGTAGATTTAATTCGTCCTTTGTGTTCCTCGGCATGTCCAGCAAGGTCCCAATGATGCTGTCAAATACATTCTTTTTAACGTGCATCAAATCAATACTATGGCAAAATTCCAGATTCTTCCAATACGGAAGATATTTGAAAAAAATTGATTGTTTCTTGAAAGCCATGTCAGTTGTATCACCCGAAGATGTACTTTTCTTTCTCTTGATTCCTTTACATTTTTTGCCCTAACCGAAAGCAATATGAATGTTCTTGACCATTTCGAACACAAGTTTTCCATTGTAAGATTTTGGTGCAGTATCTTTTTTGATTTTGTTATCAAATTGTTCTTTCATCTTCCTATACTTGTGTGTATCTGTCAAGAACCATCGGTGTCTCATGTACACCGTCTTTCTGGATGAAGTGAGGTATAGAAATCCAGTTCTATCCACACACCTTACACAACTTTTCTTCCCTTTCATTTGTCCCGGTAATGTAAACAGTCCGGGGTAATCATGTACAATAATGAATATCATTGCTCTTAGCGTGAAATACTCCCGCTTGTACTCATCCCATGTACGTACCCCTTCATTCCAAAATTTCGCCATATCTTCCATTAAAGGTTCCCAGAACACATCAATTTTGATGCCGGGTTGTTTAGGGCCTTGGATAAGAACAAATAACAAGATATATTTCCTTTTGTGACACAACCACGTCGGTAGGTTGTACATCATTAAGACCATGGGCCATGTGTTGTGTATGCTCCTTTTTTCATCAAACGGATTCATTCCGTCTGTACCCAAGGCAAACCTCACATTTCTGATTTCCTTTGAAAATTCTGGATACTAAATATAAAAAAATTTCCACTGCGTTGCATCACCAGGGTGTCGAATATGTTTTAATTCTTCTTGCATTGCTCGGAATACCAACGCATAAGTTCAACCTCCCTAGGGTTTGAGAACAAACGCTTCAAGCGATCAATTACCGGAAGGTACCACATCACCAAGGCAAAAAAAATTCTCTTATTCTTCCCATCTGCATCGCCAGAAGTATCATCATCGTCACCTTCAGGATCAATAATAAACTTCTTATTCTTCTGAGACTTTTCATGTTGGTAACATACTGGTGATTGTAGTCCTTCTTATATCTACTGACACCACAGATGAGGCATCTAGTTGCGAGCTCATGCTCTTTGCGATACATAATACAATGGTTCACACAAGCGTGTATTTTTTTCACACCTAGTGCCATCAGGCAAAGAAGTTTCTTCGCTTTATAAGTGCTTCTGGGCAATTTATTTGGATTTGGAAGAATTTCTGCCATAAGATTCGAAAGATCATAGAAACTGAAAGTTGCCTAGAGGGGGGGTGAATAGGCTAATTGATCTGCAAATGACTCAATAAAACGAGATTAAATTACAGGAGGCGGACTAGTCCGGTCAGGGGGCGGACTAGTCCGGTCAGCCTGCGTGAATAACCCTAAAAAGATGTTTCTAGCAAGTTTTAGGGGATTTTCTCAATGCTACAAGTGAGTGTATGTTTAAGTCAAGTTGAGCAACAACCTAAACAAGAGCAAGTCAAGTTTCCACAAGTTTGTAGCAATGCGGAATATGAAACGAGACTACCAACTCTAGAACAAAGTAATCAATAGAGTAAATGCGAAGAACACAAGGAGACAAGGATTTTATCCCGAGGTTCGATCCCACACCAGGAATCTACGTCCTCGTTGAGGAGTCCACAAAAGGACCGGGTCCAACAACCCTTCCCTCACCAAGTTTACCGCACGGGCCTAACTTGGTTCTCCACTAATCACAACGGTGATTACAAAGTTCGTTGGGGCTTCTCACAAACTGAGGCTCCCACACCACAAAGATGATCAACACAGTAAAGCAAACTCAATACACAGCCCACAAAGACTCAACGAGTGCAAGAGATCAAACCGGGAGCACAAGCGCGATGTTCTTCCTCTTCTCCACCTCACTAAACCCTAATCCACTCAAGAATTAGTTTTAGAGGGAAAGTAGGCAAGAAAGAGGCTTAGGAGTGCTCCAAGTTGGTTGTGGCGGCGCTAGGGTTTGAGTTTTTCCAAGGGTGTTTGAAATGAGGCCGGGGGTCCCCTTTTTATAGAGGTCCCAAGCCCAATCTGCTGACTTCAGCAAAAGGGCGGACTAGTCCGGCCACTGGCCCGGACTAGTCCGGCCTAGGGGACCACTGACTCCTTTGTCAGGTCCCGACAGCTGACACACGATCGTCACGCTACCCGCCAAACTTCAAATTCAAACGGTCACTTCCAGAACGGACTAGTCCGGTCAACACCGGACTAGTCCGATCACACACAGAGCCTTCTGCTCCGGGTGAAAACGGACTAGTCTGAGGACCACGGACTAGTCCGGCCCCTGGGGCGGACTAGTCCGGTCCTCCCAGACTTAGCCATAGAAGCACCTTTTCTTAGCCAACCCGGACTAGTCCGGCCCCACGGGCGGACTAGTCCGTTATCACTCAGGACCTCTTGGTCCGGTCCAAAACGGACAGGTCCGTGGTTTTGGGACTTCATCCCAAAACCCACTCACTGCTAGCCGGACTAGTCCGGTCACAAACGGACTAGTCCGATCTCAGTCAGACCCTTCTGGTCCGGCCAGAAACGGACTTGGCCGGCCAGGGACGGACTAGTCCGGCCACCTGCACGGACTAGTCCGGCCCTACGGCCAGACCACTCAACCACTCATTTCTTTCATAGGTTTGACCTCTAAACCACTTTGAGCTCCCAAACTTGATCTCAATGCACTTGACACACACACCCTCCTATTGCTGCGGCTAGTCTAACTCAATCACGCTAGAAACCCTAGTTTCTACGCTTCGAGTTGACTCCGTTTCCTTCCTTTTCCTTTTTGAGGGTTTGCGTCTCCGATTGAGTCCATACCTGTGCTAAGATCACTTGAGCTCATTAGCGACTTAATTGTCGTCATCAATCATCCAAAACCCACGGGGAACCTAGATGCACTTTCAATCTCCCCCTTTTTGGTGATTGATGACAACACATTAAGTCCTTCACAAATAAGAGTATAAAGTTTGGTTTTCATAACATGTGTGCGTATGAATGACTCCCCCTCAATGTATGCAACAAGTAAAAGGGATGTAGAAGTTCTTTCATACCCACACACGTTATGGTGGGGTGCCTACGTGATGTGCTCAACAATTTGTGACAAGACATGAATAGTATCAATATGTTCATAGGATTGACAATAAGAGCAATATATTGATAGTAAGCAACATTAACGAGTCTTGCACAAATATAAATATCCAGGAGCATAAATATGTTACAAGATGGACATGCATCACAAAACACACCCACACACGGTTAACTCCCCCTTAACTCTCCCCCTTTGGCATCAAGGCACCAAAAAGGAAAAGAAGGGAGGAAGCTAAGACCTAAGAGCTAGTCTTCATCGTCGCCACTTCCACTCTCCGTGGCCTCGGAATCTTCGACGTCGTCCTCATCATTGACATCGTCGTCGTCGTCGGAGTTCCTTGCCGAGGGAGCAGCCCGAGAGGAGCTTCCATCCTCTTGGAGCTGGGCGAGCTCATCGGCGGTGAAGGTGGGGAATGGAGTAATCTCCCCATCACTCATCTCCGGGGAGGACATCGGGACCTCCAGCTTGTCGCACACCGCCTTAAGGTACTTCTCTTGGCGCTTGTGTGCCCTCTGAGCGCGAATCTCTTGCTTCCGGCACGAGGTGAAGATGGCCTTGAAGCACTTGAAGAACGCACTCATGGACTGAGGCGGAGGCGGAGAAGGAGGTGCCACTGGGCGAGACGGAGGATCTGCATTCTTGCGACGAGGAGGCACCGGCACATTTGGCGGCTTCTGGGGGCGCAGAGGTCGGTGCGATACATCCTTGACAAAGGACACGCCCGATACCTTCTCAATGAGGCACATGATGTAGGGGGCATACCCGCACGCCCTGTTGGGAGTATGCGAGATGTTGAAGATGTCGTCGAAGATGTAATCGACGAGGTTGAACTTTTCTTCCCCATCAATCAGAAGTAGAAGGTGCCTCAGATTCCCTTGAATCACCCCAGCATCGCCATCCTTCGGTGCTATCGTCCGCCTGAGTATTCTGTTCATGATGCTGTAGAAGGGCTTGATGTTTCGAGCGAGTCCGGCATCAAACGGGAGGTGGCTTGGATACATGTAAGCCAGCTCCTCACGATCCACAGCCTTGAGGTTCGAGATAATGATCTCGTGGTCCATGTGAGCCTCAAGACCAAGGATCCTTGCAAACTCAGCATAGGTGACAGAGTATTGCTCACCATGAGTCATCCAGGTTATCCTTCTGTCACCTGAGCTTGAAAAGTAGATTGTGGAGTAGAATTGAAGAATGATTTCCACATTCCAATCATATTTGAAGCCCATGATCTTCTTGAGATCATGGCGCTCGGCAGCTTCAATCACAGCATCAAAAGCAGAGTGCTCCTTCTTTGCCATGTAGTCCCAGTCCACCCACTGAGCCTCTATCACTGGCCTCTTCATTTGTTGGTAGACTAGCCTGTAATAATCACAGTGGAAGTCACACCAAAATCTGGGATCTGCCGTGCTCCTCTCATACTTGTAGACTTTTTCTTCCCTCAGCCGACTGGCCTTTTCAGACCCCTTGCCATGAAATACATTGGCCGACAGTTCCTTCTGCCGGTTGGGATTCCTTTCCGGTGTGTGGACTTCGAGGGGGCCAATAGAGGTGGCCTTCCCCTTTTCCCTGATCACAACCCCTCCGGGTGCCTTCTTGGCTGGCACCTTGATGGAGGGCTTCTTCTTCTTCGGCTCGACTGGAGCCGGGGCTTTTCCCTTCTTTGGGTCGCGCTCGACCCTAGGGACAGCCTCTTCTTGGGCTGGCTCCTTGCCCTTAGCTTTCTCGCCAACAGTGACGAGCTTCTTGCGCTTGGGGGCGCTGGCCTCAGCAGCCCTAGAGTTGTGGGCCTCCCTATCCTCTCTTTTCTTCTTCCTCAGCTCATGGAGGGATTCCGCGGTGGCACGAGCAATGGCTTCATCCTCATTGTAAATGCTCGCAGCCACCTTGGATGCTTCGAGTGCTTTGAGCTTTCTTTCCTCCTTGGCCTTCTGCGCCTCAATTAGCGCAGCCTTAGTCCGAGCCTCGGCAATTTGGGCCTTGGTACGCCCCTCGAGGTGGACACGCGGAGGAGAGCGCTCGGAGTTCGACATTCTGTAAAAAGATGGAGGAAGGAAGATATGAGCCTAGGAAGAAGAAGTATTGCCGAAAAGATCTCGAGAACCAACTAGAAGTAGGGTTTGCCCTGTGCAGACCGGACTTGTCCGCCCCAGGGACGGACTAGTCCGCTGGCCGGACTTGTCCGCCTGGTGGCCGGACTAGTCCGGGTTACACAGGAAGAACCCTAACCCTAATCAATTCATCGAAAAATTTGTGAATCAATGCGCAATACTCCTAGGCTATGATCGCAAGGATGTATGGAACAACATTAACGAAGATGTTCCTATCAAAAACTTGAAGAATCAAGAATGGGGCTAGTTTTTGAGGAACGGTGAAATACCTTCAAAAATCCGCTTGATTCGTCGAAATCGGCGTGGATCTCGAAGGTGGAGCGCGGGGAAGTGATCCCTAACTCCCAAAGGCTTCGATGCGCGGATTGGAGTTGAGTTTTGGTGGATGGAGCGCAAAATCGCCGATTTGGGGGCGGTTGTGCGCGTGTGGAAGTTTGAGAGGCAAATGAGAGAGAGAGAGAGAGGGTTTGGGCCACCTGGGGGTTTAAGTCCCCAAGGGCCGGACTAGTCCGGTTGATGGGCCGGACTAGTCCGGTCTGCGGACCAGACCCAGACTAGTCCGGGTCCGGACTTGTCCGGTGAAAGGCCGGACTAGTCCGGTGTGCGGACTAGCCGCGGACTAGTCTGACCCGGACTTGTCCGGCCTTAGGGGCGGACTAGTCCGGTTCAGTTGGGCTGAAAAATATTATATTAGGGTTTTGCCCATAGAGATAAGTCCTTTTGAACGAATATAGCAAGGAAAACATGACAAGCATGATCGTGAGCCAATAAGGAACAACTTATGAACATTTTCATGAAGAAAATAGATTTCTCAAACAAATTTGAGGAGAAATCGACATAGAGAGGAGTTTTTCGAAATGTGGCTCAAAAATATGAGGAATGGTGCTTTAAGCCACGTTTCGAGAATCCAACACATTGAGCTCACTTCTTAGCTCACAGAAACGCTTCTCGTCAAGAGGCTTTGTGAAAATGTCCGCAAGTTGATGTTCCGTCCTCACATGCGAAATCTCAATGTCTCCCTTCATTGAGTGATCTCGCAGGAAATGGTGTCGAATGTCTATATGTTTGGTCCTAGAGTGTTCCACCGGATTATGGGCTATCTTGATTGCACTCTCATTGTCACACAAGAGTGGAATTTTACGCAAGTTAATCCCATAGTCCCTAAGAGTTTGTCGCATCCAAAGAAGTTGTGCACAACAACTTCCGGCCGCAACATATTCCGCTTCGGCGGTGGATAGAGCAATAGAGTTTTGCTTCTTGGAGGACCAAGACACAAGAGATCGACCTAAGAATTGGCACGTACCCGATGTGCTCTTCCTATCAACTTTGCACCCCGCATAGTCCGCATCGGAATATCCAATGAGGTTAAACTTGGATCCTTTGGGGTACCAAAGTCCTAGGGTAGGTGTGTGTACAAGGTATCTCAAGATCCTTTTAACGGCGGTCAAATGACAAGCCTTGGGTGCTGCTTGAAAGCGTGCACACATACACACACTTAGCATGATATCGGGCCTAGATGCACAAAGATAGAGGAGTGATCCGATCATAGACCTATATAGCTTTTGATCCACACTTGGACCGTCCTCATTTAGGTCTAGGTGTCCATTTGTCCCCATAGGGGTTTTGATGGGTTTTGCTTTGTCCATGTCAAACTTTCTTAGAATGTCTTGAGTATACTTAGTTTGACTTATGAACGTCCCTTCTTTGAGTTGTTTCACTTGAAATCCTAGAAAGAACTTCAACTCACCCATCATGGACATTTCAAACCTTTCCGTCATTATCTTGGAGAATTCATCACAAAACACCTTATTTGTGGAACCAAATATGATGTCATCCACATATATTTGGCACACAAAAAGATCCTCATTGAAGTGTTTTGTGAAAAGGGTATAATCCGCCTTTCCTATCCTGAAACCATTTTCAACTAGAAAGTCTCTTAGGCACTCATACCAAGCTCTAGGAGCTTGCTTGAGGCCATAAAGAGCCTTTCGTAGTTTGTAAACATGGTTAGGATAGTCTTGATCTTCAAACCCTGGAGGTTGCTCTACATAAACTTCTTCCTTGATTGGTCCATTAAGGAATGCACTCTTAACATCCATTTGGTAGAGTTTGAAGTCATGATGAGTAGCAAAGGCTAGTAGTATCCGAATGGACTCAAGCCTAGCTACGGGGGCAAATGTCTCATCAAAGTCCAATCCTTCAACTTGTGAGTATCCTTTTGCCACAAGTCTTGCCTTGTTCCTAGTTACCACGCCGTGCTCATCTTGTTTGTTGCGAAACACCCACTTGGTTCCAACAACATTAGCTTGGGGGCGCTTGACAAGCTCCCAAACCTTGTTCCTTTCAA
This sequence comes from Tuctoria greenei, assembly GCA_036927565.1. Taxonomy (NCBI): domain Eukaryota; kingdom Viridiplantae; phylum Streptophyta; class Magnoliopsida; order Poales; family Poaceae; genus Tuctoria; species Tuctoria greenei. Next base: position 131,986,638 of record JAYESD010000004.1, read on the forward strand.
AGTTGTTGAGCTCCTCTTGCATGGCAACCACCCAATCCGGATCCCTTAAGGCATCTTCAACCTTATGTGGTTCCAAGGATGAGACAAAAGAGAAATGCTCACAAAAGTTTGCAACACGTGAGCGTGTTGTTACTCCTTTTGTGATATCTCCTAGAATGTTGTCAACGGGATGGTCCCGTTGAACACTTTGATGAACACGAGGATGCGGGGGTTGACCTCTTGAATTACTTGGTTCATCTTCTTCACTTTGGTCTCCCCCTTGATCCAAGCCTCCCCCTTGATCCTCATTCTCATTATCACTTTGGGGAGCTTCTAGTGGATCTTCAACTTGTCCAATGGGGATTTGACCTACTTCATAATGATGATGGTCACTTGGGCTTTGAGATGGTTCTTGTGGGCGAACATCTCCAAGTGCCATTCTCCTTAGAGCCTCTAGTGGAGGTTCCTCTTGATCAAGGGCATGTTGATCAACTTGCTCCACTTGAGAGCCATTGGTTTCGTCAAACACCACGTCACGTGCTACTTCAACAATTCCGGAGGATTTGTTGAATACACGGTACGCATGAGTGTTTGAGTCATATCCGAGCAAGAAACCCTCATCGGACTTTGAAGCAAACTTTGAAGTCCTAGGCTTCTTGTTGAGGATATAGCACTTGCTACCAAAGACCCGAAAGTAAGAAACATTGGGTTTCTTACCAATGAGAAGCTCATAAGGGGTCTTCTTGAGGAGGCGATGAAGGTACAATCGGTTCACGGCATGGCACGCGGTGTTAACCGCTTCCGCCCAAAACCGGTCCGATGTTTTGTACTCATCTAGCATCGTCCTTGACATCTCAATAAGCGTCCTATTCTTTCTTTCGGCTATGCCATTTTGTTGTGGAGAATAGGGAGCGGAAAACTCATGCTTGATGCCCTCCTCATCTAGGAACTCTTCTACTTGCATGTTTTTGAATTCGGTGCCATTGTCACTCCTTATAGCCTTTATCCTTAAGGTGAACTCATTTTGAGCTCTCCTTAGGAATTTCTTGAGGACACCGGGAGTTTCACTTTTGTCATGCAAGAAGAACACCCAAGTATATCTAGAGAAGTCATCAACGATGACTAGACCATACTTGCTACCACCAATGCTAATGTAAGCAATGGGACCAAAAAGATCCATATGGAGCAACTCCAAAGGTCTAGTTGTTGTCATGACATTCTTAGAGGGGTGTTGAGCTCCTACTTGCTTTCCCGCTTGGCAAGCACTACATGGCCTATCCTTTTCAAATACTACATCCTTTAGGCCACGAACATGCTCACCCTTAAGGAGCTTTTGAAGGTTCCTCATTCCAACATGGGCTAGCCTTCTATGCCAAAGCCATCCCATGTTGGCTTTAGCCATTAAGCATGTGTCAAGTTGAGCTTTATCCGTGGTGAAGTCCACAAGATAGAGCTTTCCCTTGAGCACTCCCTTAAAGGCTATCGAGTCATCACCTTCTCTAATGACATTCACTCCCTCACTAGTAAACACACATTTATATCCTCTATCACATAGTTGTGATATGGATAGGAGATTATAGTCAAGAGAATCAACATGCAACACATTTGATAAAGTATGTAATGAGGAGATAGAAATTTTACCGGAGCCAAGGATTTTCCCTTGGCTATTGTCCCCAAAGAAGATTCCTTCACTTGGGTCCTTATTCTCCTCATACTCTATGAACATGCTTCTCTCTCCGGTCATGTGGTTGGTGCATCCGCTATCCAACACCCATTTCGATCCACCGGAGGAGTATGCCTACAAAACAAGTTTATGCCTTCCTTTTAGGTACCCAAGCTGAGTTGGGTCCTTTCACGTTAGTAGTTAGGCATTTGGGCACCCACACGCAAGGCTTGGGGCTCTTGCGGAGTGGCCCAACATATCTAGCAAACACTTTGCCGTGTTTGTTCCTCTTTAGCACATAGGATGCATCAAAATCATGAAATAGAGGATGCAATTCAGATTTAGGCAATTTGTTGCTTGAGAGTGAGTTCTTTTCATTTTTAGTTTGGGATGAGCTCCCCTTTACAAAGACAATCATGTCTTTGCCATACTTGGAGGTTTTGGTGTTATGCCTTGCACCTCTAGTATAGCCAAGACCATCCTTGACATGGGGTGGTCTTGTGTTGGTGAATGCACTTCGTGCATATGCCACCTTTTCCTTGTCAAAGATGGCACCCTTAGGTGCTTGTTTGCCTTGTGCTAGGTTGAGTTCATCCTTAAGTTTAAGGATCAAGTTGGAGCACTTGCAAGGTGATGTTGCCTTGGATGAGGCCTTGGAGGAGGTTGAGCTCTTGAAGGAAGAGGTTACATTGTTCTTGAGTGACTCAATTTGAGTCTCAAGGATCTTGTTAGCTTTTGACAAGCTTCCAAGTTCATCCTTGAGCTCAATTGACTTCTCCTCAAGACTTGAACACGTTTTCTTGCAAAGTGCAAGTTCGTGTTCCAATGCCTTGCTCTTCTCTCTTTCGAGCTCAAGGAGCTCATCAAGCTCTTGACATCTCTCCTTCTCAAGGATGAGCATGTCCTCCTGTCTATTGATGAGATCTTCCTTCTCAAAGATCTCATCCATAAGCAACTTCATCCTACGCAAGGTGCTTTTGCTTATGTCCTTAAACATATGCTCATTTTCACTAGCACTATCAAAATCATCATGTGAGGAAGTTGGGGAGGAAGGATGAGATGTTACCTTTCTCTTTCCTTCCCTTGCCATAAGACAAGTAGGCTTGTGGTCGTTGTTGAGGTTGGGGAAGAGCTTGCCTCCCTTGGAGTTCCTCCCGATGGCTATGGTGGCCATCTTCTCTTCTTCTTCTTCTTCGGAGGAGGACTCATCGTTAGAGTCCCACTCCTTCCCCAAATGGGCTTGTCCGGAGGACCTCTTCTTCTTGAAGAATCTCCTTTCTTGAGGCTTCCCTTCCTTCTTCTTCTTTGTTTCTTGTGGGCAATCAGCGATGAAGTGCCCATACTCGCCACAGTTGTAGCAAGACCTTCTTGATTTGGGTCTTGCTCTTTCCTTTCCCTTGCCTTCATGGTTGTGCCCCCCTTTCTTCCTCCTCATCATTCTCTTTAATTTGTTGATGAAGAAGGCCTCCTCCTCATCGGTGTCGAGGCTCTCCTCATCACTTTCTTCTTGCTCCTTTGAAGAGGGCGTTGCCTTGAGTGCAACGTTCTTCATCTTGGAGGCGGTGAACTTTTGGAGGTCGTTGTAGAAGAGCGCCTCCTTCTCCATGATTTCATGATTAATGATCCTCCCAAGGACCTCCTCCGGGGTCATTTGAGTGAACCCCGGACTTTCCCGAATCATGGAGCATAAAGAGACGTTCCTAGGCATGAATGCCCGGATCATCCTCTTCACCACCTCGTGGTCGGTCCACTTGGTGCAACCATAAGATCGGCTCTTGTTGATCAGCACCTTTAGCCGATTGTACATGTCTTGGGGGGATTCACCATCCAAGATGGCAAATCTCCCAAGCTCTCCTTCGATGAGCTCGATCTTGGCCTCCTTGACAACTCGGTTTCCCTCATGCGCCGTCTTGAGGGTGTTCCATATGTCTTTGGCCACTTCAAGGCCATCGACACGGTTGAACTCATCTCTAGAGAGAGATGAGATGATCACACCCGCAGCTTGAGCGTTGCGGTGGATGAGGATGGCTTGTTCTTGAGTTATGTTGTCCTCATCCTTTGGAATCTCCACCCCGGTCATGACAATTTGCCACAACGCTGGGTTGAGTGACACGAGGTGGATCTTCATGTTATGTTTCCACATACCGTAGTCCGTTCCATCGAATTGGGGAGGTTTCCCCAATGGGATGGACAGGTAGTGGTTGTTGGCGGCAAGGCGTTCATAGTTGAATCCTTGCCGGTTGTAGTTGACTCCACCACCACCGCTTGATTGGTTTGATGGATCAATCTTGGAAATGTTCAACTTCTCCCGGAGCTTCGCCTTGAGTTGGCGAGTCTCCTCATCGTCCGTTGGCTTATCTTGATAAGCCAACGTCTCCTCACGGGTCGCCTCGTAGTTGCTGCTCGATGCATCGTCATTCACCACTCCGGCCATCTCTCCGAGTTGTTAGACTCTTTGTGGAGAGTCCCGCTCTGATACCAATTGAAAGTTGCCTAGAGGGGGGGTGAATAGGCTAATTGATCTGCAAATGACTCAATAAAACGAGATTAAATTACAGGAGGCGGACTAGTCCAGTCAGGGGGCGGACTAGTCCGGTCAGCCTGCGTGAATAACCCTAAAAAGATGTTTCTAGCAAGTTTTAGGGGATTTTCTCAATGCTACAAGTGAGTGTATGTTTAAGTCAAGTTGAGCAACAACCTAAACAAGAGCAAGTCAAGTTTCCACAAGTTTGTAGCAATGCGGAATATGAAACGAGACTACCAACTCTAGAACAAAGTAATCAATAGAGTAAATGCGAAGAACACAAGGAGACAAGGATTTTATCCCGAGGTTCGATCCCACACCAGGAATCTACGTCCTCGTTGAGGAGTCCACAAAAGGACCGGGTCCAACAACCCTTCCCTCACCAAGTTTACCGCACGGGCCTAACTTGGTTCTCCACTAATCACAACGGTGATTACAAAGTTCGTTGGGGCTTCTCACAAACTGAGGCTCCCACACCACAAAGATGATCAACACAGTAAAGCAAACTCAATACACAGCCCACAAAGACTCAACGAATGCAAGAGATCAAACCGGGAGCACAAGCGCGATGTTCTTCCTCTTCTCCACCTCACTAAACCCTAATCCACTCAAGAATTAGTTTTAGAGGGAAAGTAGGCAAGAAAGAGGCTTAGGAGTGCTCCAAGTTGGCTGTGGCGGCGCTAGGGTTTGAGTTTTTCCAAGGGTGTTTGAAATGAGGCCGGGGGTCCCCTTTTTATAGAGGTCCCAAGCCCAATCTGCTGACTTCAGCAAAAGGGCGGACTAGTCCGGCCACTGGCCCGGACTAGTCCGGCCTAGGGGACCACTGACTCCTTTGTCAGGTCCCGACAGCTGACACACGATCGTCACGCTACCCGCCAAACTTCAAATTCAAACGGTCACTTCCAGAACGGACTAGTCCGGTCAACACCGGACTAGTCCGATCACACACAGAGCCTTCTGCTCCGGGTGAAAACGGACTAGTCTGAGGACCACGGACTAGTCCGGCCCCTGGGGCGGACTAGTCCGGTCCTCCCAGACTTAGCCATAGAAGCACCTTTTCTTAGCCAACCCGGACTAGTCCGGCCCCACGGGCGGACTAGTCCGTTATCACTCAGGACCTCTTGGTCCGGTCCAAAACGGACAGGTCCGTGGTTTTGGGACTTCATCCCAAAACCCACTCACTGCTAGCCGGACTAGTCCGGTCACAAACGGACTAGTCCGATCTCAGTCAGACCCTTCTGGTCCGGCCAGAAACGGACTTGGCCGGCCAGGGACGGACTAGTCCGGCCACCTGCACGGACTAGTCCGGCCCTACGGCCAGACCACTCAACCACTCATTTCTTTCATAGGTTTGACCTCTAAACCACTTTGAGCTCCCAAACTTGATCTCAATGCACTTGACACACACACCCTCCTATTGCTACGGCTAGTCTAACTCAATCACGCTAGAAACCCTAGTTTCTACGCTTCGAGTTGACTCCGTTTCCTTCCTTTTCCTTTTTGAGGGTTTGCGTCTCCGATTGAGTCCATACCTGTGCTAAGATCACTTGAGCTCATTAGCGACTTAATTGTCGTCATCAATCATCCAAAACCCACGGGGAACCTAGATGCACTTTCAGAAACTACAATCGGACCATCCGTGTGTGGCTTTCAACTTTAGTAGTTCTAAGACTGCACGCAATGTAGTAAACTCTTTATCACAACCGTTTGATTCATCATATAAAAGCTCCATCGCCTCATTCTGCAATGTCTTCATTTTACTTAAACCTTTGCTTGCTCCTATAGAAGTCAAAACATATGGTTCAATGTGACGCAACAACTCCTCACAATCGAACTCATCATCATCATCATCATCACCATCTTGATTGTCACTACCATCATCGATATGAACATTATCATCATCTGAACCTCTGTCATCATCTTTATCCACATCATATGTATCTAACTCACCATGCTCTGTCTATATTGTGTAGTTTTTTTTTGAAACCTCTTTTTAGCAAATGAGATTGGATTACTATAGTATCCGTCCAAGCAATCTTATTTTCGCAGTCGATACATGGACATAATATGTCATCTATCTTTTGCAACTTTGCATGTCTCTTGGATGCTTTAATAAAATTTGCAACATTATGAATGTACATAAGATCGGGTCTTGGCATGTTATACATCTACGCTCGACGGTCCATACTCCAATAACAGATTTTTTTAAGATTTACAAAATTTTGCCACAAATATTCCCTAAAAGTCTTCTATAAAATGAATTTACAAACACATAACAAGCCTGTATCATATGAGTGAATATTGATATCATGTAGGTCTGTTCATAAGGATTCCAAGCAATGTTTTCAAGTCGCCTAGTCGACCCTAGTCGCCTAAGGGGTGATAAGGACGACTAGGTCGATTAGTCGTTGACTAGGGTGACTAATCCCTCTCTAGTCGACCCTAGTCGTCCTCTAGTTGTCCACTATTTTTTTATGAAAAAAAACTAGTCGACAGTATATACATGTACATATATAGCTAGTATATAACTATATATTGTTATATGCTTCTAGATTGAATTAAACAGGTGAAAAACAGCACTACATGCTTCATATTGGTAAAAACCATAGCAATAACAGAGCACTGAGAGAGCATCATTGGAGGAACAAAGACTTATCATCAGAGCCGGAGTGGCCATAATGGATTTTTGAAGTTAGGCTTATTCATTGAAACATTTCATCAAACATGTGATGTGCGTGTATTCATCTTCAACCTTTAATCCTTCAAATCTATTTCTTGTTCTGTAAAATTCATGGGTGAGCTCAAGGTAAGACTAAACTACATCTTTCATCCTTTAATCATTCAAATCTACTACAAATCTCAAGTGGTTGGGAGGGGGGCTGGACGCATATGCAAACACAATAAGACGAAACTGTGAAAAAAAACAAATTAAAAACATGACAGAGAAGAAGAAGTCTCTTCTAACCTTTTCTCTGTTCGAAATCAACTAATGAATGCCCGGTGCACGCTGGAAATTTTTGGCAACCTGACGGCGTCGATGGAAAATCTCCAGGGTTAGGTTTTTTGTGGTGCCCGAGGGGTACCTTTATATAGGCGTCTGTTTTTCACAGAAAGTTTTTAATGAAACAACCGCCTGTGATAAAAATCAATAAAGTTTAGGTGGTATTTTTCAGGCGTTTTTTAACTATTTCACAGGCGGTCCGTACTTACCGACCGCCTGTTTTCTTTTCTCTTGCTTCTTTTTTATTTAGATTCCAATATAAATACTCAAACATGTATAGATTCTGCAAATTGAGTCCAAATTCGATGATTCTTTCTTCTATATTTTTCAAAAATTAACATTTACCAACACCTGGACCAAATATTTTAAAACTTGTATAACTGACATTGTAATGTTTTGGTAAATATCAAATTATTTTATTCTCGCATATAATTCACATTTGTCTATCTCCTAAAAAAAAGATCCTTCACTGAAATTGGATTGTATGAACATATTTGTATTATTTATACATGTATGAATTTTCTTAAACTTTTTAAAACATTCCAACATGTCAAAATTCAAATTATCCATCATTCTAACCAAAATGCTCATTTACATATGAGGCATTCATCAAATTTTGAACACACATAGATACAATTTTTTTAAAAAAAAATCTGAAAAAATCATAGAGGTTGGTATGATGACTAAAAAGGTCCATTGGAAAACTAAATGGAAAAATCATTATATTCATCAAGATAGAAAAATGACAAATAGCAATTGTTATATGTTTTTTATGTTCTGACCAATTTATAGGGATTTATGAAGTGAAATTTAATGGTAACCTTTAATACTCAATCATATTACAAGAAAGTGGAATTTGAGCTTCTGAAAGGCCCCACATTTAATCAACAATATTAATTAAGCTTACATAAATTTCTTCTCAGGCAGTTGGTACTTAATAACCGCCTGAGAAAAGGTTATCTCAGGCGGTTGTTACTTACCAACCGCCTGAGATAATTGCCCGAGCCTATTCTTCAGTTTTATTTTTTCCTTGCTTCTTTTTTATTTAGATTCCAATATAAATACTCAAACATGTATAGATTCTGCAAATTGAGTCCAAATTCAATGATTCTTTCTTCTATATTTTTCAAAAATTAACATCTACTATCTGGACCAAATATTTTAAAACTCGTATAGCTAACATTGTAATGTTTTGGTAAATATCAAATTAATTTATACTAACATATTATTCACATTTGTGTATCTCCTAAAAAAAGGGATCCTTCACTGAAATTGGATTGTAGGAACATATTTGTATTATTTATACATGTATGAATTTTCTTAAACTTTTTAAAGCATCCCAACATGTCAAAATTCAAATTATCCATCATTCTAACCAAAATGCTCATATACATATGAGGCATTCATCAAATTTTGAACACACATAGGTACAAATAAATTTTAAAAAATCTGAAAAAAATCATAGAGGTTGGTATGATGACTAAAAAGGTCCATCGAAAATCTAAATGGAAAAATCATTATATTCATCAAGATAGAGAAATGAAAAATAGTAATTGTTATATGTTTTTTATGTTCTGACCAATTTATAGGGATTTATGAAGTGAAATTTAATGGTAACCTTTAATACTCAATCGTATTAAAAGAAAGTGGAATTTGGGCTTCTGAAAGGCCCCACATTTAATCAAGAATATTATTAAGCTTACATAAATTTCTTCTCAGATGGTTGGTACTTAATAACTGCCTGAGCAAATGTTATCTCAGGCGGTTGTTACTTACCAACCACATGAGATAATTGCCGAGTCTGTTCTTTAGTTTTCTTTTTCCTTGCTTCTTTTTATTTAGATTCCAATATAAATACTCAAACATGTATAGATTTTGCAAATTGAGTCCAAATTTCGATGATTCTTTCTTCTATATTTTTCAAAAATTAACATCTACTACCTGGACCAAATGTTTTAAAACTCGTATAGATAACATTGTAATGTTTTGGTAGGTATCAAATTAATTTATACTCACATATTATTCATTGAAATTGGATTGTATGAACATATTTTTATTATTTATACATGTATGAATTTTCTTAAACTTTTTAAAGCATTCCAACATGTCAAAATTAAAATTATCCATCATTCTAACCAAAATGCTCATATACATATGAGGCATTCATCAAATTTTGAACACACATAGATACAAAAAACTTTAAAAAATCTGAAAAAAATCATAGAGGTTGGTATGATGACTAAAAAGTTCCATCGAAAAACTAAATGGAAAAATCATTATATTGATCAAGATAGAAAAATGACAAATAGCATTTAGTATATATTTTTTATTTTCTGACCAATTTATAGGGATTTATGAAGTGAAATTTAATGTTAACCTTTAATACTCAATCATATTACAAAAAAAGTGGAATTTGGGTTTTGAAAGGCCACACATTTAATCAAGAATATTAATTAAGCTTACATAAATTTCTTCTTAGGCAGTTGGTACTTAATAACCGCCTGAGAAAAAGATTATCTCAGGAGGTTGTTACTTACCAACTGCCTGAGATAAGTGAATTTTCGTAGGCAGTTGGTAATTACCACCCACGTGAGATAATTATCTTCTCAGACGGTTGGTACTTAATAACCGTCTGAGGAGATAGGCGTCTATATATAGCCCCCGACCGCGTTGGAAAAACCTAACCCGGGCAAAATCACTTAGACGGTGTCAGGCTGCCAAAATTTCGTTTGCCGCCAAGTCTTCGCCGCTCTTGCCGCTGAGCTTCGCCCGTCGCCGCCGAGATTCACCGTTGCCGTTTCCAGGTACGCCGAGCTTCGCCGTCGCCGCCTTGCTTCGCCATCGCCACTTCTAGGTAAGCCCATTTTGCCCTCGCCGTCGTCGCTGACTTTCGACCTTCCCTCCTCCGTCCCCGTGCCACCTCCCTCCTCTCCCTCACTGCCGGCAATCCTGACCCTCGTTGCCGGCCGAGTGGTGCCTTGCATAGATTTCCTCAATCAAAGTTTTGGAACCCTAGGTGCCTTGGTCAGTCACCTCAAGTAGATGAACTATGTCGCCCTAGGTGTATAGATTTTCTCAAGTTTTTTAACCCTAGCCGTCCCACGAAGGTCTGGGTTAGTTTTTATTTTGCGAAGTGTTTGTAAGATGTTATTTTCACATGACATTACCAGTGCCGATGGTGTTGTGGGTAGGTATTGTTAGACTCTTGTTGTTTTCAAATGTCAATTTTCACTGCATAGTGCTAGTTTAATGCGAACTTGAACCTTTAGTGGAAGATGTCTTCCTTGCAAGTTTAACCACATCATTGGCCAATAGACTTGTATACATTTAAAAAAATATTCTAAATTCTTGTATGCACTATTTAAACCTGTAATTCTGAACTTGTGGTTTATTTGTGTGCTTGTGATATATGCAATGTTGTCGACTGCTATGTTGTTATCATGAGATAATTAAGAGGAAAAAATGGCCTGGACGATTAGAGGACCGACTAGGGTTGACTAGGATCGATTAGTCGCCCTAGTCGACGATTAGTCGTCCTAGTCAACCTAGTCGGTAGGCGACTAGGGTCGACTAGGCGACTTGAAAACATTGTGAATTGTTATTGTTTAATTGTTGATACAATTGTTCTTGTCGGCTTTTGATACAAGTAATACACATGCCTAGCTAATGCCTTGGTCAGTCGCCTCAAACCCTAGAATGGAACTTGGTCAATCACCTTGGTCAGTCGCCTTAAACCCTAGACTGCCTTATCAGACCCTAGAATGATTCCATATTTTTCTTCATGCAACACTTCATGTAGAGTTAATATGTCATTATATTTTTCGTCTTATTAGTTCTAGCATGAAAAGCCCTAAGAGGACTGGTGCTGATAGTAACAATAAAGAAGACAATATGGAGTTTACTGACTCTAGCAGTTCAGGCTCCTTTCACAGTCCATCGGATCCTTTTCCTAATATAAAAATTTAAAAGACTTCAGAGGATCTCGACCCGGAATATGATCCTGCCGACGAGATATGGATCACAAATCTTAACTTCAACAGTTCAAGTTAATGTTGGTTGTCAAGTATACGAAGTCTTATAATTCTTTTCTACCTAGATTAATTGCGAAGACAATGAGGTGACTTCGGCTCCTAAAACCGCAAAAGGTTCTCCTATGGATGAATCATCAGCTTCACTCAAGCGGAAACGAGGGCAACGAGGTCCCAATAAGGGTCCATTGGACCGCATCATGTACATAACAAGGGTTGGTCTAGGTGGGCTTCCCCAAGAACCACTGGATTCAGTTACCAAGTACCGAAATGCATGCAGTTTTCTTGTTAGGGAGCTCGTGCCGATCACAACCGAGAATTGGAGAAAATTACCTGAGGAGACCAAGAATGAGTTGTGGGAAAGGATAAATAAACAATTAAAGTTCCCAAAAGGCATGGAAGAAGTTGTAAAGAAAGCAACATTGGTATCTTGCGGCAATAAGTTTCGTGGTTGGAAGAGTGAAATGACTGCTTATGTTAAGGCCGATAAAGTCCCTAGCCCGAGGAAGATGGGAAAAATCACACAAGCTCAGTGGCAAGAGTTTGTTCGTCAAAAGACCACACCTGATGCTAAAGTTCTAAGTGCAACTAGGTGAGAGCTTGCCAAAAAGAACAAATACCATCATCGCTTGGGGTCTGCCGGATATGCCCCCAAAGTCCAGAAATGGAATAAGATATTAGACGAAATTACCAGTAAGGGCAATCCTCACCCATTAGAAGGCTTCCATGAGAGAACTCAACGGTGGGTTTTTGCTCGGTCAGGTTTGACCAGCGAGGGCAAACTTGAAAAGCCTGACTCTATGAATGAAGTAGAGGAAAAATGAAAGAAGTAATTGAAAAGCAACAGAAGGGTCTCTTCAAGTTGAAGAGGGAGAATGACCAATGTCGGTACCCTGTGTACCAGATACCCTTTGGGACTGCAAAGAGCTCAAAGAAACTTCACCTGTCTGAGTTGAAGACCTCCAAAGGCCCAACATGTCATATGAAACTGGACCTGCCTCCCTTCTATGGTTAGTCCCAGTGTCGCCACATGTATCGTTAAACCGGAGCTACATTTCACACAAGGGAAAGCTCCGGACTAGATAACCGTGTGGCACCCCCAGACCTAATCCCCAACAGAGGGAAGCTCTGGTACCGACATGTGTACAATAGCACCGGACCTACTCATCCAAGACAGTAAGCTCCGGAGCTGCCACACGTCCAACCGCCGGACCTTCAAGCTCAACAAGCAGAGTGGTGGACTTCCAACAGCTCGGACCTTCAAGGAACATTAAAGACCCCAAGACCCGATTAAGTGTCATTAATGCTATCTTAATGATACACAATTGGAGGGCCCTTAATAATAGTAATGCCACTGTCAAGGCGCATTACCACACTATTAAGGGTAATTAAGCTCATTAATTGTGTATTAAACATCAGTAACCGCCAGGGCCACATGTCGGGCCAGGCTAACGATGTAACGAACAACCCTTGTACTATAAAAGGACTGGTCGAGCGATACATAGGGGGGGGGAGACTCCCACACACGAACACACAGACGTCCACGTACGCTGAGAGGAGTCATTCTAGTCTTTCACACTCAAGCGCTCAGACGCTCAATACAACAACAACACACATCTGTGGAGTAGGATATTACGCTCTGGCGGCCCGAACCACATAAATCCTTGTGTCAACTAGCCACCTTGTTCTGAATCTCTGCGCGCCCACAACCGAACTACAAACTCCGCGGGCTACCAACGGTGGTGCGAGGAGAATTGCCGGAATCACACTCCAAAAGTTGGCGTGCCAGGTAGGTGGGTGCCCGAGATTCAAACATGGTGAACTCTGCTGCTAGATCATCTAACGACAACCATGCTGCGCATCCTGCTGGAGGCAACCCCTCCAACATGCAGCAGCGAGCAGGTGCTGTGGCTCCAGCAGGAGTCATGCCACCACCGCCACCGTCCGCACCGGTGAATCAAGCTGGACAGCGAGATGGGGCGTCTGCATCAGTCACTGCATCGGTGAACAACAACCCAGAACACACGCTTCATGCTGCGCGTGCTCTCCTCCAACATCCACCGCCTCCAGGAGCATCCCAGGGTGCAATGGAGCAATGGAGAACTGATATGGATCATTTGGTTGCAGCAGCAGCCGATTGCATCAGCAATCAAGGTCCTCCCCCCTCGGGGCAGGCCCAATCGCAGCATCGGACCTTGTCGGGTAGACTTGGTCCGCACGCTTCGCAGCACAGGAGGCGTGCTGCATCCCAACAAGCAACGTCACTGCCTTTTGGGGCGTGACGTACCCACACGATAATGAGGCTTTCGACTCATGACCTCCGGGCTGAGCTCGATTGTCGTTATCAACAACAGGACGGTCGCGTCCACATCGAGCATGCTCGCGAGAGGCGAGAGGCTCGGGACAGCCCTACTCCTGAGGGAGTAGGAGGAGGTTGTTCTGCCTTGGCCATGCACCTACGCATGGTCAGATGGCCGCAAAAGTTCTGGCCTCACCTGCCGGAGAAATTTGACGAGACTGTCAATCCCGCTGAATTTCTCCAAATCTACTCCACCGCTATCCTTGCGGCTGGGGGAAATGAGGCCGTGATGGCCAATTACTTTCCTGTGGCTTTGACTGGGACCGCCAGGTCTTGGTTATTTAGCCTTCCGCCCGACTCCATCAATAGTTGGGCGGAGTTGTGCCAACAGTTCACTGCCAATTTTGGGAGCTCGTACACCCGACCAGGCACAAAACTGGACCTTTCTGCTGTCAAGCGGAAGGGGGGAGAGTCCCTGCGATCTTTCATCCAGAGGTTCTCCCAGGTACGAAATACCATTCCTTCTATCTCAAGCACTTCTGTTATTGTGGCATTCAGACAGGGCGTACGAGATAAGAAGATGCTGGAGAAGCTGGCGACTAAGGAAGTCACCAGCGTCACGGAACTCTTCAGCTTGGTAGACAAGTGTGCCAAAGCTGCGAAGGGCTGTGAAATGCACTCCCAACCACCTCTGGAGGACAACAAAAAGTCCTCCAAGGGTGAAGACACTATCTCCGGGAGTGGCAAGAAGAAGAAAAAGTCCAACGACAAGAAAAAGTCGTCAGCCGACACACCTACAGCCGCTGCTGCTGCAGCTCCGGGTGGCCGGGGGCCACGCCCCGAGAAACGACCTCGGCCGTCGTCTGAAGACGGTGGCAGCTCCAAGATGTGGTGTCCCATACACAAGTTGAACAGCCACAACCTGGAAGGCTGCCGAGAGGTCCAGAACCTTGCTGAGCAGTACAACAAGCGCTGGGAAGAAGTTCCTTTCCGTCAAAGGGAAGGAAAACAAAAAGTCAATGAAGCTCCGGCTGAAGAGGAGTTAGTCTTTCAAGACCCTAAAAATGTCTTGAAGGCTGTTTACACCTCCGTTGACGACGACTCCGATGTCTTCGACAACGAGCATCGAAAGACCATGAACACCATTTTTGGTGGTTTGTGGGACATCACCTCCCGCCATGTCCTCAAGACAATGCGGTGGGACATGGCCTCAGTAGCTCCCACCGCCAGGGCGGAGCCGCACCGGAAGTGGATGGACACTGCCATCACCTTTAATGCTTCAGATTGCCCTCAGAACATGATCGGAGCTGGCCAACTCCCATTGATGGTATCTCCGACCATCAACAACATCCAGCTCCACCATGTAATGGTGGACGAAGGTTCGGGGCTGAACCTCATAAGCTTCGAGGCCTTCGTCAAGCTTCAACTCCGACCTTCGAATCTTCGCCCCTCCCGTCCTTTCTCCGGAGTAGGTCTGGGGGCCATCACTCCACTCGGTGCCAATACTCTCCCGGTGACCTTTGGGACTCAGGAGAATTACAGGACCAAGAAGTTGGTATTCGACGTGGCACATATCAACTTACCATTCAACGCCATCTTGGGCAGGCCATCCTTGTACAAATTCATGACTGCTTCTCATTATGGCTACTTGGTGTTGAAGATGCCAACACCATCAGGTGTTCTCCGGATCCACGGAGATCGCACCGCCGGAGTTACTGCTATGGAAGAACTCCATGCGCTTGCTCCAGCACAGGAGGAAGAATCCGAAAAGGAGCAAGCTTCGAAGCCTCCGAGCCTTCGTCATCGAGGCTCAACCTCCGCACCTCGTGTGAAACCAAGCGGCGACACCGACATTCCCATAAAAGTTGTCCAAATTGGTTCCAATGCCGCTCAAACCACTTGTATATCGGGAGGTCTGAACGACAAATAGGAACTCACGCTCATCACTTTCCTCCAGGCTAATGTCGACGTGTTTGCCTGGCAACCGTCACAAATGCCTAGGATCCCTAGGGAAGTGATTGAGCATAATATGAAGATTTATCCCGACGCCCGGCCTGTACATCAGAAGCCTCAAAAACAATCAGTAGAGCGACAAAACTTCATACGTCAAGAAGTGAAGAAGTTGCTCGAAGCTGGATCCATCCGAGAAGTCTTAAATCCAAAATGGCTGGCAAACCCAGTCGTTGTACCCAAGGCCGGCGGGAAGCTTCGGATGTGTATCGACTACACTACACTGAATAAGGCATGTCCTAAGGATCCATTTCCACTACCTAGAATAGATCAAATAGTGGATTCCACCTCCGGGTGTGAATTACTGTGTTTCCTAGACGCATATTCTGGGTACCATCAAATCAGAATGTCTAGGGAAGATGAAGAACATACTTCCTTCATCATAGTAGATGGATTATATTGTTACACTACCATGCCATTTGGTCTCAAAAATTCTGCTTCAACGTTTGTGTGAGCTATGTACAAAACGTTTGGAGAGCTCATCAGAGATGTAGTGGAAGTGTACGTCAATGACATTGTCGTCAAGACCAAGAACAAGGAGTCATTCCTTGACTCCTTGCAAGCTGTGTTCGACAAGTTGCGAATCACCTGCACAAAGCTAAACCTAGACAAGTGTGTCTTCGGGGTTAGCTCCGGGAAGCTTCTTGGACTCTTGGTGAACCACCGAGGAATAGAAGCGAATCAGACAAAGATTAAAGCTATTGAAGACATGCGGCCACCAGCCTGCATCAAGGACGTCCAGAAACTAACTGGATGTCTAGCTGCCCTCAGCCAGTTCATCTCAAGACTGGCGGAATGGGTGCTACCCTTCTTCAAATTATTGAGGAAGTCCAGACCATTCCAATGGTCTGAAGAAGCAGAAAAGGCTTTCCAAGAGCTAAAGTAGCTCCTCATCACTCTACCAACTTTGGTAGCTCCGAATCCTAGTGAGCCACTTCTGCTTTACATTTCGGCAACTAACAAAGTTGTCAGCATGGTCCTGGTTGCGGAAAGACCAGAACCATACCCACTTCAGGAGTCTAGACCCCTCCGGGAGGGTCCGGAGCTACCTGAAGGCGAGTCTGGGTCCCAGCCCCCAGACGTGGATCCTCAAGGCAAGACACCAGAGGATCAACCTCCTTCAAATGAAGGAGTTGCTGTTACTGAACAATTAGATCTGGACCCCTCTGAGAAGGTCCGAGTCACTTAAGAAGAAGCTCCGGGTTCTTCAAACAAGAATCTGGAGGTCCCTGAAGAAGGTCCGGACCCCTTCGGGAGGGTCCGGGTTGATGAGGAGGAAACTCCGAACCCCTCCGAGAGGGTCCGAACAATCGAGCGCCCAATGTACTTCATCAGCGAAGTACTCCATGACGCCAAGACTCGATACCTGGAGGTGCATAAGCTGCTCTACACAGTTCTTATTGCCTCTAGGAAGCTTCAACACTACTTCCAAACTCACAAGATTTCAATGGTAACCTCCTATCCACTGCGTGCAATCTTGCATAACCCCAACTCTATTGAGAACATTGCCAAGTGGGTAGCAGAATTGGCCGAGTTCGATATTGAATTCGTCCCAAGACAAGCGATCAAGAGTCAAGCATTGGCGGACTTCATGGCCGAATGGACCCCATCTCCATCCAATCCTGAGGCCCCAGTGAGCAGAAGCCGGAACCTAAGGTTCCGGTCTTCACCGAGCCTCACTGGATTCTCTACTTCGACGGCTCCGTGCAAAAGGAGGGGGCCAGAGCTGGAGTCCTTCTCCTCGCTCCGACTGGGGAGAAGGTCAAATACATGGTTCACCTTGATTTCAAGGCGACCAACAACATGGTGGAGTATGAAGCATTATTTTATGGGCTCAAAGTGGCACTATCATATGGTGTCAAGCAGCTGTTGGTAAAGGGTGATTCACAGCTCATAATAAAACAATTCAAAGGTGAATGCTGCTGCAACAGCCCTCAACTAGCTGCATATCTACTTGAAGTCTAGAAGCTTCAGAAGGACTTCGACGTCCTGGATCTTTGCCATGTCCAGTGTCTCAACAACGCTGAAGCTGACGAACTCTCGACGAAAGCTTGAACTGGAGCTCTGGCTCCCGACAGAACCTTCGTACGGAGATTGTCAAGACCAACAGCTCAACTTGCCGAACTGAGCAAAGGGGGCGAGACCAGCACCTCAAAGCTGGCGGTCCCGATGGCCCTGTTACCATGGCGTCCATCAAGGGTCGTAGGTGCTGAAGGAAGCTCCAAGCAACCCAACACTCAAGACTCAAATGCTCAAGTTAGCTCTGATGCATGGATCTCGAAGATCCGAAGCTACTTGAAAGACAACATCCTTCCTGAAGATAATGTATCTGCTGACCGAATAGTCAGATTGGCTAAAAGATACACACTGGTAGAAGAGGATCTCTACCGGCATGGTGCCAACGACATCCTAATTCGGTGCATTACAAGGGAAGAAGGCCGCGAGCTCCTCGCGGAAATCCATGTAGGTGAGTGTAGGAACCACGCGTCTTCCCGCACGCTGGTCGGTAAAGCCTCCCGGCATGGTTTTTACTGGCCTACAACACTCCAGGATGCATCCGAGCTAGTGAAGAAATGTGAAGCATGCCAGTTTCATGCGAAGCAAATTCACACACCAGCTCAACCCCTACAGATGATACCTCCTACGTGGCCATTCGCTGTGTGGGGAATGGATATCTTGGGACCTTTCCCAAGAGCCGTCGGAGGTTACAAGTTCCTGTATGTTGCCATCGACAACATCACCAAGTGGCCGGAAGCAACTCCAGTTGTGACAATCAACAAGCAATCAACTATCAATTTCATGCAGTCCATCATATGCAGATTTGGAGTCCCAAGAAAGATCATAACTGACAATGGGACCCAATTCACAAGCTCTGCATTTCAAGGATATTGCGAAGACCTCGACATTCAGATTAGCTACGCTTCTATAGCTCACCCGGCAAGCAATGGACAAGTTGAGAGAGCAAATGTAGAAATCCTAAAAGGACTTAAGACGTGCACATATGAGCGCCTGAAAAAACATGGAGCCAACTGGATTGAAGAGCTTCCGCCCACCTTGTGGGCAAACAGGACAACTCCAAACCGGTCAACTGGAGAGACACCCTTCTTCCTGGTGTACAAAGCTGAAGCAGTCCTTCCTTTGGAAATCACCTTGAGGTCACTATGGGTCCGGACCTTCGACGAAGCCACGCAGGACCAGCTCCAGCGTGAAGACCTTGACCTCGTTGAAGAGGGAAGGTGCCGAGTAGCTGTTCGAAATGCACAATACCGCCAAGTGCTCCGGCGCCATCATCAAAGGCATGTGCATAACCGGCAGCTCAAGGAAGGCGATCTGGTGCTACAGAGAATACAAACTCGAGAAGGGTTAAACAAACTTTCCCCCAGCTGGGAAGGACCCTTCCGAGTGATCAAAGTATCCCGTCCCGGATGAGTTCGCTTGGCAACCGAGGATGGGACACCGCTCCTTAATCCATGGAACAGCACCTCCGTAAGTTATATGCTTAATATCACGGAGGTGAGTGTGTAATTACATGTGATGTATGTTATAGCGTCATTGTACAGAGTCGAGTAGCTCCTCCGGGAGAACAGCCGAACTTTTCCCGGAAGGTCCGCAAAGTTCAAGCAACACTTGTCACAGTCTCAGAGCTAAAAGTGTAGCGAGCTACCTTGGGTCAAACGGGAAACGCAACACACTTATCCTGGTTTTGTACCCTAAGAGTGTACTTGTTTCCCCTGTACCCCGGACCTATAATGAAAGACATCATTATGTGAAAACAGACTCCACGTGCATTTATTTTGTACATGCTCAATCTTTTTTATTTTTCTCTTTCTTGTATATAACAAAGTTGTGCAATTCTTAAGAAACTTTAGATCAAACAATTCATATGTAATTCAAGTTGCATTGTTAAAATCTTTTGGGTCTTAACTTTGTTGAATGGCCTACTTGCCTGAATGCCGCCAAGCCAATCTAGGTTCGGAGTGTGCTATCGACTTAGCCTGGTCTTGCACCCTAAGTACGCCACTCTACCTACACCCCAGCAGGCCGAAGTAAGGCGAGTCCAGGAACGATTAGACCTGAAGAAAACAAACAAATGCGCTTGATTGTATACATAATTGCTGTCGATCTAAAATTTCTTTCGAGAATAGTAAGCTGCAATTGACTTATAGATTGGAAATGGATTTTACTGTTTTTCTTGACTACAGTGTGTAGGAAAAATAAAAATCTCATGATGATGGTGGATGATGCCGGAGCTATCAAAGCTTCAATAGCCCCTAAGAAGACCCGTTGTTGATGTTTTAAACATTGATAGTAGGCGTCACCGGAGCTAGCAAGTTCCGGCTAATCCATGGGGCCAGCCGTCAACGTGAAGAAAAGATGGTGGGAAGACTCCCCAGTGGGGTCTACTGTCGACGCACCGCGTGCTGACAGTGGTCGCTGCCGGAGCTACCAAGCTCCGACAACCCCAGAGGACTAACTTTCGATGCTGTTTGTGTTCACAAGGGTCACTGCCGGAGCTACTAAGCCCAGACAACCTCAAGGGGCCCCTACTATCGACGACTTCGGACCTACAAACTACAAGTTCAAAGCACGCAAGTCTTCAACAAAATGCTACATCCTCTTGGTACATGTTCCCAATCAAAATGTGTACATCTACCAGGGGGCCAAGTGAGGCAAAGGTTGAAGACAAGAAATGAAATTCATAAATTCTTGGATTTCATTCATCTGAGGACAAGATATTACAAAATTGGGGAAAAGAAGAGAAGATACAAGCGGGAGATACAAAGAGAAAGTCCTAAGTCCTATGGAAGAATGAGGCGACCTTCTGGGCAACCTCCGACACGCTGGCCTTGGCAGCATCTCCCTCTCTGTCGATGGGACCTTCGAGCACCGGGTCTAGTGGGAAATGAGGATCCCGTCTTGTGTAGCACGTCAGCATGTACTCTACGACGTTCTTCGCCAGGGATTGTCCTTTAGTTTCCAAGTGGTCCACGATGACATCGCCCATGTTGAGCTTGTTGCCCGCCGAGTTCAATGCCTGCAACGCCTGGTCCAGCTCTGGCTCTGGATCATCCAAACGCACGGGACTAAAACCTAGCGGCATCAGCACGTCATTGGCTTTTCCCAAGAAGTCCCACACTTGTTGGGACACCGTAGCCCTTGAGCCTCGCACCTCTTCCAAGGACCTCTTGATCGCCGCAAGCTCCGAATTCTCCTCAGCAAGGCGCTCGACCTCTTTAGCGTTCTGCTGAATCTTTTCAGCAACTTGCCTTTCGAGTTTACCAAGCTCCTCTTCCCGGACGTGGATCTTGTTCCGCTGGTCGACTAGGTCTCTCTCCCAGCCCCACACTTTCTTCTCCCTGGCAGCAATTTCATTTTCCCTCTTGGTGAGGTCTTGTCCCCGCTGCCAGGCCTTCTTCTCCTCTTTCTTGCAGAGCTCCTCCAACTTCTTGGTGCGCTCCGTGAGGCTCTTGTCACCTAGAGTCAGCCTCTGAGTAAGCTCCTCCTCCCTCTTCACGAGGTCATCCCGCAGCTCCAGGAGTTTTTGCTCTTCATCTTCGAGCTTTTTCTCCCGCTCCTCAAGAGCCTCCCGGCGCTTGACGAGGCTGTCGTGGATGGCGCTGAGCTTCTCTTGGCGACCATTCGTTGCTTCATTAGCAGCCACGACTTGTTCGTGGATGGCCCGGGACTGGTTGTCGAGGGACCGCACCATGCTTTCCTTTTCATCTAGCAGCTGACCCCAGTACTCCAACTGGACCTTCTCCCTTTTCACCCACTCCTTGTCGTCGGCGAGCCTGGTCTCGAATTGGAGCCAGTTGCGCCACCTCCTAAGGGTTTGGCGCTCCTCCTCGAGGGCCTTGCTGTCGTGGTAAAAGGCCAGCTGGACCTGACGAAGGCTGGAGCAGGCGTTGTCGATAGACAACAACAGGAGGATCGGCTCTGGACCTGTCAGGGTCCTCTCCACTGGCTCCAGTGGGTTCTCCATAACAAAAATCGGGTCCCACTCTACAAGAGCGGTCCCCTAAGCTTCCGCGGCACTAGGGCCGCCCTCCGGGATAGCCTGGTCTGCTGCGGAGGAAGGTCCTGCAACAGAAGTTTCTACCTCCGGAGTCAGCTCCGAAGGTCCCGCCGCCAGGTCATCAGCAACTGGTCCCTCAAGCGGAGGACCAGCAGCTACATCTTGGCACCCTGGCTCAGGCGCAGGTACCTCCGGAACCACCACCTTCAGGGTAGGCGTTGGAGATTCGGCCAGAGCTGAGGCAACTTCTGGCTCGGGTGCTGGTGTCGCCACCGCCGCCGGTTCAGGCGTTAGCGCTTCAACTTCTACTGGCTCGGGCACTGACACCTTTGTGACAACTGGCTCAGGCACAAAAACTTCATCAACCACCGACTCTACCGTCGGGGCTTCAACAACGTTTGTCTCTAGGGCCAGAACTGCAGCTACCTCCAGCTCTGAGGCTGGAGCGTCCATCATCACAGCATCCAAAACTGGAGCTTCAACCTCCGGAGCTGGTGCCGTTGGTACATCTTCATTTCCGTAGTCCGGCGCTACCACGGGAGCTTCTGGAGATGACTCAAGGTCAAGGACCACGACAGCTGGCGCTGGAGCCGCCGTGGCCTCAGCCACCTCTTGGGGCGGTGCTGGGATTGGAGCCGGAGCCTCTGCGTGCACAACATCAACCGCTGTTGCAGGAACCGGAGCTTCAACCCCTTTTTTGGGTACCCTGTGGATGAAGGACGAAGAAACTCAAAATATGATTACAACAAAAACAATCAACTGAGGTAAAAAGTCAAATTTACCTTGGAAGGCTTCCACTCCAGCTAGCGCGGAACTTCTTCACCAGATGCTCAGGACCGGACCCTGTCGCCACTTGCGTAGTAGCTCCAGAAGGCTCCCCGGAGCTTGCTACCGCCATCAGTGACGTCTTGGTTGAGGCCCCCCTTGAATGAGAAGGACCCTCGGACCTAGAGCCCTTAGCAGGCCCTGGTACCGGAGTCACATGGCCGAAGCTGGCATCCCAGGGAGACACCAGGGTAGGTGTCGCCGTTGAAGACCTCCCCCGCCGGGGAGAAGGAGCCGTTGAGGAAGGAGCAGGTCTAACGGACCTCCCGTCAGAGTGCTTCAAATTCCTCTTTCGGGTGGAGGGCTCCACCAACTCTTTGCCCTTGCCTACGACTTCAACTCTTGGCTTCGGGGCGGGAGTAGAGCCACCCTCTGAAGCTCTGGGGATCGCCACCCCAGAGGTTGATTGCCTCTCCATTAGGCCCAAGTCGTCCAACAGCGACATCTTCCTCTTGAGCTCTCTGCACTCCTCTGGTATCATATTCAGAGGAAGGAAGGCCGCCGGTGGGGACACATCACCGGGGCCGATGTTCCCAGGCCGGAACTTCTTGAGATGGGTCTTTAAGGCTTCATCATTCAAGTTGGTGCCCAAACCAACCTCAATGCGGTTGGTATCCATCTCACTGTTGAAGGTCCAGGCAGGCCGCCCCTTGCTATCAGCAGGGCCCACCTATTCGTCAAGAAGTTGCCGAAGACCATCTGGGGGGTCACCCCACCTTTGACACACTCCTGGATTCTGTCCAGAATGGGTCTGTACTCCCTCGACAGCTCTGGCACGTCACTCCAAGTGTTGGTGTCGACACGGGGGAGGCCTTCAGGCAGTTCCAGCCTCTCGTGTCCCTCCACGATGATGACCACCCAGTCTTTCTTCCAGTCGTCCCACTTGCCGGAAGGAAAGGACCTCATGTACTTGAGGGGGGAGTTTTTCTGCTTCACGAAGTAGTAGAAGCCGATGAACTCATCACTCTTCCCAGTGGGGTGGACAGTGAAGAAAGTCCGGAACAACTCGACACAAGGGGGCACACCCACCCACATCTCGCAAAAGTGGACGAAAGTCGCCACCAGCAAGATTGAGTGGGGGCCAAGATGGTGGAGCTGCAGACCATAGAAATCTAGAAGAATCAGAAAGAAAGTGGAGAAAGGCGGGATCAAACCAGCCATGGTGTACCCAAGGAAGTACACCATATACCCGGCTCACTCCTTCTCAAAGGGAAGCTTGCCGCAGCGAATGTCGTTGTCGAAGGAGTCACTGGACCATAGGTCCGAACCCTATACAACTCCTTCTTGCTCCCAATGTGATTGTTGGGGAGTCCCAACTTCATCGTAGCACAGCGGGGCGAGAGATGAAAAGAAAGCGAAAGTTTGGAAGATTGAATCACAAGTTCAAATGAAGGCGTAAGGAATCCCCAAATAGTGCACACTTTCCTTCTTAAGTAAGCCCCCGCAACGCTTGGATAGAAACGCAGAGGGGCCAATGATATAGTTCAAAAACTTCACCCTACCAATGACAAGAGGGCCCGGGGCCACCCCGACGATCAAGTCGAGGTCCTCACCGCAGGTGAACAGTTGTCATGATGAAACGCGGGAACCCCGAGGGCGGCGGCCTAACAGGGCGCGCGGAACTGATACAATTTTCGTATTGGGAACCGGCGACCTTCAATTGCGTGAGATCCGCACGCGCAGATCTCACCTTCTGCATCCTGAAGGCGCCACGAGGCGGTGGTTTAACTACGAACCACCACCCCGATGGCACATCCAAAGACCCTTGCAGACACGACGCAAAAATCAAAGAATGGACCCACCTCCGGTAGAAGGACTTAATCCAAAAAGTCTCTCCTAGAGGTGGGCCCAAGGGGCCACTGTCGGTACCCTGCGTACCGGATGCCCTTTGGGGCTGCAAAGAGCTCAAAGGAACTTCACCTGTCTGAGTTGAAGACTTCTGAAGGCCCCACGTGTCTTACGGAACCGGACCTGCCTCCCTTCTATGGTTAGTCCCAGTGCTGCCACGTGTATCGTTAAACCGGAGCTACATTCCACACAAGGGAAAGCTCCGGACTAGATACCCGTGTGGCACCCCCGTACCTAACCCTCGATAGAGGGAAGCTCTGGTACCGACATGTGTACAACAGCATCGGACCTACTCATCCAAGACAGTAAGCTCCAGAGCTGCCACGCGTCCAACCGCCGAACCTTCAACCTCAACAGGCAGAGTGGTGGACTTCCAACGGCTCAGACCTTCAAGGAACATTAAAGACCTCAAGACCCGATTAAGTTTCATTAATGCTATCTTAATGACACACAATCGGAGGGCCCTTAATACCAGTAATGCCACTGTCAAGGCGCGTTACCACACTATTCAGGGTAATTCAGCTCATTAATTGTGTATTAAACATTAGTAACAGCCAGGGCCACATGTCGGGCCAGGCTAACGATGTAACGGTCAATCCTTGTACTATAAAAGGACTGGCCGAGCGATACACAGGGGGGAGACTCCCAAACACGGACACACAGACGTCCACGTACGCTGAGAGGAGTCACTCTAGTCTTTCACACTCAAGCGCTCAGACGCTCAATACAACAACAACACACATCCGTGCAGTAGGGTATTACGCTCAGGCGGCCCGAACCACATAAATCCTCATGTCAACTCGCCACCTTGTTCTGAATCTCTGCGCGCCCACAACCGAACTACAAACTCCGCGGGCTACCAACGGTGGTACCGGGAGAATTGCCGGAATCGCACTCCGACAACCAACTTACTGCTATCTTAGGAAACCCTGAACACAGCAGACGAGTTCGAGTAGTCTCTTCTCAAATGTCTTGGCTATATGGTTTCCCTAAAGATAAAGACACATATAGAATACGTGAGAAGTTTAAGAAAACACTTGATGAAATGTTTGCTCAAAAGGTCAAAGAAAATGTGCAAGAAATAATGGAACAACTTAGACAATTAGGACAATTAGTGGCACCGAGTACAACGATAGTTCCCGTGCCGAAGGAGCAATTGGTATCTCCAACTGCCTACCCTAGCAGCATCAGTTATGTGCCAGGCTCAGGGTCAACCCATAAGTTCGCTGTCGATGATATTGCTAACGTCAAATCTTGTCATCTTCTTGTCCCGATTGGTAGAGCAGGGAACAAAACAAAACAGGTTGCCACTGCTATGGCAAAGCCTGATCGTGACTTCAACGGGAATCCACTTCCGTTGTATTATGTTGTGGTGCAAGTTCTTCAGATCATTGATAATGATTATGAAGATTATGAAATAGACCACATCACACATGAGGGGATCGCGACTCTGGGGCTGGCTGTCAACCAATTAATCCTGTGGCACCGACGCGATATCGTGTTGGACGATGAGCCAATTTCTAGCCCCATCGCATCTCAAAATACTGCAACCCCATCTTCTAAGGCGAAAGTCCAGGAAGATCCACTCCCCCTATGTCTCAGCAAGGATGATAGTAACCTTGCTAGTAAATATATCCAAGAGAAAAAAGTTGGACAATAGCTTCAAGCAGTACCAGAGCAAGCTGTTGCTAGTAAAGAGCAACCAGTTGAGCAACAACTTGAAGTAGTACAAGAGCCAGCTGCTAGGAGTAAAGAGCAATCAGTTGAACAACAGGTTCAACAACAAGCCAGTGTCCAACTTCCAACGACTACTCCTCGATCATCAGTGCCTATCAAAGTTATCTCATACGAAATTAAGAAACCTTCATCAGAAGTGTCAAAGTATTTGGAAACTATGAAGGAAAATATTAGAAAATCAAGTGCATCTCGTTCTTCTTATGAGCCAGCATTAGAAGATATCGAGGAGTGGGAAGAAGACAGTGTCATGTATAATCGGCGGACGACTTTAGTTAAACCAGGACTTCCAATATAAAGCTTGAGGATGTTCCTCCTAAATTTGAGAATGGAAAGCCGTTCATGACATCCGTACAACTTAGCAAACAACCTGCCCCGCTCAAAAGAATGCATGAGTGGTCCATCCTTGCCAGCACAAAATATGATCTTTCTTGCGTCACATTTCGTATTCCAAAAGATGCATTCTGGAGCACTGGAATAGATAAATGAGTCATTTTATTTGAAGAGCTGCATACCCTTTTCCATCGGGGTATGCTCGAAATCAACCTACTACTCGCCTAGTGCTTGTAAGTGCCTCTAATATTTTGCATTTGCTTTTCTTACTACACGCATACACATTTCATGAGATTATAACAATTCTGGACTTCTTCAATAGGATGCAATACATGGATAATGAAAAGATGAAATGCAAGACAGGTATCCTTGACCCTACACGGATTGCAAAGATGCTATTCAACGTCAAGGCGGATCGAGATTCAGCACAGTTCAAGCACATGAAAAAAAAGAATTTGAAAAAGCAATCGCAAAACTTAAGAAGGATAGAAGGACATAAGTTGCAGCATACATAGGACATGCAATGTTTAACTTTGTCAAAGATGACAAGGACCTCGTAAAGGCTCCATACCACTTCGAGTAAGTTTGACACATGACATTGAAATAGCAATTATTGCTAATTGTTAACACGTGTGTTTGTATGTTTGCAGTAATCACTACATAATGATCTTCATCAAGCCAACGCAGGATTTGGCAACAGTCTTGGACTTGGCGGACTACCCACTAGATCATTACAAAGATTTCCTTTCCATGTACTGTACGTTTATTCAATAATTTTAATTTACACATATTTAGAATGTGTTGACAAGTTTATATGATATTTTTTGTATTACAGCGCTTGGCGGTTTTACGCGAAATAGCTTGGCGGTGAGAGACCTTCTAATACGAATGCATTGGACATTAAAACATATTATGGTTGTCCGAAGCAGCCTGCTGGAAGTGTCTTATGCGGGTATTATGTATGCAAACATCTTTGGACCGCCAGCGAATATAGAGTGAATCGTGAGGATGTAAGTTATCCTTAATGTCGATATCTTATTTTCTTACTTTTGAGTTTTATTTTCATTGTAACTAGAATAGTTTAATACTTATATTCTCTGTTGTTCAATATTACCAGAAACATTATTTTCATATTTTGATTCCAACTTCAAAATTCAATTGCTCATAGTACTATTGCTCCAAAAATACCAAACAAATTTATGTATTCTCTCACTTTGATCTATACTTTGAGATTGTTCAAACCAACACATTCTAAACCTTGTTATGTGTTTCATTGCAGCACACGAAGAATGTAAATGAAGAATGACCGGTTTGTAGAAGTATTCCTGGTGGAGGAGCCGACAAGATTGCTGTTGAACTGTGTCAATTCGTGCGTCGCGAAATTTTGCACAAAAGAGGGGAGTTCTTTGATGAGAATGGTGCAATAGATGATGTGTCCGAACTTTGCGACTATGCCAATAGAAACAATTTTTAGTGAAAACTTGTAAACTATGAGATGAATTGTATGTGTAACTTGTACATAAGTATATTGTTTTAGTGAAATTGACTTCTGTGAGATGACTTCTGTGATGATATTGTTGACTTTTGTGATGATATTGTTGACTTCTGTGATTATATTGAATTGACCTAGAAATTAAAAATAACAGCAGCTAGAACTGCATAGGTTATACCTTATTAGAGGCGGTTATTTACCAACGGCTAGACCTGCCCGTGAAAAACAATTATCACAGGTGGCTAGATATAGGTAAAGAACCATCTGTGATAACCTAATTATCACATGCGATTACTGTTATGGTACAAACTGGCTGCAATAAACTGCCTTCACAGGCGGCTTGATGTAGGTCAAGATCCGCCTGTGATAACACAATTATCATAGGCAGTTATATATGCTGCACGACCCGCCTGTGATAACATATCTTCACAGGCGGCTAGCATTAGTAAAGAAACGCCTATGATAATGTGTCTTCACAGGCGGTTTCACTTCTCCGCCTGTGAAATTGCGGATTATCAAAGGCTCTTCATTTCAGGCAGTTTTAAAAACCGCGTTGATAATAGGTTTGGAGCCGCCTACGATGAGGCTTATTGTATCAGTGTGGAAAGGATCAGCTATCCATGTCACTACCGATGCATATTGAAGATCAAGAACAGCGGTCACTAGACGTGGCGATAGCGATGGCGATAGTGCCTGCATGGTTAGATCTGATTGCATAAGCATGGCAGCTCCTTTGTTATCAACGACACCTTCATGATCATCACAAAATACGGTATAACATATACAAATTTATGGATACTTTCACTTATATTTTACAATAGTCTTCAAACTGTACATATTACACTTTAGGAGAGTGATGCACATTATCAAATTGTGGTTGTCTCTGAAGTAGGCATGAACTTTGAGTCGAAAAATAATGCAAATGATATGTACAACTCCTATCCACGACAAGTTGGATTTAGTATCACAAAAAGTATACTAAAATGAAGAGGAGATAATTCAATATATATGAGGCGTCTAGTTTGCAGTAATGAAGTAATACAAGGTCCACACTCAGTGCCTGACACCGTGAAGGAAAATTCTAATATGAGTACAGGTTGCAAAGCTCGTGTTCAATTTATTGTTAACCTAAATAGAATTTGGACGGTACATATGGTCATACTAGATCATAATCATTTTCTTGGGAGCCCAAATAAGGTGCACAAGTTATGATCACAACGTCGTATTATAGAGACAGATAAAGCATTGATAAGTCAAATACGAGAAGCGGGGATGAAGTCAGACCAAGTTTATGATTTTTTTTTTCAAACAATGGTATGGTGGAGCTGAGAATGTACCCTTCTCTTACGTGGATTGTAATAATCAGATTGGCGGGTGTTGAAGTGTTCTTGCGACATTTCTCCCAGACCTGCTATACAAGCAGCCCGCGAAGGTTCTTGATCAGCAGGGCTTAGTTCTCAGGCAAGGTTGCACGTATGAGAGAGGTGAGACGGTGGTTTTACGTGGTTCGGGAAACCAAAGCGTAATACGCTACTACACAGTGTGAGTTGTATTGCTGGTGTGAATGCGTGTGTTGAGTGTGTATGAGTTGAGATCCCTTGTAATGGTGGCAGTCCGATCCTTTTATAGTCAAGGCCAGACGCTTTACAAGTGGGGTCTGGGGCCTGACAGGTAGCCCTACCACGATCTTATCCTAAATATCTAAGGCTTCTCTGCTACGCTGTCTCTGACCTCGGCTTGGAGATTCTTCATCTTGTCGCCTCCGACGCCAGTGGCCCACGCGTAGTTGCTGACGGTGGCAGGGGATGTCCCGTCCGTCTATCTTGTCGCAGTAAGCTACCCCACTTGGCGGAGATGGGTAGGCCTGTGGTGTCTTTACTGTGATGGTATTAGGCGCAGCGGTCCCTGACTGTAGGCGTGCGCCGCTGAAAGTAGCCTAGAGGGGGTTGAATAGGCAATAATCTAAAATCTAGACAAAATTAAAATTTGTTATGTCAATGCAAGTTCGACTTGTCTGACTTACTCAGACTTGTCTAACTGAAGTCGGACAAGTCCAGACAGTCTCTCTTTCCTAGGTTTTCCAGGGACACCGAACTAGTCCGTCCTTTGACCGGACTAGTCCGGTCGGCCGCGTATATAAGCAGCTGGCCGGCCCAAAACCATTTCAAACCTCCCTCCACTTTGAGTTGAACCCTCACCTCTCAAACCCTAGCCCCCAAAAGTGATTTTCGAGTTGAGCCCTCAAAATCCAAGTTTTCTCCGTGGGAAATCCTCCCCTCGACGAGTTGATACTCCACTCCAAACTCATCCGGACAGATTCGTGCTCCTTCAACGCGAATCTTCAAATCTTGGTAAATTTCTCCCTAAAATCAAACTCTCAACTTTTCTAGTTCTAGCTTATTTCTCTTGATTCCAAGGAAGTACATTGGCTTCAGGGATGTATTCCTTTCACCTTCATGCTCCTTTGCATCCTTACATAGAAGTTGTGATTCATAGTTTTGTTAGGGTTCTTGTGCCAGGCCGGACTAGTCCGGCTCCCAGATACGGACTAGTCTGATACTCCGGACAAGTTCGCACTCTGAAACCGGACAAGTCCGGTCTCTGACATTTGAATCCTCACATCTCCCTCATTATTAGTTCATTCTCATCTAAATCATGACTCCTTATTAGGCACGATGTCTTCAAGCTCAGATGACAGCTCCTTCCATGTTGATGAAGAAGTCGAACGCGAAAAAGTGAAGAGAGCCAAGGAGAGGTACATGAAGAAAAGACATGATGTAAATGTGCACTCTCCACCCTCCGACGACAACTTGCCCAAGAAAAGGAGGGTGGTTGTTAAGAAGGCCCAAGGAAAAGCTGGCGAGAGCTCCTCAAGGCCAAAGAGGACTCTCAACAAAGGAAAGGGGCTTGCTAGTGGTCCCATTGGACCCCTGAAGATGAAGAACCCAAGTCACCGCAACAGGCAGCGCTCGAGTAAAGATTTCACCGGAAAAGGGGGTGAGCTTGCCGATAGCTTCAGGCAGGTTAATGTGTATGATCAACCTCGGCAATGCTCAGACCCAAGATTTTGGAGCAACTTCCATGCCGAATACTACGAGCATGTGTATATGAAGATGAAGAATCCCGTTGTAGAGAGTCAATGGGTGAATGTTGGATACCTACAATCGAAGAGATATCCTACCTTTTGTGAGGTGGTTGAGGCCCTGGAGAGGCACAACTTGAAGGATCTGTTTGCCTTTGAGTGTAACTGGAACAATGAGGTCATCACCCAATTTTACTCTACCCTCTACTTTGCTCGTGGTGATGGAGACAGTCTGACTTGGATGACTCATGGTTCCAAGTGCAGTGTCACCTATGATGAATTTGCAAGAATCCTCCACCTTGAACACACTTTGGATCATGATCTTGTCATCCACAATCTGCAACCCTTGGAGAAGGATGAGCTCAAATTTCTCTATGACACAAGGATGCCTTATGTCCCTCCCAATATCAAATATTTGAAGCCCTTCTATGTGGTCCTCAACAGAATTTTGAGGAAGACAATAGCCCCGAAAGATGGAGATGCGGGGACTATTCAAGGAACTTTGAGGACCCTAATGAAGGTCATTGGTGGGAGGAGACCGTTCAATGTCTTTGAATACATCTACAATGACATTGTGAACATCTCAATCACTCCAAACAGATCTTGCGGGTATGCCTCATACATCATGTACATGATTGAGAAGGTGACTGGACTTGAGTTCGTCAAGGATGTTCACCATACGGGGTTGAAACCGCAAAAGCCCACCGAGTACACTCTACCTTCGGCTCCTGATGCACCTCCCTCCCCTGAAGCTGAGAGGAGGACTAAACAAACTCGGGATGTGAATGCCACAAGATCTTCAGCTGCTCCTCCTAGCTCTGCACCTGCCCATGAACCCTCCGGTGGTGTGCTCAAAATGCTCACCTCTATCTTTGCCTACTGCCGCAAGATTGAAGTCAGGCAGAAGAAGCATCAACAATATGTCAATGCCAACATCAAAGCCATCTGTGACAAGCTGGAGATTGAGCCCGTGGGATCCCCGCCCGCCTTCGAGGACTCCAAGGAAGAGCCTGCTCCAGAGAATGATGATGGTGGTGAAGATGAAGACCGGACCGAGACTGAAGAAGAGAGTGGCGATGAGTGATTCCCCTCAATTTTTCCCTTTTTGGTGCCTTGATGCCAAAGGGGGAGAGATTGAGACTAGTAGGCGGTGTCTTTATTTTTTTGTGATCAAGGATGTGTACTTATTTTTAAAACCTTGTAATGCACTATTTCTTCTCTTATGTGTGATGCTTATTGTTGCTTGGATGATTATCTCTATGCTCACTATTGATTACCTTTACTTCATCACACCTTGTTCATCACACACCTGTTAGGCACCCCACCATAAGGTATGCGCATATGTGAGAAGATTTTTGTGGACTTATCATTATTCTCATATGTGCACACCTTATGAAAATCAAGATTTTATTCTCAATTGTGATATCTCAAATGGTTGTCATCAATCACCAAAAAGGGGGAGATTGTAAGTGCATCTAGGATATCCCTTATGGGTTTTGGCTAATTGATGACAAACATATGAGATCCTAATGAAACTACTGAGATGATTGCAGGACAAACAAGTGAAACAGCTCGGTGCGCACAAAAAGGTGAAAAATGAAGTGGTGTTCAAAGAGAGATACTTTGATGAAGCCTGGAAGACCAAATTAGATTTTAAATGTATAGGGAGTGTATGAAAGACACACTTCAAGAGCTCACAACTTTGCGCGAGGGTAAGAGATCAAAATTAACCCAACTTTCACAAAGCACCGGACTAGTCCGATCATGGACCGGACTAGTCCGTTTATCTTTCTGGAATCTCACTTATTGGGAGACCGGACTAGTCCGTGTGTCCACCGGACTAGTCCGTTGATCTTTCTGGAGTCTCTCATATTGAGGGACCGGACTAGTTCGTTGACCACCGGACTAGTCCGTTGACCTTTCTGGAGTCTCCCATATGTGGAGATCGGACTGGTCCACGGACTAGTCCGTTGAATTTTCTGGAGTTCACTTTCACACAGCACCGAACTAGTCCGAGCTTGGATCGTGTAACACCCTCAAATTTCGCATCATGCATCACATACATACTCATGCATTAAACATTAATAGAGGAAAATGAATAAAAATAGCGTAAAACATGTATTACGGAATAAATATAAAATAATAATAATAATATATAAAAAGAAATATATATAAATAAATTATACAATAATATATATATAATAAATAAATAAAATGAATAAGATAAATAAAATAAATATAATATAAATAATAAAATATATAATAATAATAATAATAACAATAATATAAAAAGAAAAAAAAAAGAGAAAAGAAAAAAAACAAACAGCCGCCGGCCAGGCCAAACGGCCCAGCCGGCCACGCACCCCGCAGTCCCCCCCCCCCCCCCCCCCCCCCCCCCCCGCGAATCGCCCGCTCCCGCGCCCCGCCCCGATCCGGCCGCGCCTCCCGCGGCCCGCCGAACCTCCAGTGCCGCGCGAGACGCCCACCCCGCACGCGCGCGACTCCCGCTCGGCCCAGCACCGCGCACAGCGCGCTGCCCCCTGGCCCCACCCCGCCGCCTCCCGCTCCCGCGCCTTGGCGCGACCCGCGCGACCCGCGCCACTCGCGCGCCGTGTCCCGGTCCCACTCGCCAATCCCGCGCGTCCCACGCGCTCCCGCGCCGAACCGCGCGAGCCCCGACTCCCGCGCCGGACCCCGCCGCCTGCCCCGAACCATGCGATCCGCGCCGAACCGTGCGCCGATCCTCCTACGCGGCAGCGCTCAAGCCCCGACCGACTCGGCCCTGGCCAGTCCGCCTATAAATACCGACGGAGGCTTCGTGTTTTCCCTTCGACGCCCGAAGCAAAACCGCCGCCGCCAGGGACGCCCAGAAGAAAGCCCTAGCCGCCGCCAGAGGGAAAAAAGGGACCAGAGGCTGCGCCGCTAGGGGAAGAAAAGGAAGAAAAAAGGAGGGGAAGAAGAGGAAGAAAAGAGGAGAGCGCCGCCGTCCACCGGAGATCGTCGCCATCGCGTCGTCATCGTCGTGCCACCGGAGGACCTTGCGCATCTACTTCGTCTACGCATCGTCCCCATCCCACGATCATCGAAGCCATCACATCTACGGTAGGCCATGTTTCCGATGCAAATTTTAGCGACCATATTGAATCTAATAGACGTAAATTGATCGTAGTTGCGTCGTCTTTTTATTTTCAGCAGCATTAATCCACTCTAAAACCCCCGTAAACTCATATGAACACGTATGAACTAGTTGCATCTAATTAATAAACAACCATAGTTAATTAATTATTGAATTGTGCATGCATGCATGTCATTGCATGTTGATTATTTCGTGTGCATCATATTGAATTGTATGAATTTTCTTGTATGTGTGATCATGCGTAGAGGAACGTTCTCAAGAGGCCGCATACGAGGATTTCCAAAACCAAGACTTTGAAGTGCTTGAGCAACCCCATCCGTCGGAGCAAGGCAAGTGTCCTTGAAGCATATTGATCCTGTTTTATTAAATGTTTTGTTTGCGAACTTGCATGTTTGTGTCAATATGATGGGAAACCCATACGTAGGAGTTTACTAGCTTTGTTTAACCACCCTTGTCACCTGGAATTTATGGAAGAGAGTCGGGAAGGGTTTTTACCTTTTTGCTTTGCTTAATTAATTGGGATGACAAACAACACTACACATTTAATTATGCATCAATGATATTATGGTTAATGTGAACTGGTCAATACGATGGGTGATCTAAGCAAGCCTGGTATGTGGATGTTTGGATGTTATGGTGGTTTGCTTGCCTTAGATCTAAGGATCGGTTCATGCGAGAATATGCCAGGTCAACAGTGCTACCACAAGGCCAAGTATGGGTGCGGCGTAGCTGAATAATTAGGAGCGCTGCTAGTATTGTATGGACCATTGGATGGTGCGGGGAATGGGAGTCAAGGAGGACTGCCATGGGATCCGCATGGCACACGAGGGGGCCCTTGGGTGGGAGAATGGAGATTCAAGCCTGCCGGTGAAATCTTAGTGGGCCTGTACATACTAGTAGTCCCTTTTGAAAGGCTATTTTGTGATCTCTTGGCCACACACCTACGGAAGTGTGAGATGGCATAATGGAGGTTTGTTAGTCATCGAAAGGTGATGAAATCATGAACGTGTGGGTAAAGTGGTACAACCTCTGCAGAGTGTTAAAAACTATCATGATAGCCGTGCTCCCGGTTATGAGCGCCAGGATGACCTACATGATTAGAGGGTTTTGGTATTGGGATGGTTGGATTATGGTTATGGGTTGGTAATGGTTATGGATGGTTTATGGATTATGGTCATGGATATGAATTTGAGTTATGGTAACTGGACATGGATAATGATGATGTTGGCAATAATTGGATATGGTTTATATTTTGTTAATATAATGGTTATGATGGGATTCTTTCACATAGACATAGTATAATGCTTTTCAAATGTTTTACTGTACTTTTCAGCACTTAGCCATTATTATTGTCGTCATTTGAATAAGCCACATGTCATACTTTCCACACTTGCTGAGTACGACATGTACTCACTCTTGCAATACCCCCCAACAGTTGCAGGTCAGGATTGTGAGTTTAATGGCGTTAATGCAGAGTTCTAGGCCGTGTCTACCATCAACTTTGCCTGTGGTGTTGCATGGAGCTGCGCTATCCCTTTTGCTTAGTTTGCTTAGTTGCTTAATTAGTTTATTTCCGCTGCATTAGTTGAACTTATCATTAATATTCATTAGAGCTTGTATTCGAGGATATAATGAATTATGTAATAAGAGTACTTATTTAATAATTTGAGCTGTGGTAATTATCTGTTTATCATTTGTGAATCACTCGTGTATGTGTGTTGAACATCCTGGGCACACATATGCGTTAGCTTGGTTCATTTTCGGAACCGGGCATCACAGATTGGTATCAGAGCCAGGTTGACCGTAGGATGCCGCCTAGATAGAATGGACACTTTAGAGCACATAGGAGCACTCAGGAATCGATTTGATTTTGTTGGCTTGCTGTTTGCTATATATATATTGTTTGCTTGTGTGCTTAAGAGAGGATTTTGGGATGCTTTAGCATTGCCATGTCCACCTAGGCTAGTATAGCTAGTTGGTTAGCTTCATATACCTTGATGCATATAGTTGGGGACGTTTCTAAATTCTTACCTATTGCTCTCGTTCAGATGGTGAGGACTCGCAATCAGAGGGATGCCAACGATGAGGAGGAGCGCAATGAAGTACCTCAGAACAACCAGGGACATGCTCATGGAGCTATCAATATTGAACAACTGTTAGCTATGCAGAACCAGCTCATGCAGACCATGATACAGACAATGGGACAGCTGCAAGCTGGCAACAACAATCAGCCTCATATACCGCCACCCGCCACCACCCCAGCCACACCACAACTGTTTGGGAGAGTTCATGAGGACCAGACTGCCTACCTTTGCACAAGCCACAGACCCAATGGAAGCTGATGATTGGCTGAAGTCCGTTGAGAAGAAACTTGCTATTGTCCAGTGCACTGATAGGGAGAAGGTTCTCTTTGCATCACATCAACTAGTTGGAGCAACCGCTGACTGGTGGGAAGCTCATTGCAACGCTCATGATAATCAGGAGGCAATCACTTGGGCTGAGTTTAAGCAGAGTTTCCGTTCCCACTATGTACCTGAAGGAGTTATGATACTGAGAAGACAAGATTTTGAGAATCTCAGGCAAGGAAGGATGAGCGTGAGTGAGTATCTCAACAAATTCACTCAATTATCAAGATATGCTCCAGAAGACATCAAAACTGATAGTAGGAAGCAGTATCTGTTTATGAGGGGTCTCAACAATGAAATTCAAGTCCAGTTGCTCAGTACTGATTATACAAACTTCCAAAAGCTGGTTGACAAGGCTATTGTGGTTGAGAATAAGATTCGTGAGATGGAGCAGGACAACAAGAGGAAGATGCCACATCATGGACCGCAGCAAGGAAGCAATGTTCGCCCCCGCTATGCACCACCTACTGCACCACACTACAACCCATCTGCTCCTGCATACCGCACTGCTTATCCGCCCCGCCCAAATCAGCCACCGCAGCAACGCCCCGCCATGCAAGCGCCTCGCTATCCTGTGCCACCTGCGCCGCGTCCTAACATGGCGGCAAATGCTCAAAACCAGTTGCGCCCAAACTTCCCTAATGCTACGGGCGGTAAGACATGCTATGTGTGTGGAGAACCCGGGCACTTTGCAAGTCAATGCCCCAGAAGAAACTACAGACCTATGAACAATGCACCAAGGCCAAATTACCCGTGACCAAATGGAGGAGCACCACAAGGCAACCGTGGACAGCAGAATTTTGCTCGTGGCAATGTGAATCATGTCTCTACTGAGGAGGCCCAACAAGCTGATGACGTCGTGATTGGTATGTTTCTCGCCAGCTCCAACCCCGCGACTGTTTTATTTGATTCGGGAGCATCTCATTCATTCATCTCGTCAAAGTATGTTGCCAAGTACAATTTGCCTATATCTCATATGAAGCAAACTATGCTAGTAAGTTCTCCTGGCGGAGAGATGAGGACAAATATAGTATGTCCGAAAGTAAGCATTAAAATAAGGGGGGTAGACTTTCTCGCAAACCTCATAGTCTTGGACTCCCAAGGAATAGACATAATACTTGGAATGGACTGGCTGAGCAAGTATAATGGAGTCATTCAATGTGCCAAGAGGATTGTGCAGTTGACAAGTGAACATGGTACACGCATCGAAGTTGAGGCAGCCCAACCTGCAAGAGAGAAAGCAATGCTGAATCATGTGGAAGGAGTGACATTGGAAAGCATTCCGATCATTCGCGAGTACCCGGATGTGTTTCCAGATGAGTTGCCAGGTATGCCACATGATCGTGACATAGAATTCGCCATTGAGTTGATACCCGAAACTGCACCTATAGCTAAGAGGCCGTATAGGACGCCTCCTAAGGAATTAGCAGAGCTCAAAAAGCAAATTCAAGAGCAGCTAGAGAAGGGTTTTATACACCCAAGCTCATCCCCGTGGGAAGACCCAGTGCTCTTCGTAGATAAGAAGGATGGAACCCAGAGGATGTGTGTGGACTATAGGTCTCTCAATGAAATGACAATTAAGAACAAGTACTCACTGCCCCGTATAGAGGATTTGTTCGACCAAATGAAGGGTGCCTGTATCTTCTCCAAGATCGACTTGCGGTCAGGATACTTCCAAATGAAGATTAGACCATCAGATATACACACGACAGCATTTCGAACACGATATGGATCTTATGAGTACACCGTCATGTCATTTGGATTGACGAACGCACCTGCGTACTTTATGTATCTCATGAACAAGGTATTCATGGAATATCTGGATAAGTTCGTCGTAGTGTTCATCGATGACATTATGATATACTCGAGAAGCGAGGAAGAACATGAAGAACACTTGAAGCTTACATTGCAGAAGCTACGGGAACACCAATTGTATGCCAAGTTCAGTAAATGTCAATTCTGGTTACGGGAAGTTTCTTTCTTAGGCCATATTATTTCCGGAGGAGGAGTATCAGTTGACCCAAGGAAGGTGAGAGATGTGCTTAAGTGGGAACCGCCACAGAATGTTAAGGAAATTCGGAGTTTCCTTGGAATGGCTGGATATTACCGCCGATTCATCAAGGATTTCTCCAAAATAGCCAAGCCTATGTCTGAATTACTCATGAAAGGGAAGGCATTCCGATGGACTCAAGCTTGTCAGGATAACTTTGAGGAGTTAAAGAAAAGGTTGACAACCGCGCCGGTGTTAGTATTACCGGACGTGAGCAAGAGTTTTGATATATATTGTGATGCACCAAGACAAGGATTAGGATGTGTGCTCATGCAAGAAGGCCAAGTGGTAGCTTATGCATCGAGGCAACTAAAGAAACATGAGTTGAATTATCCTACACACGACCTTGAACTCGCAGCCGTGGTACACGCCTTGAAGATATGGAGACACTATGTTTTTGGTCACCGATGTGAGATTTATATGGATCACAAGAGCCTCAAGTACATATTTACGCAAACGGATCTGAATCTGAGGCAACGCCGATGGTTGGAGCTCATTAAGGATTATGAAGTGGGAATCAACTATCACCCAGGGAAGGCCAATGTAGTGGCCGATGCTTTGAGCCGAAAAGGAGTAAGTCATCAACTCGCAGTTCGAGAGCTGCCATCCTAGTTATGCAAGGAGTTTGAACAGTTGAACCTTGGATTCATAAATGAGATGGGAACGATGGAAGTCAACCCAACATTAGAGCAGGAAATACGGGAAGGACAGACAAAGGACAAGGAAATACAGGAAATCAAGGAAAAGACCCAAGAAGGAAGAGAATTCAGATTTGATGAGGACGAACAGGGTACCTTATGGCTTGGAAAGAGGATTGTGGTACCAAATGTTAAGCATATTCGGGAAACAATATTGAAAGAGGCACATGACTTATCTTACTCAATTCATCCCGGCTCTACAAAAATGTACAAGGACTTAAAGACATGTTATTGGTGGGCTAGCATGAAAAAGGACATAGCCGAATATGTTTCACTTTGTGATGTGTGCCAACGAGTTAAAGCTGAACATCAAAGGCCAGCCGGATTGTTACAACCATTAAAGATCCTGGAGTGGAAGTGGGAAGAGATTGGTATGGACTTTATAGTTGGATTACCGCGAACTCAGTCTGGCTATGATTTAATATGGGTTATTGTGGATCGATTGACAAAATCAGCTCACTTCATCCCTGTCAAGACCACATATACCACCGCGAAGCTAGCAGAATTGTATATGGAACATATTGTGTGTCAACACGGAGTACCGAAGAAGATAGTCTCGGATAGAGGTTCTCAGTTTACCTCCAGATTTTGGCAGAAATTGCATGAAGCAATGGGAACAAGGTTGAACTTCAGTTCGACGTATCACCCTCAAACAGATGGACAAACCGAGACGACCAATCAAATTTTGGAAGACATGTTAAGAGCTTATGCTTTAAAGCATGGGAAAAGTTGGGATAAAAGTTTGCCGTACGCTGAATTCTCGTACAACAATAGCTACCAAGCAAGTCTGAAAATGTCACCCTACGAAGCATTGTACGGAAGGAAGTGTAGGACTCCCTTGTTTTAGAATGAAACCGGAGAGGTCATAAGAGGTTTAACATAAGAGGCAAGCTCGCACCTTGTTATATTGGACCATTCAAGATTTTGGACAAAAGAGGAGAAGTAGCATATAAGTTGGAGATGCCAGCTCATCTTTCAGACGTACATGATGTGTTTCATGTTTCCCAACTCAAGAAGTGTCTCAGGGTGCCAGAAGAACAAGTGCCGATGGACGAGTTAGAACTTCAAGAGGATTTGTCCTATGTCGAGCAACCTATCAAAATTTTGGACATGAAGGAAAGGGTCACAAGGAATAAGAGAATCCGTTGGTGCAAAGTGCAATGGAAACACCATACGGAAACCGAAGCTACATGGGAACGTGAAGAAAATCTGAAGGCAGAATTCCCGCATCTTTTCTCCACGTTGTCGAATCTCGAGGGCGAGATTCACTTTAAGGGGGGTAGGTTTGTAACACCCTCAAATTTCGCATCATGCATCGCATACATACTCATGCATTAAACATTAATAGAGGAAAATGAATAAAAATAGCGTAAAACATGTATTAGGGAATAAATATAAAATAATAATAATATATAAAAAGAAATATATATAAATAAATTATACAATAATAAATAAAAAAGTATATATAAAATAATAAATAAATAAAATGAATAAGATAAATAAAATAAATAAAATATAAATAATAAAAATATATAATAATAATAATATAAAAAGAAAAAAAGAGAAAAGAAAAAAAGAAAAAAAACAAACAGCCGCCGGCCAGGCCAAACGGCCCAGCCGGCCACGCAATCCGCAGCCCCCCCCCCCCCCCCCCCCCCCCGCGAATCGCCCGCTCCCGCGCGCGATTCCCGCGCCCCGCCCCGATCCGGCCGCGCCTCCCGCGCCCTGCCGAACCACCCGTGCCGCGCGCGACGCCCACCCCGCACGCGCGCGACTCCCGCTCGGCCCAGCA